>CM053783.1:40882103-41229603 GCA_028749045.1 Cupressus sempervirens
TCTGATGGTCACAAGTTCATTATCACAGTAACAGAATATTTTACCAAGTGGGTTGAAGCTATCCCCTTGACCTTCACCACCGGCAAGCAAATCTCCAGATTTATTCTAAACTATATCATATGTCGGTATAGAGTCCCCTTGGCTATTATTAGTGACCATGGTACTCCATTTTAGAACAAAGATGTAGACAAGCTTTGCAAGGAGTACAACATATACCATGGATATTCTAGTATTTACCATCCACAAGGCAATGGCCAAGAAGAAGCATCTAACAAGACCATCATTAAGATTCTCCAAAAGATTGTCAATGATTCGAGCCGAGACTGGCACCTCCAACTAAATCTAGCTCTTTGGGCATATCGAACAAGTTTCTGTGCTCCTACTGGTGCAACACCATACTCTCTTGTCTATGATACTGAGGCCATACTTCCCATTGAAGTTGAAATTCTTTCATTAAGAGTATCCCTACAAGATGTTGTTAATGATGAAAACTACCGAATATCTAGGCTTCATGAGCTGGAAATGCTTGATGAACGAAGATGAGCTGCCTTGACACACTTGCAAGCTTACTAGAATATACTCAAATGGAGCTATAACAAGAAAGTCTGAGGTCATCATTTTGAGGTAGGTGATCTGGTCCTAAAGATGAATTACAAGAAACAACAACACAGAGAAAAACAAGGCAAATTTGAGCCAAATTGGGAAGGACCTTATATAGTTACTGCATCTTTTGGATCTGGAGTATATCAGCTTGCAACTCCAGAAGGTGAACCATTGCCCATGTCCATCAACAACATGCATCTTCGCAAGTACTACACTTGATTCTATCTAAAAGTCCTGAAAAAATACCAAAAAATTTGAAAAATGTCATGAAAAAAAAAAAAAAGGGATGCCTTGATGAAAACTTGGAAAATAGGCGTCTTGGCACAAAAATTTGAGTCAAGAGAAAAATTCTGTCCAAAAGTGAAAACCTGGAAAATAGGCACTTTGGGCAAGTACCATGGTGAAAACTTGGCAAACAGGCGCCATGTGTAATCAGTTATTGCTCCTCCATCTATCAGGATTCCATCTGGTCTTTTCCCCCTCTATCATTCCTTGATCATATCCTTCATATTGCAAGAAATCCTTGGTTCCTTATCATGGCTCATGAACTAGTTAATGTCCTTTGTTATCTTACCAAGCATTACCAATCTGTACACACTCTATCATTAGCCTTTGTACATAGTCTGCGTCTTGTCTGGGGGCATATTAGCTACATAGTGCGTAAGTTTGAATTTGAACTAGGGGCATACCCCTAAGTGCTTTTTATCCATTGGATCTATCACATAACAGATTGGAGCTAACACTTCTATATGCTTATATGATCCTGAAAAAATCCCTAAAAATCATAAAATGTCTTGAGAAAATCACTAAAAATCACATAATATCCTGAAAAAATCACTAAAAATCATAAAATGTCCTGAAAAAATCCCAAAAAATTATAAAATGTTATGAAAAAAAAAAACCTAAAAAATGTAAAATGACCTGAAGAAATTAGTTACACAAAAAAATCAAATATCTCCACAAAACCCTAAAAATCACAAAACTCGTCAAAAATTTGCAATAAACTTTGCACATTTTCACTATGGATAACCACCCATTTTGCATAAACACTTGCACTTTGCAAACTGAAAACCAAAGCGCTACGCTTCAATGCCAATCACAATATCTATACAACATGAACCAACAATCAATCCAACCAGTCACTATGAACTTATCAACTGAATCCACAACTAGAACTATTACATTATCAACATGTCAAACACTATCTACACACCTAAAACATTAACAAGAACATAATAATGGACAAGAATAGCTGTTAGCTCATGCTGTTTAGTGAGTGATTTATTTTTTCTTTATTTTTTCTTTGATCATGTCCCTATGCTACTCGATGATATAAATTAATCTATGAGAGTGGCCAGGATGGTTCATGGTCATCTTTTTCTCTTTCTATTTGTTACAATGTACCTTTGAGAATCTGGGGCATGTATATATGCCTTAGGAAGGAAAAGGTCATTTTTGTCTACATCGTGCTTGTTTACGCAAAATGCTTGCATTTGCGCTCTGGCCCTTTTTGCCATGATGCGTTGCATTCTGTTTGCCATATCAAAATAAAGCTCCATTTGACATATAGTGCACTTTCTACAAGCAAAAGTCTTCCCATCATACTAACAATTCTTCACCTCATCTTCTACATCTTCTTCATCTGCTACCTTGGTCTCGTACTCTGATACACCAAAAAGATTGTCATCCTGCATTCCTGCGTATGTCAGAATGATCCAAAGCAATAAATATGACATTCACATTTCATTTGCATCCATGTTACATTTCATTTGCATTCATATCATTTTACATTTCATTCGCATTCATTTACATCCTTTCCATATCATTCGCATTGCATTAAGCATTCATTCATGAGAAAAACATGTGGTAAAAAAATAATAATAATAAAAGATGGCATTTCCTACACCTAACATACAATAAATCAACACATGATGTCATCATATATAAGTCCACACAAAAAGCATAAATGTATCCACATAAAATATCTAAAGCATATGCATAAAATAACATATAGGCATCATAACATAAGTAGTCATCTAGTCCATAACATATAGTCATCATAACATAAGTACATCCCATAAATGTCATACAAAAGTATTAGAGTATGTGACCATGGTTTTCATCAACACTAACTACCTGTAGGTGTGAACCATGAAAGAGCATAATACAAGCCAAAAAGTAACATAGAGAGGCCCCTCTATATGTGAGATTGTCAATGTCATCTTGTACTATCCCTAGCCTCATGGTCTCTATCTGGCCTCGAGGATGATCCCTCTTCTCTTTGTGGTGGCCTCATAGGCCCCATCACCCCCGCACTACTCTGTGTCCTCTGTGTCCTATGGGAATGAGACCTTGATGCATGGAAACTCTCTACTCTTTGCCCCGGTGGCACACCCCTCTCATACTGATCTCGCCAATACTATGCCTCCATGTGAGCCTTGCTCATCATCGTTGCCAGATCTCAAAAGTTTGCATCCCTAATGTTGTTGATGAACTCTTGAGACTCTTGTGCTACCATCTCTTCCCTATGCATAGCTACCTCTCTCAGCCCTAGCCTGATCTCTCTCAGCCATCACCTGATCTCTCTCTACTGTAACCGCATCTCTCTCTACCACAACCTGACCCAACTGAATCTGTAGCCCTCTAATCACCTCCAAGAGATCTAAATGACTAGGCCTTGACTGTACTAGTACTAATGCTCTCTCAGTGTCATCCACGGGATTCCCCTCCTCATCATCAACTCCCTCATCCTCTCCCATAGTAGCCTCCTCATCATCAGCTCCCTCATCCTCTTCCATAGTAGCCTCCTCCTCATCACCCTCATCCTCACCCTCATCATCCCCTACACCATCCTTGTCACCCTCATCATCACCCTCCCCATCCCCCCTCTCGTCATCCTCAGTGTCATCTCCATCCTCATCATCATCATCATCAAATCCCTCCTCATCCTCTCCCCCATCCTACTCCTCCTCATCCTCCTCCTTATCCTGTGGCCTCCCTTGGGGTACTGGTACTACTGGATCTATCAACAGTCTTATTCGATGTTGTGCAAACCACCTATCATATGTTGTTGTTGTACCTGCATCCACTATATCTGTTGATGCCCCCTATAGCCTTGGTTATAACTCTGCTAACTATGCATATGCTACCTATGTCCTCATAGGCGGTTCCCACTCTCACATCTCTACCCTAGATCAAGCAAATAGTGCTAACCCTGTAGGTATATCCTGTGTCTCCCCAAACTATCTTTGCACCCGCTCTGGTAGGTACATCTCTATAACCAGGTGACCAATCACTGTGCGCCCTATGAGGTAGCGCTCCTGCCTATAATATGGTAAGTGGATGTCATCATCATCCCATCTGAGGCAAGCTCTATATGGTCTCCATATGAATTGAGTCATTGTGTCTATTTGATGCTGAAAATACCTCACATATCCCAATGGCCCTTGGGCTAGGACACCTCTATAACTATAAGCATATGGCATATCATCCACCAACACTCAATCTACTAGAGGTCTAAATAATGCAATATGCTCATATACCCAAATCTGTAATAATGTGCCACCAGTGCTGAAGGATAGTCCCCCTCTGTATGCTACCTGATGTAGATAATAATATAACATCCCCAACATGCATGGGCCCCAAGAAAACATCGTGCCCTCCATAATCATCTGCTCTAGTACCCGACCCCATCCAACTGGAAATCCATGTCCCCATCTATCAGGTATCAACAATCCACCAACCACCCAACAGATCACAACTATCAGTCACTCATGGCATGCCACTAATAAGTCCCATCCAATCTCATAATCTTGGATCCCTAGCTCTGCATCTCCGCACCCAAATAGTCGATGTAGAGATGCTCGCCTTATAGCTGGGTCATACACTACTAGCTCTCCATGGATCAAAATCCTAAGGATGCACCATACATCCTCTAATGTCACAGTCACCTCCCCAGTCGGTAGGTGGAATGAACTTGTCTCTGAATGCCACCTCTCCGTCAAAGCTGTCAGCAAAGCCCTATTCCCCCTCACCTCTGGCATGAATGTCACATGATATAATCCCAACCCAGCTAATATCCTTTGCTCACCAGGTGTCATCTGATCAGCTTCTTCATCAGTCTTGGATCAGCTTCTTCATCAGAGCAGTCACTATTCAACACTCTTCCTTGGGGGAAGGAGCCTATCCTATCTCTCTTCCTCTTATCATCATTCTCTTATGTATATACTAGATGTATGTCGTAATGGGGGGGTCTTGATTACTCCATCCATCCATGCATCCCTTTTTATCTCTCTTTTTGGGGGAGGGTTCTTCCCATGATATTTTCCCTCTTTCCCCACTTTATGAGAGATTGCATATCATTATGTACACGGGCACCTAACATGGCCTAGTAGACAAGACCCATTCTACATTTCATCCTAGATTTTATAAGCTTAAGGGCATTCCCCTAAGTTGCACTTAAGGGGGGGTGTTGGTGTAAATAAGTATTTACTTATTACACTTAAGTTTACTTATGTTAATGCACTATTTAATTATTTTTGCATTATTTTATTAGGTGAGACACTTAGGAGTTTGTGTACTCTCATGAGTTACATAACTCTAATTATGCACATGGTGTCTACAATCTAGGAGTTTGCATCATTCACTAAGTTGTCATATTTACAACACAATTATCCACACTCCTCATTTAGCACATGTTGTCTACACCATTGATTTTCATGCTACACCATTGTAGTCTTATCCTCACATCATCACACTTAATTCTGTGTTAAATGGAGGATAACCCATATCTAGTGGACACGTGTCTAGTTTTATTACTTATCATGTTGCTAACTATAGACGCTCAAAAATGGTTCGCATCTACAGTTTCATCACTTCTTCATACTAATTTGTCCCATTTTCTCATTCTACTAACTTTGATCTTTTGGCTAGATTGACCATATTTCGTCATTTGTATCACCTTTCAAATCAATTTCATATCAGCTCGAAATCATATCAAATCAACTCAGAATCGTATCAAATCAACTCGGAATCACCCCAATTCAACTTAGAATCACTCAAAATCAGTCCTAATCAACCCAAAACATATCAAACATCCCAAATAAATCATCATTTATCCGCTCCTAGGCATTGTTGTGGCTTTCAGTGCCTTGGATACCTATCAACTTATCAATCTTATCAATCTGACATTAGTACTATCATGGCTCTCAGTACTAGGTCAAACTATCATTCATGTAATTCAATATTTGACATTTTTGAGGCTTTCAATGTTAGATCATGGCATCATTAACCATTTTAATAATATTGACAGTGTCCGTCAGTGTTATTATGATCGAACCTTATCAATCAATTTCAATCCTGTAGCATTTACAATGTTGGTTAAATGTTACATATCAATTTATTCATGTCATGTATCCTTGGAAAGTTATCAATTTCAATCTATCAATTAATTTGACCATGGTTTTGTTCTACCTTTTCATCATCTTATTTGATATCCATCATCATCGCATTTTCATCAAAGGATACAGTCGCATTCATTTAATCAATTTGGCCAATCATCTGCTAATTTTCTCTATAGGATTAAATAACCCATAATTTAATCCTATTCTTTTTAATTATTCTTCTCAATTATCATCCTCAATTAATTAATTTTATTAATTAATTGATTCATTATCTGCAAACCATGGAAATTCTTAATTTCCTAAGTTCCATTTTTCATCATTAAATCCATTTTCTACTAATTCTTATTTTGTGGAATAAGAGGATTTTTAATTCAAATATTCCATAAAATATTGTGTCATCATGACACTTGGATGTGACACCTCGTGGATCCTCCTTTATAATCAAATATTATTACCTCTTACGCATGTCCCTATTTGGCTTATTCATCATAGATTCTTGGCTTTAAGTGGGTTGAGGAATCTTATGACGCATCATAGATTCTCTCCCAAATTTGACTCTCATGTGTCATAGAATCTTACTTTTGGCATATTCTATCATATGCATCATAGGAATCTCTTGCCACATCGCATGTCTGTGGGTGACAAATCCAATGCTCTCACCCTACATGAAAATTATAAAATGGACACCCTTCCTCTCATTTCGAATCCAAATGCTTAAGTTTTGAAAGTCCAAATCTTTGAATCTTTGAGTCTCTACTTCTTTGTATGTTGCATTATCCCTCTCACATAAAATCACACTTCAAGTATTCTCATGGCATTATCCACATCATAGGCTTTGTTTTCAACCTTGTGTGCACTATAGGCAAATTGGAGCCACAATCATTTGGAGAAGAAAGAAGAACATGGGAGCTACAAACGAAAAAGGGGGATTCTATTGCTTTCTTAATTAGTTTGGATTTTATGGTAGACTAGTGGGTGCTAACGTATGATTATTGAGTTTTTTGATTTTCTCATAGTATGTTATGCATTTAGCCCATTTTTCTGGTCCTACACTAACTTCTATGCATTCTAGAAGCTCTCTTGACGCCTTTATATACAGGCACTCCTAGTGTACTCTCAGGCTGGCATATTGAATGAATATCATCATTTTGATCATACTCTTCCTTTTGGTCTATTGTGTGCTTGTGTTGAGTTCTTTAGTTCTTGGGTGAATTCTAGCCTAAGCTAAATTCTTACAGAAAGCAATAATTTCCTCCCTTTCTTCTTCAAATAAAGATTGATTAAGGTGTATTGTATGAGGGTGTTCCTCAATTCCCAAATTGATTGGTTGTGTTGGTTCTATCAACACTAAAAAGCCTCCTAAAAGTGACTCTAAAGTGCATCAAATATCTCATCCGTAAGTGCCTCGGAGACATTTTCACCTTTGGATACATCTTTTGTTTTTACTTCTTTTTTTCCAATATTGTGACAATGTGATTTTCACCATCGGAATGTTTATTCTATTTTTTCTTAATTTTTTGACTAAAATTTTTGATGTCCACTTCAATCATATTAATGTAATCACCCAAAATTGGCCTACAAAATCAAATTGGTAAATTCATCAATTCTTATGATCAAATCAAGCAAAATTGAACAATCACTGAATCAAATTCTAGCTCATACTCATTAATCTCTCATTTCTACCTAGGATGGCTATACATTTGAATTTATTTAAATGTTAGACATTCTAATTTAACTCAAATTTGAACCCCTTTGAGAAAAATAAATGAATATCCATTAGTTTAATATCTCCTTTGACATTATGATTAATTATTAATTAATTAATTATATTTTGTCATATTCTTCTACTTATTTAATTAATTTTACTTAATTAAATAAGTTCACTTCCCTAATATATTTTGAATTTAATTCAAATACTCCCCTCTAATTTGTTAAATTCATTTAATGCATAGTGACATCATATATTCCCTTTTAAATAAATTCAATTTATTTAAATCCTCCACATGCTTAAGTTTCCTAAACCTAATTAAGATAATCTAAATTAATCTTAATCCTAACCTATCCTCCACCAAATTTAATAAATGATTTCTTAAAATCATTTATTCGTCCTTTATCCACATAGTCCTTAAATAAACTTTTAATTCATTTATCCCTTACATGTCTCCACTTGAATAAATTCTTTAATGTTTTATTTATAACATTTATGATATTATTCCTCCACTATGACATGTCTCCCACTCACCTCATTCTTTATTCCTCCACTATGACATGTCTTCCACTCTCCTCATTTCTTTATTCCTCCACTATTACATGCCCCCCATTAGTGTCAATTTTAAATTCCTCAACTATGAATTGTCTTCCACTCACCTCATTCTTTATTCCTCCACGTTGACATCTCTTCCACTCTCCTCATTTCTTTATTCCTCCACTATTACATGTCCCCCATTACCTTCAATTTTAAATTCCTCCACTATGAATTGTCTTCCACTCTCCTCCACTATGAATTTTCTCTTCCATTAGAATATGATCCACTTCTTCCAGATTCATCTCAAACCTTGATTGGGATATTCTTGTCTTTTGATCTCTACCGTCCATTTTTCTTTATAAGGGAGAGAGTTTTTACCCTCAAGGCATCCACACTCTTGAGTATTGTTGTGCTGCAAGTTTTCTATTGGGATTATTGAAGAGCCTTTTGTGGAGAACTTCTATTTCTTTGTACATTTATTTCATCCATGGCATTTTTTCATATGGCATTCTAGTCTAGTTGCATGTTAATATAACTCTTTTGCAATAGCTTAGCTCACATAGTCTTATTAGTATGGATTTAATGCTTTCATTTGCTTAGCTTGGTTGCATTGTGCATTTCATCTTAGTTTATCTCTCATTCTTGCATTGCATACACAAGAGTTCTTTGATACTGGCATTCTTGCTCTTGCTCAAAGAATCTCCCATCTCATGGTTTACTAGCAAGGGTTGTGTTTCTAAAGCTCAGCTCGGAGCTTCTTTTGTGCTCATTTATATGCCTCTTTCACTCCATGACTAGGGAGCTCTAAGACGACATCTCAATCTTTCCAATCTATGGAAAACCTTGGATAGAAGGGTTTAGAAAACTGCACTTTTCTTAGTGTACATTTTTTGCACCCACTGTGGGGCTCAAAAAAGCCTCCTTGAATATTCAGATTTATTTTATTTTATTCTAATGTTTTTATTGTAGAATTGGGCTAAATTTTTTATTGCAAGTTTCAAATAGCGTCTCAGCCTCACCAAAAAAAAAAAGAAGATTTTTCAGATCAGTGATTATTTTTTAATAAATTTTTTAATGATTCTCATTAAAAAAATTAATTTCGGCCATAAATAGTTGAATTTTAATTTTAATTTTTTGTTTGTATGTTGTGGATGCTAAATTCAGCTCACAATAAAAATCTCAGATTTTTATGATCATAATTTAATTTTTTATAATTTTTTTATGATTTTTCATAAAATAAAACTTATAACCCAAATCATGGAAGTCTAATTTGAATATTTTACTATAGGTTTGGGATGTTGCCAAGAGGACTTCATACAAAATTTGGATTTCTACACGTGGTCTACAAAATGCATGTCAAAGACTTTTTTTTTTAAATGTTGAAGACCCTTAAAAATTCGCCTAGCCTTTGCTAGCTTTGAACAAGGTAAACCTAAACTTTTGTTTTTGCTTAAATTGTGGCATTTATTTTCAAAATCTAGCCTAAGTTAAGAGGGTTAATTCAATTTTATGTTTGACACTTTGCTAGTCATTTTCATTTCCTAGGCACATTAAACTTGTGATTGAGGTTCTTTGGTGATAGGAGAGTATGCTCTTCACCCTTGTGGTGAATCAGAAATCTTGACCCACCTTTAGATTTTTAAAAGCAAGGGGATAATTGAATCTTCTTAACATGTTTGGGAGAAGCAATCAAGGTAGGAGAGTATGCTCTTCATCCTTGAGGTGAATTGAAAATCTTGACCCTTGAGAGTGGACCCATTTTGTGGTAGTTAGGATCCTTTAAAGGACCTGCTCTTAGACAACCTGAGAGGAACGAACCAAGTGAGGATAAGAAAATTACCTAGCTCTTCCAACCCACTATAATCTTGAGGCTATCAAGGACAAAAAATCTAGGTAGACATAGTATTTATCTTTACTTAGTGTGATCGCTTATGGGATTTTGACCATAGCGAGATCACTAGGCAAGAATGCTTAAGGTGCTTTTGTGACCGCAAGGTCTATTACCCACTGCAAGTTGGGGTGTCCCTTAATTGGGTTCATGAGGAACATTATGAATGAAAGCCCTTTCTAAATACCCTAGGTTAATAGCTACCCTATTTTGTCGCTCAACTTCTTGGTGCAAGGATCAATCCTTGTGAACTACCCAGATCACCCTGAGATTTACACTCACCATATGTGTTCGCTTGGTTGTGCTTATGGAACTTCCATGACAAAGCCAATATCTCTTGTGGGCAACCACTTGGTGTAAGGTGAAGGAGCATCAAGCATGGACCAAGTTGTTGAGTAATGAACCGTGACTTTTAGGTAGATATTGCTTGATGTGTTCTTGAATGTGCTAGACCCGTGGAAATCTTTTGAATATACACATGATGATAGTTCTAGGGCTTTCTTTTAAGACCTCACATATGCTTGTATCATGGAAAGTTGCTTTGTCCCTTGCTTGATTTTTTGAAGACTACTCCATGTGTCAAAATCTTGCTTGGAAATAAATTACTTTTGAACATCAAACTTGCTATGCTATCAACTATTGTCAAACTTTGTCAAACAAGTCAAAACATCAAGTTCAAATATTTTCTTTTGTTTCTTGCTAAGGGGAGTCTCATAATTTTACTTTTCTTTTGTATGTCTCTGGTACTTGAACATTCTTAAAGTGGCTGTTTGGTCTTAGTGCTCTTGATCTTTCTATCTTCATGGTCTATATCTACTTGAGAGTTATCTTTTTGCTGAAATGGTTACCTTGATTTCTTGACTACACTCTTGGGTTGTCAAGTTTGTTCACTTGTTCTTGCTTGCTCTATCTACTTGGCTATTTTCCCTAGATCTTGACTTGAGTCACTAGTGTTGTAAGTTTCTTGGACACTTTCTTGCAAATCACTTTACTCTATCTTTACTATTTTGGCAAGTGAACACTCTACCTCTCTAGTTTGGACATCAAGTTATCTTGTGTCACCTTCTTAGCTTCCTCTAGTCTCCTTCATGCTTGATTATCTATCTTTCACTATGGCATTCAAACCTTGTGCTACCAAACCTCAACCAAAGCTAGATGATCATGATATCCTCCATGCCACTAAAGAGTTCTAAGATCTATACGCTCAATACAAAGCACTAGAAGAGACAAATGATCTTTCTTACCTTCATTTGTCTAAGTGTATGATAGAAATGAAGTCTAAACTTGAGAAAATATTAGAGGAGAATATTTCATTCTTAAATGAATCTCCCTTAAAACCTTTTCATACACATGGTTCATCTTCTTCAAGGTTTACATAGTCTACTCCAAGACATCAAATGTCTTCATCTTCTAGATCTAAAGAACTCCTTAGAGAGAAAGAAAGTGATACCTCCTTTGAGCCTATTCCAAGCTATCATTATGGACCTATCTTTGACCAAGACAAAGATGAAGACATGGATGCATACTATTCATTTGAGAAACAACAAAAGGACTCTAGACATACTTTTGATAGAACTTTTGCTTCCTTGGAAGATTCTTATGATGACACTTTGCAAATACTTCTTGGCACCAAGCTCATCATATTACCTAAGTCTAGCTCATATGGAAACCCATTCTTGGATATCTATTGTGCTTATCATCGACATAATGAGCATAGTTCTTCAGATTTCATTGATCTGAAACATAAAATCCAAGATCTTATTGATAACGAGATTATTGATATGTCTAATGACTCATGTGATGAGGATACTTTTCTTGAGAAAGATCATATCTTTCCAACATGCCTCTATCAAATAAAGAAACTAATTCTTTCCACACTAGCTATTCATATCCTCAAGGGTTACCTTTGAAAGAGAAACAAGCTAACCTTCACTTGGCTACAAACCTTTTCCATGCCACTAAAGCTAAAAATGCTCAACCTTCATGCAACTCTATGCTTTCTTCTCCCGCTTTCACTAATTCTCTGCTCTCTCCACATTTCCCCTTATTCTTAGAAGTGGTTCCATGTCAAGAGGACTCTTCAAAGGATAAATATCAAGATCAACCACTCGCTCATATCCTTCAAAATGTCATCCTTCCACCTCCTAAGTATGAGGATGACACTATATTTGAGGTTTCTGAAAATTATTAGAAACCTTCCATGCCTATGCTATCTAAAGGAACATGTCAAGATCAAAGTATTGACTCTTGCTCCACTTCTCAAAATCCACTTCAAACATATGCTCCAACTTTAAATGCTCCTACCAAAGATGTTGCTGCTATCAAAGCTACTTGTAAGTCTATTGATGGCCTTGGCTATGTTGCTCACTCTAAAGATGTTGATACCCCTTCTCACTATCCATTTGTATCTTCTAAATCTATCATTGGTCCTTATCCATCTAAGCTAAAGCCTTCAAAACTCCCTTCCATATTGGGGGCTTATGTTCCTCCATCTCCTATCTCTCTGATCACACCTCAAGATCAACAAAGACACTCATCCTTGATGACTTTTCACCCATCTATCCATCTAGACCAGTCATATCCCCCTTCTTCTTCCACAAGTCCCAAGTCTTTTGGAAGTAACTTGAATGTTCAATACAAGAAAAATAAGAAATACAAGAATTCGTCTAAAAAAGATCACCATGTCTCCTCTAATTGACATAGAGACATAAAGTCAAAAGATATATCTAAGAAGAAAACTTGATCTAATGAATGGATCTAGACTAATTACAGTATTGAATGCTTAATTAAAAACACAACTCAGTGGAAGTCTTAATAAATTTATACATTAATGAAATTAAGCATCAAAACTCAAAAAAATTGAGGAGAAATAAATAGAATTGAGAGAGAGAGAAAAAGATAGAAAGTACAAACAAAGTTTGATTTCAGAGTTTGCCACAAATGTGACTACGTCTTTGTGTCGGCTCCAATAGAGTATGATCGATCCAATTAATCTCCAGAAATCAATTACAATTATGCACCAAGAAGACCATTTCTTCTAGCACTTCGATAGCATAGCAAATCTTTGAAGTACAAAAATGGCTCCAAAAAATCTCCTAGAAAAATCTCCCTAATCCTTCAAAACTTCACCAAGAATAATTTCTCTCCAAATCTACCTTAATTTTCGTTCCCCCAAAATGACATCCTACCCCCCTTTTTATACAAAATAATTTTCCTAAATTGGCTCAAAACCAATTAATCCATAATTGGGCATTTTAACCATAGACACCTTCAAATAACCCCTTTGCTATTTTTTATATTTTGGCATTGCATTCATTTTTGGAGTTTAGTTATTAATAAAATAACAAATAAATCTATTTTAAGGGGGCTCGGCTATTTGATATAGGGTAAATAAAACATCTGCCACACATGTGTCAAGTTGCATCAGTGGCGTATTGACACTTAACTATTTTAGGGTTGACTGGGTCAAGGGTTCAACTCCCATCGGTGGCCATGTTTAAGCGTCTTTGGTGGAATTTATAAGTTAAATACCGACTTTGCTATATATAAATTAATAACTTTGCATGGTGTAGTGGCAAAGAAGGAAAGTGGTAAATAGGAGGTTAAAGGTTCAAACCTTCTTAACAAAATTTTAAACCACCAAATTCAAGCTTGAGGTTCCATGTGAGGTTCCATGTGGCACTATTTTATTTGCTCATATTTTTGACATGTGTCATCACCTAAGCTGCTAATATCATGATGATATCATCACTATTACATTTTGCCTCCAAAATTCAAACAACCATAACTTTCACATATGAAGTTCATTTTTGATGAAACGAACGCCATTGGAAAGCTTGTGACGAGATCTTCATTTTAAAATCCATTTTTGACCACTTTCAAGATGGTCTAATTTTGCCCTTTATCTAGCCTTCTGGTCTGCCTGTTGACCAAAACTTTGACCAAGCATAACTTGCACAAACAGACTCCTTTTCACTCCATTCAAGTTGCGTTGGAATTAGGACATTGAGATATTTTTAATGGTGCAAAAATCTAGAGATTTGAAGACACTTCAATTTTCACTGAAATTATCCACCGGATCAAAACTAGAAAAAAAGTATGGGTTCCAAAATCCATCATTGAAGATATTCTCTCTAAATCATAAAAAAGAAATGAAAAGCCTATGGTTATATGGATTCCAAAGTCTGTCTTAAAAGAGTCTAATGTCGAGAAACAAGTGAATTTGACATTCAAGCTTCCAAAGACGTCCACCTTATCTTCTTCCAAAATCATTCTTCCATTCCATGTGCCTAAACCACAACCTCTTCTATCCATTCACCATATTCCTTCACATATTCTTTCATTTACATTTCCTCCATCCTCTCACCACCCTTCAAGGTGTGTGTTGATGTTGATCTTGCATTCCTTTCTATCTCCCCTTTCACAATCTATCAATTCACTATCCTTCTACCTTCTATCCTTTTTCCTCGTCTTCTTATTCCTCCTATCTTCCAACCTTGCTTTACATAAAACCATATCCTCATTTTTTCTCTTCCATCTTAGTTTCCCTCTCAACATCTTTGAGCATATCATTTTGAATCCTTGGCATATCATGGTTTATCCTTTCAAGGAGCATTATCTAAAAATATTGCCTTCTTTCTAAAAATTTCAAAAAAGAAAGAAGATAAAAATTCAAGAAAAAAAAGAAAAAAAAATGTGCCTTGGTGAAAACCACTTCTTGTGGCACCTTGGTAGCAAAAGTAAAGAGAAATGAAATTCATCCAATGGTGAAAACTACTTCTTGTGGCACCTTGGATAAGTACCATGATGAAAACTTGGTAAATAGGCATCATGCATAATTCTTCCATCATTCATCTATCCCTTCTTCTCTCTTTGATCTTGACAATGTTGAGCTATCTTTGCTATTGGCTATCTTATCCATGAGATTCTCTATTGTGCTTTCTCATTCACTCGTAGCCTCCATCTTGAGCTTTATTCTTATTGCTCTATCCAATTGCTATCCTATCTATTTGACACCTTGGTCTTGATCACAATAAATAAAACATGGTTCTCATAGGTCTCTTGACATGGCTATTCTTTTGGACTGCATGCTTCATGCTATCTCACTTGTTGGCTTCACTACTTATCCTACATGCTATCTTGCTGATTACTTACATTGCTTATCCAAAACATACTTCATCTAAATATTTCACCTCTTTCCCTAGCTTGGGTACTCTTGAGGAGTTAGTCCTTGAGGATCACTTTCACTTGCTTCATACTCCTTTCTTATCCATATTTGCTTATCCACCGGCTTGTTGCTCCATCATGTCCTATACCTTGCTAGACATTGGAAGAAAATGATGTGATATTTCTTGAGAACTAGTGATCTCTAAATCATTCTAAAAAACTCAAAAATAAATCATAAATGATGCTGAAAAAATTCCAAAAAATAGAAATTTCTAATTTTTGTACAATTTTTTGCTTTCCACATTTTTCTACTTTTGGCTACTTCTGCTTATGCATATGCTCTCACACTATTCAAAAGAAAACCTACCAAGTATAAAGGGTCATATCTTGATGTTTTTTAGGAGTCTCTTGTGTGTCAATCACCAGTTGTTCCAATTGTGTCTATCTACTATCACCATCTTACTAAAGAGATGCTCTTACGCAAGAATCTCTTGTGTGTCAGTCACCAGTTGTTCTAACTGTGTAAGCCTACTGTCGCACTACTAATAATGAGATTTCTACTAATTTAAGTGTTTTAATTTTTTGATCACTTTTCATCAATCCAATCAATGCTATTTGAGCTATGCTAAGCTTTAAATTCAAAAATCTATAAAAAAAGTCTCATAAATATCAAAAAAAAAAAAAAAAATCATAACAGTTTCAAAAATACTCAAAAAACATTCATAAAACTCATAAAACTTCAAAAACATCCATATATTCTAGAAAAATTGAAACATTGTTTCATTTTCTACCAAGTTAAGTATTCACTGATATTTTCTTTTCAATGATATGATATTTTCATATTTGTTTAGCGTCCATTTATAAGTGCCTCCTCCAGATTGGAAGGCCATGTATACCTCGACTAGGTTCATATGAAATCATTGGTGAGTCCCAAGTTAATATTCTCAAAATACTTCACTACAAAAAACCCATATTTTCAACACATCATACGCCATACAACAAATGTTTCGAGAACCAAACAAATTGTCAATCTTATTTCTTTAATAAATGAGCATTGCTTACAAACTATCCAATTGACAACACAAAAACATTTGTTTCCATAATTCCACAAAACAAAGAAACCAAAATAGTGGATGCTCAATGAGCTTCTCCTCATGGAGGTTGGACATTCAGATTTCTAGCTAGGGGCGCACTTGTTTGCATAGTTCCAGATGATGAAGCTCCTGGTGTCAATCTTACACCTTCCCAAATTGTATCCATAGGGATTGGGATATGGCCACATCTCAACACAATATTCATCTATGCCATAAAATTCCTATCTGAGAAGGATATTCCTCTCTGATTCTTTGTGGGGACTACTTGATGATACAGTCCCATGTAATATGTCACCTCTTGTGCAAGCTTCTTTGATCGCTCTCAAACTTCATTCATATCTAACTGTAGTCTCACTACCCGAGGTAGTGTTATTGCCTACTAAGTGATGTCTTGTTCTACCTTATATGTATTTGTAGTCATTTTCTAGGACCTCTTTCTCATGCTTTAACTCATGCATTTGATTCATGAAGTATGTTATCCTTGCATTTGCAGCATTTAGTTGATCTTGCAACTGATATGCTATGGCATTCGTCTTTGCTATCATTTCTCTGAAAGCTTCCACTTGTGCTCATAACAAGACTAGTTCATTTTGGATTTTCTCCACTGATGCTCATTCTATAGCTAGAGATTCCTATGTGGTCTCTACTCATGCTCACTCTGCTAAAAGTGCTACTTCTAAATGCTTGGCCTCCTTGCAGGCCCCATCTTCTTGAGCTCTCTCGATCAAAACTTAAAAGAACTCAATATCTTTCACTGCATTATTGGCCCGATCCATCTCTACCACCAACATTTTCTTTAGCTCTGCTTCCATCACCATGATTGCATCATGAACTGGTTATAAGAAAATACCAGATTACACTTCTCTGAAAGGATGAAATGAAGAAATAATAGAACTACTCACCTTCTCTGCAGATAAGATGATCATTCCCCCAAGTATATTCTTTCCATGCCAATATGGTGATGCAACTGGCTTCACCACAGGTCCTTGCTCTATAACTAGGGTAGTCCCTTCCATAGGTGTTTTATCTTCTGGCTAGCTATCTGTCAAGAAGACATGCACATTTAAATCTTCTATTTGTGTCTACCCACCTAGAGATCCAGTCTCCTCCACTATCTCATCTTTCCTTGCAATTGGCATCACACTTTCAGATTACTTCTATAGCAGGGTAGGATCCTCCTCATTTCTTTTGTTAGATCCTAGGGCAATTCACCTTAACTTTCCTCTATGGCTTCCCATTCACATTGATTCACATTTCAATGAGAGGATGCTCCACTCACTTCTTGGAAACTATGTTTCACTCTTCTTCTTTGCCTCCTTAGCCACTTTCCATCCACCAAGCTTTCACTATTATCCTCAATCCATTTTGTAGTTCCCACCTCTACTAACTCAAATTTTTGTTGTGCATGCTCTTGTGAATCCATCATTGCTATTTTCAAATAGACAATTATTTTCTCAAGCTTCTCTTGCATCTATTAATCACTCAAATACAATATGAGGTCAATGGGTATTGCTCACCTAGTTATGGAAACGAACTTTCAATACCTTTTGCTACATGCTACCAACTTATTAGGAGTAGGTGAGTTGTCCACCATCTTTTTCACAAACAACGCACAATAATGCCACTCTAATTGATTTTAGCACATCTCATGACATATCAAAATTGCACAAAAACCAACCTTATCCTACCACTTAAGAAAACAATGCCTTTTGATTATTGTGTGACAATATTGATCCTTCCAAAAGACATTTCTCATCTATGCTCCTACCTATCATCCACACATGCTAACCCCAAATACACTTTAATAAACACTCTAAATGCAACACCTTTTGTGAGTTGTCGTACACTAAATCAAATGCAATGTGTGTCCATAAACATTAATATTGTAAGAGCTTCTATCTCATGTTAGATGGCCATGTATACCTCAACTCATTTTATATAGATGCTTTAGTGAGGTTGGTTCTTCTCCTTGTCTATTTGAGTGAATTATCTATGCTATAGTACATATTTATACTTGTCCTCTAAGTGAATGTATGGGTCATTGTGAGTATACTTAGAAAACTTTTGTCTCAGGTTATGAATGCTAGGGTCATTGCAGATAGAATACTTCCTGATTACTTAGCATGAGAAAGATCTCTTACATGTCTAGTGTGCTTGTCTACAAGAAACATTCTAGTCATCCTAGTCTTTATGCTTTGATGCTTATGTTCCTTTGCTAAATTAAAAGGGATAGGTGTTCTGGTCATTCTGGCTTCTTGTGCCTTAATGCTTACACCTCATTCTAACATTCAAATAAGGTCATATTCCTATCTTCATAACTCATGCCAGTGATGATTGTATGATCTTATAAATGCTCAATGATGAAATAAGAGTCTAAACGTTATGCGTCCCTTGCTGGTAAACCACTTTGCATGTTAGCTTGCATTATAGGTTTTTTTTTAGCTTAATCTTGCATATGGAGAAAGCTATCTCTGTTAATTGTCCACAGATGTGTCAACTAGCTACATTCATCTTTTCTTCCTTCTTCTTGAGCATATTTTCATATCTTTCATAATCTTGTCATTTCACTATCTCACTTCAAATTTCTTATTTTGACCTACTTGCACCTATAGCTAAAATTGACACCTTAAATTCATTTTGGGATCGAGATCAAAATCTGAGTTCATGATTAAGGTTTAAATTGTATTTTAAAATCCATTTCTTTCTATGCAGTTAGCCGACTTGCTTGAGCCTATCTTTGATTCTCACTGGGGCATTTCTTCACTTCTTCATTTTCACATTTCTTCCATTCTCTTTTCATTTACCATATTTACTTCATGTCATGTTTCTTCTATTTCATCCTTGCCTGGGGCATACTTTCATTTCATTGTTAATTGTTCTTGTTCTTTATTGATCATATTTTGCTAGCTTTTGCACTTCCTCTATCATTTTGATTTTGATCTCGAGGGGTTAGACATAATCTATCATTGCTACTTTTTGGCAACATTTTCTCTTTTAGGGGCATATGCTTGACCATTTCTATTGTCTCTTGATCTATCTAGTGTTCTAGACTATCACTATCAATCTGATCACTCAATGCTTGCTAGTGCTATTATAGTCTCTTTATTTTTTGACTACATGTGTTCCCATATCGATCACACATTAGTTAGAGAGTGACTTCATACTTTGAAGTTAGAGCTATATATCTATTTTCTATCATGGCTTCTTCATTTGATGTGTTCCCATATCGATCACATATTAGATGAGGAATTCTTAGCTTCTTAACTATTCTTTGACCACATGTGTTCCCATATCTATCACACATTATTCAAAGAGGGAATGTAATCACCCAAAATTGGCCCTGCAAAATCAAATTGCTAAATTCATCAATTCTTATGATCAAATCAAGCAAAATTAAACAGTCACCGAATCAAATTCTAGCTCATACTCATTAATCTCTCATTTCTACCTAGGATGGCTATACATTTGAATTTATTTAAATGTTAGACATTCTAATTTAACTCAAATTTAAACCCTTTTGAGAAAATACATGAATATCCATTAATTTGATATCTCCTTTGACATTATGATTAATTATTAATTAATTAATTGCATTTTGTCACATTCTTCTACTTATTTAATTAATTTTACTTAATTAAATAAGTTCACTTCCCTAATGTATTTTGAATTTAATTAAAATACTCCCCTCTAATGTGTTAAATTCATTTAATGCATAGTGACATCATATATTCCCTTTTCAAATAAATTCAATTTATTTAAATCCTCCACATGCTTAAGTTTCTTAAACCTAATTAAGACTAATCTAAATTAATCTTAATCCTAACCTATCCTCCACCAAATTTAATAAATGATTTCTTAAAATTATTTATTCCTCCTTTATCCACATAGCCCTTAAATAAATTTTTAATTCATTTATCCCTTATATGTCCCCACTTGAATAAATTCTTAAATTTTTTATTTATGACATTTATGACATTATTCCTCCACTATGACATGTCTCCCACTAACCTCATTCTTTATTCCTCCACTATGAAATGTCTTCCACTCTCCTCATTTCTTTATTCCTCCACTATGACATGCCCCCATTACCTTCAATTTAAATTCCTCCACTATGAATTGTCTTCCACTCACCTCATTCTTTATTCCTTCACTATGACATGTCTTCCACTCTCCTCATTTCTTTATTCCTCCACTATGACATGTCCCCCATTACCTTCAATTTTAAATTCTTCCACTATGAATTGTCTTCCAATCTCCTCCACTATGAATTATCTCTTCCATTAGAATATGATCCACTTATTCTAGATTCATCTCAACCCTTGATAGGGATATTCTTGTCTTTTGATCTCTACCATCCATTTTTCTTTAAAAGGGAGAGAGCTTTTCCCCTCAAGGCATCCACACTCTTGATTTTTGTTGTGCTATAGGTTTTCTATTGGGATTCTTGAAGAGCTTTTTGTGGAGAACTTCTATTTCTTGTCTATATTTTTTTCATCTATGGCATTTTTCCATATGGCATTCTAGTCTAGTCGCATGTTAATATAGCTCTTTTGCAATAGCTTAGCTCACATAGTCTAATTAGTATGGATGTAACACTTTCATTTTCTTAGCTTGGTTGCATTGTGCATTTCATCTTAGTTTATCTCTCATTCTTTCACTGCATACACAAGAGTTCTTTGACACTAGCAGTCTTGCTCTTGCTCAAAGAATCTCCCATCTCATGGTTTACTAGCAAGGGTTGTGTTTCTAAAGCTTAGCAAAGAGCTTCTTTTGTGTTCATTTGTATACCTCTTGCACTCCATGACTAGGGAGCTCTAAGCTAACATCTCAAGCTTTCCAATCTATGGAAAATCTTGGATAGAAGGGTTTAGAGAAGTGCACTTTTCTTAGTGTACAATTAACACTTTTTTCATTGATGAAAGACATTATTGGTTTAATAGCATATAAATAGTAGACAAGAGCATAGTCATTTTGGAACATAAGGACTTCACTAGATGTAGTATCGGAGTTCTAGATTATTAACTCAGGATAACTGAGTGAAAAGGAAGTGTTGGGTGTGATGGCATCCATAGTATAGTCATCAAATGTATGGACAATTAATTTGAGATCTAAAGTTATTTCATCCAAGTTATGTTTGAATTCCTTTGAGTTCTAACAATATTAATCAAAGACCTATGGAAATTAGGAGGATGGGACTCATCCAACCAAACCCTAGATTACTCTCCTAATTCAAGCTAATTTTCATATGTGTGAATTGTTGAAGTTGATGAAAGATCAACCACATAGCTCCCAAGAATCACCTACATACAAGCATATTTCACAAAAAGAGAAGCAAAAACTTATGGAGGTTGGAATTTCCATATCCATAGATGAGACATTCTTGATGAGAAAAAAGAGAGATTGTTATTATCAAAAGTGAATTAGTTTATAATTACAAAGAGATATCCTCCTTATAAAGGAGATTGAAACCCTAAAAAGGTCTAATCTAGGTTGCATTATAATAATTAATAACAGAATTAATTATTAGATGCCTAAATTTTAGCTTAAGTAGACTAGAGTTAATTAGGAAATATCTAATTACTCTAACACCCCTCTTTAAGATAAACTTGGGGAGTAGCTAAAAAACTAGAAACTAATATTAAAATTATAATTGGGCCCCAACAAACAAGGCCAGATGAGGTACCCATGCACAACCAAATCTCTGACAAGGGGAGAAATAGAGAAAACCACATGGGAAAAACTCTACTCCAAAAAGAGATCAAAATAATGCTAAAAAGAATCTAGTGAAGGACTAAAGAAGCCTCCAAACTAGGGAACATCTCCAAAAGATAAGAACAAAAGATGATCATGAAGAACACCACTAAAGCATTTAGAAGTTGCAAATCTCTATCAAAAGTATGCTTTGATCTCAAGAACCTCCACTTAAATAGAACTTGACCAGGTAGAGAAGACTATAATCTGCATCAAATCAATAGGTACTCTAAAGAGATGATCAATTGAACATGGTAGGCTACAACCAAAGTAGGAACAAAAAGAAGAGTTTCTATATGGTAGATGATCCATCTCACCAAAATGCATAGGTATCAAGCCACTACATCTACCTAGTACATAGGAACAAATACCAAATACATAGATCACTCCATTGAACCAAGGAGATGTGAGAAATAATAGTAGAACCCCATAATGTAGACAAGGGTGAGGTGATAGGAAACTAAAAAAGTGGGCCAAAAGAACTACATGTTAACGAACCATGATTAAGATGTACAAATGAGTACATAAGTGTGTAGTGTGGTGATCAATCTCAGACATGCCATGAGGTTAATATCATATAAGGGAAGCTCGCTGGACAAAGGAAGATGGAAAACAAAGGCAAAACATCAACCCCCTATGGAACTTTAATCATGAGTAGTGCATGTACAATAAGGCACAAGATATGGTGAATTCTAAGAATACAATAATCTGCATGAGTGTCCTTAGATGACACTGCTTGAAACAAAAGGAAAAACAAGACAAAAAACCTAAAACAAAAATATAGATGCAATATGGTACTTTATCTCGGTACGTTTCCAAGAATGCATACTTTTTTACTCTGGCTATAGAATCGTAGTCCATGCCACAAAATAGAAAAAAGAATATTAAATCCACCAATCATCCCACCTTCAATAATCCAAAAAATTGGTAAATGTGGGTCAATAAATGGGAAATAGGTCAAAATAGGGCACACAAAAATTGGTGCAATCAAGGTTTTTGTTAAATAATGCACCCTTCTCCTATATCGTTGGAACACCATAATGAACGTTGATATGGAATCTATAATGAATGCTAATATGGAATATGCCCAACAAATTAAAAAAAGTAACCAAGTAGGAGACATTCACAATGACATTTTACCAATAAAATGCCACCAAAAAATTGTAGGCAAAATCCAAGGAGGAATGTGCAAGGTACTTTTGTGGGGGCCTTATTAATTGTAAATCACATGTGTGGGGTCAATGAATAGCCAATGTTTAACCTAGAGTGGCCATTGACATAACATGTGGCATACTTTGGATGCCCCATAGTAGGACTCAAATAGGGTTGTTGTGTGATATAAAACAAATCATACCCATGTCTCACAAATTGTTGCACCATCCCCCAAATAGAAGTTCTACCCTATAGAGCTTGACATATTCACATGTGTGGAAAAATGGGATTTCAAAAACTCTCACTACCCCATAAAATCATTTTCAATGAGCCCAAAAACTTCCCAATTAAAATATCCATTCAAATTGAGGAAATTTTCTTGGGACTACTCACTTGAATTTGGCTTGTCTAGAGGGCAAGGAAGTCTAGAACAACTTCGATGCAGAAGAGATCATCATCAAGTAGTCCATTGATTGCTTTACCTCCCCATGATTTATGCATGAGAGGTGATTAGGACCAATTTTCTTCTTGCCTATTTTTTCCACCATCAAGTTGAACCCATGAGAATGCAAATACTGGAACCAATCACAAAGAAAACATACACACACCTAGTTTGAAAAGACCATGAAAATTTCACACATGGAAAAGTTTATCTCCACAAAATTCTCCTTACAAAAAATAAAATTGCTACATCCCAAAAAATGTGGGTCCAAGGTGGCATTGGTTCTTGTATGACCTCCAAACAAGTTGAGACCATTACAAATAAAGTCCATCACAAAAAAAAAATCTTTATCCAATCCTTCACAAAAGTGCTACTAACTAACTTAGAGAGGAGACCCATTGTTAGAAATGCTTTAGAATAACTAAGAGGCGGGGGGGTGAATCAGTTATTCAAGGTCCAACATGTCCAATTCAAACTTTTCATTAAGTGTAGTGAGCCCTTTCAACCATACATTCATCCAAGCTTTAGTATTCCTATTTAGCAAGTTACTATAAATCAACATGCAAGTATAACACATTACACAGTGATTTACGTGGAAACCCAATTTGGGAAAAACCACTAGTAACATGCTACTCAATTCTCACTCTTTTGAAGTGATGTCCTATGAAAAGCCTACCCTGTTAAAAGCTACAACACACTGTTAAATGTGACTTGGTTAAAGGATTTAACCACCCTATTAGAAGTGGACCTAGTTAGAGGACTTTAGAGAATTTACTTGGAATGCCACCCTATTAAAGGATTTACAAATGGTTGTTAGGCCAACCTAAGTCCATAGGATTTTTTGTCTATCCTAACTAATACAATTGCTAGAGAGTAACAATTAGGGATTTTGACCTGATTATAGAATACAACTCAACTTGTAGATCTCAGATCACTTCTCAGCTCTTCTTCATCTATCTGGCATTCAGTCTTTGCAACTCTTGATAGCTTGTCCTCCTTTCAAGCTTAGTCTCCTTGATTGTCCATGCTCAATGTACCAGTGTAATCATCTCTTCTTGACCACTTGCAGAAGTAGAGTCTCTATGCTTTGTTCTTCCTTCTCCCAGATGTCTTCTCCCTGACACCCTTCTAACCACTTCACAATTTGTCACTCCAACAGCTCTTGCTTCTTGGTCTATGACTTCTTAAATATAAGTCTTAGAGTTCCTTTTCTTACTCAATTCTTCCCTCCTTTAATTTCAATTCATATGGATTAGGTAGGATTCATTGTATCTAACCCATATTATGTTTCTTCAAGAAACATCATGAAGAATCCTCTTGAATAAAATAGTTCACATAGAATTCTGTGCCACCAGCTCATCATCCTTATCCTCCAACTATTTAAAAAAAATGTAGGTAACAACTATTTTGGCTAAGATTTGGTGAATCTTTTATTTTTTAATAATAATGCAACTTGGCACTATTGAAATCTTGATGCTCAGCACATACTATGTTACTCGGCATCAACTACATTTTTACTGATGTTCCGCACCTAAAGTTCACTTGGCACCAACTAATATAATCTGATGCTTGGCACCTAATACTTTGCTTGGCACTTGAAATTCACTTAGCACCTAAAGATCACTTGGCACACACTAGATTTTCCTTTTGCTTGACTCCAACTAAAAATTTGCTCGATTTCAACTAGCTTGCTTGGCACCCATTGATGAACTTAGTTTAAGCTTTGTAGTCAACCTTGTTACATCTTATTCTTTTAATGTTTCTAAGTGTGACCAACCTCTATATCTTTGAGTATATTACCAATACATCATTTAACCATTGTCTTAACGAATCCTTGCACTTCATTACAACATCATAACTCAACCTTTCCCTTAGGTGCTTTTGTTACATCTTGTTGATCAAATCCTCTTCATCAATCAACTAAGTGATAGTACTTGGATCTTATAAGAAATTTTCATTCTTAAAAATAGTAGGTTTGACATCAACAAAAAAATAATGATTGAAAACATTCTTTGTAGTACCTCTCGTGTTTGTAATCTGTACCTTGTTTATTTTGATTCAAGATATACTTGATACCCTTATTTTGTAACTTATGATGACCTGAGGGTCGAATGTTATACTTTGACTTAGTACCATAAGTGTGTTACTATTATGTTGTTTAGTTTATCATATTTAAATTTTGATGTTATTTTGAGATGAAAGTAGACCTATAATGATATATGGTTATATGGGTTATTTGGACATATTGCTAGTTATGTTATGAGATGAATTTTATGCTATGGTTATTTACTTCATTCTTGTATATTTACGTTTTTTGTGAATGTGAGTGATGTAAGTGGATTAAATAAGCATTTTAATACATGTTTCTTTGGCTATGATATTATATGCAATTGCACTTGATTGTGTATTTTAGTGTGCAAGAATTTATATCCCTAGCAATGGCACATGGAGCTAGTGATTCAGCTATTCATATATTACCAATGTCATCCATGTATAGTCAACGTACCCTTATTTTAATTGTGTTAATTTAAACCTTTTAGTGATTAGTAAATCTAAACTCATCTACATTATGTGATTAGACCTGTAAGCATGTTTGTGCATTTAGAGGTTCACTCTGTTGCAAAAGTTTTATGTGATTTTCTGTTATTTTGGGTTTTTAGGCTTTAACTCTTTTTGGATTTAACTTCTAGCAGCTTTTCCTTAGGTGAATTTCTGTTATGAATAATAACCTATTTTTGTTTGGGTCAATTTGGAGTTTAGCTACTCCAGCTGGCTTTTTTCCATAATTGATTATTCACTTGAAAAGTGAATAAGTATTGGAAAAGTGAATTCATTATTCACTTCTCACTTTTTTAGAAATAGAATTTTGAGAGCTATTTTTACAAATCCTCTTTTGAAGGATTCTTGTTCTGTTCATTCTGGGAGCTGTGAGCATGGGTTTCTCGTGAGGTTAGTCTCGTTGGACCTGGCTTAGGGAGTTTATGCTTTGCCATCACTTTCAGCAGATTCGACGGGTGATTTATTTTATTGTGTGAGTTACAGTTTCTGCCCCTTTTTTATCAAGTAGGGTTTTCTCGTTTTATTATTTTTGCTATGTTTCAGCTTCTATTTCTTGTAGTAGTATGTTAGGAGGAAGAGAACTAGTGTTCCCTTCTATTTATATTTTTTGGTTCTACCTGTTTGGTCGGGTATGAATGCTTTCCCTATTTTTGAAATTGGGGTTTGGGGTTTTGAGTCATTACGCTAGCCATTTTTGCATCTAGTATCTGATTTCATTTATTTTTGGATTTTTGGGGTTTTTTCACCCAAAGGCCCAATGGGTTTTAATTTCAAAAAAATTCCAAAATTTGGGGTTTTTACCTTGTTTTGCGTGTTGACCTATTTTCTCAGGATTTCTTGTCACAATGTGGTTCATGGACCTGGATGATCTGTTTGGATATTGGTCATACCACTTTTTCACTTTATGTTGCATTGGGATGCATGGTGCATCTATCCTCCTAAGTCTATTTCAGTTGAGTGACTTTATATTTGTGTTCTCATCCAGTTGTTGTGTTGATCTTTGTGATGGTGGTGCATCACACACGAGTACATTTTTTAGGTGACCTGTGGTGCCCAATCTCTATGGTATTTTCAAAATTTATGATCATTGGGATTAGGTTGGGATTTTTCATGCCTATGAGCAATCATCGTTGGATGAGCATGGGTAGGGTAGGGTAGAATATGGAGGGGGCTTCTATCTCGTAGCCTAGTGACCTTGTCACACAGGATTGGCATGAAGAAGTTTTAAGTAAGTGATAATTAAATAAAACATTGGGTGGTAATAAAACTGAAGATAATGAAAAAAGTTCTATGCATTGGCCTTCAAGGGAGTACCTTGAGTGAGTGTTTGTATTCATGTGATGGCCTCCAAGGGAGTACCTTTAGAGTGTTCCCACATGTGATCTGAGCTTGGGCTTTTGGATGCCAAGCAACTCTCCAAGATGTCAATCCCTATATAGTAGCTCATTGAGATGTCTAACTAGGACCTATAGTTTATGCATTGTCTATGTATTGGATTCAGTCATCATATTGCTTGGCATGTGTGTTAGCCATGGATGTTTTTTTTTGTATTTGTGGTTGGATCCTTATCTCCATCACCATGGTGGGTGTGGACCTATGGGTCCCACATAGTTGGGAGGCGTAGCTACCTTCACCACTACAAGGGGTTGGTGTACAAAGACGGTCTATTGTTCTAGCATGACTATTGTTGGATGTGTTCACTTGGTACTTCAGGTTCTGGAGTATGCTTCTTGTGATTTATGCTTTCATTGGGATGTTGTTTATCATGTTAGATGATCTTAGTTTTGATGCATTCCTTATTATGATGATTAGCATGTGATAGGTGATGTTATCTATGTGCAGGTCTATCTTATCCTTTTCTACTAGCATGTTAGATTTCCTTATGCTTTTTTATTAGCATATTTTAGTAGGGACGTCCCTACTACAATAGTACTGATAATCTATTTGATGGCTTGGGATGTTACACGTGGGGGATGGCTAGGGCTCATGATGGTCTTATGATGCCATTGACGATTGGAAGGAACCACATACTTATTTGGTTATTTTGTACATCGTGATGTTTCTTTCGTACACTGCGATGTCTACTTCAATATTTTTCCCTTCACTTCTTGTTAGATGGTTAGATGTAGATTGTGTCTTTCAATAGTGTTTTGGAGTGTTCATGCCTTGAATTGTGGATTTGATATTCCTTGATGTGGAGGTTTTATACTCTATTTTTTCCCTTTTGTGTTTTCCTTAAGTGTTCTTGTGTTTCTATAGGTGACCTTTTATCAACATGGTGTGACACAAATATGTATCACATGTCCATCAAAATTGTATCGTGCATGCCATGATTCTCCCACATGCCTCTTGGAAAAATATCGCATGATACTTTCCAGTATCGCAACTCCTTGTAAGAAATGTCATAGAATACCCTTAAAGTATCACACACCTTCAAGAGAAGTATTTCCCAGTCCCTGAAAGTGTTGCCCTTCATCTTTAGGAATATCGTGTGATACTTTCCAGTGCTATATTAAAGTATCACCCAAGTTTTGTAAAAACCTGTGTGGACCAGCAATGGGCACTTTTTAGTTTGATCCAAACTTTTTGAGAGCTGTTTTAGATACCCTCTTCGGTGTTCTTCAACCCTATGGTGTCACATTTTGGATCTAGGTTGTTTCTATTCTAATCCAATTATGTGTCTTTCTGTTGTAGTCCTTTGGGGTTTAAAATATATCATTTAAGTAAAGATATATTTTAATATATGTGACGATTCATTTGAGATGGGTTTCAAACCTCCACGGGCTAAGATAAAGATTCTAAGAAATTTCAGGGCTTCAAAATTTAGACTTAGCCAATTTTTAGGAGTTTGCTTTGATCTTTTAGCTTGGTCAATCTCTTATGTTTTCTTGTTTGGGGCATTTGGAGATCCATTGGTGTTGGATTGTGTGTCAGTCTTCCATTGTGATCTTTATGATCTATGTATGATTGTTGCTTTGTGCTCTTTCACTTGTTAAAAAAAATGTTATCTTGCTTGTGTTTCATCCTTGTTTCTAAGGATCTCTGATTGGGGCATTACATCTAGTATCAAAGCCCATGTTGCAACATTAGGATCTTTGTGTTATGCTTCCACTATGTTTTTGATTTCCATTGTGTGTTGTTATATTATGTTGTTATTTTGATATCTCTTGGGTTCATGTTTTGACTTGTATGCTTGTGATCCTTATGTCTAATTTTTTCTTGTTGCTTCCATAGGGATGCCTCCTGCACATAGGTCTAGTTAGGGTGGTAACTGACAAGGTTTTCAAGAGGAAGAACACCATGAAGAGGAATGTCAGGATGGAGAAGGAGAATGAGGTAATAACACTAATTAGGATGGTGTGGGGGTATTGTTTCCAGTACTCTAGGAGATTCTTGCTCGGTTGGGCCCTTGTGTTGAGGAGCACCAATAGGATCATGATCGAGAAGAGGGGTCTCACCATGGAGATTCCCATCATTCATAGCATAGAGAGGAGGAATGTGAATGTGAGCATTCTCTTACTCCACCAGGTGGTAGAGGGCATCGTCAGGGTGGTAGAGATCGCAAAAGTGATTATTCTATCAAATTGGATATCATGAAGTCCCTTCAAAGTTCTAGACTGCCACCATATGATGGCAAGGGAAGTGGCCTCAAAGCTGAGACTTGGTTGTTGGACATGGAGCATTGCTTCACCATGTATCCATATACAACCAACATGAGGCCTCATTGTATAATTATGTAGTTGAGGGACCATGTATCCTTTTGGTGGAATATTGAGAGTCAAAAGATTCAGGTTAGAGTTATAGATCTCACTTGGGAGATCTTTGAGGAGAGATTTTGAGAGAGATTCTTATCTCTTCATTTCAAAGAAGCTAGTGCTAATGAGTTCCATGCAATCTAGCAAGGGAACATGACTATGGATCAATACAAAATCTGATTCTTTGAACTTAGGCAGTATTCATGCTACAACAATGATGATTTACTCTTAGCTCATCATTTTATCTGAGGCCTTAAGGATTCCCTCATTGGAGAAGTCTACATGCATCAACCTAGGACTCTTGTTCTCGTTGTTGAGAAGGCATGTAATACTAAGGAAAATCTAGCTAGGGGTTTTAGTAGGAAATCTGGTTCTCAAAACTAGAGTGCAAAGAATTCAGTTCAAGATGCATAGTATTCTCAGTCCGTAGGGAAGGGATAGACCCAATCAACACCCTCTCAAGGTGGTTCTCATTGTAACCGATAGAAGGGTTATTGGACCAAAGATGGTCAATCTTCTGGTACCTCAAGAAATAAAGGAGATAATCATAACTAAGGACAAAAATCTCAATAGGATCATCCTTCTCAGAATAGTTAGTAGAATTCCAGTAGAGTGCACCTTATCCTAGCCCTACTCAGGGTGGTCATGGGGCAGGCCCCAACTTTACTCAGAACTATTATTCTTGTGGTCAAACTAGCCATAGATCTTTTGAGTGCTCCATCAAACCATCCATGGGATCTAGTAAGGGCACAGTGAGATCTGAGCCTACTATAGGAGATGTAGGTTAGAATCACAAAGTCTTTGTGATAGTTGACAACTGTCAAGCTGAGCATCAAGGTACAATATTTGTGGCTACAGGTATGTTACATGGTATTTTTAATTTAGTTTTGTTTGACTCTAGTACTTTAGATTCTTTTGTTTCACCATCTCTTGTTCAACAATGTGGGCTAGTGGCAATGTGTTAGATTGATAGGTGCTAGGTTAAGTTAGCCATGGGTTCTAAGGATGCTATAGACTCATTGGTCAGTGGTTGTGTTTTGAATTTGGGAACCTTCACCACCATAGTGAATTTATGTATTCTACCTCTGGGATGGTATACCATTGTGTTGGGCATGGATTGGTTAGCTACCCATTAGGAAAGTATCAATTGCCATCATAAGGTAGTACAATGTGTGGATGACACAAGTGGGTAGGTGGAACTTTTGGGAATTTAGAGACTAGTCTCACTTCATATGATCTCAGCTAATCAGCTGAAACAGAGTGTGTGGAAGGGTTTCTAGTTGTTCCTTGTGTCTCTTAGTGATCTCGAGGAAGTTGAGGGTTGTACGGTGACATTGGATGATCACCCACTCCTTCATGAGTATGCCAGTGTGTTTCATGATGAGATTCTAGGTATGTCACCATAGTGTGACATTATTTTTGGATTGATCTTGTACTAGGAGCAGAGCCAATTTCACAAGCTCCTTATTGCATGACTACTCAGGAGTTGAGTGAGCTCAAATTGTAGTTGGAGGAATTGTTGGCCAAGGACCATATTTGTCCTAGTGTATCCTCATGGGGTGCACCAGTCATCTTTGTGAAGAAGAAGGATGGTTCTTTGCATTTGTGCATTGATTACTAATAGTTGAATAAGGTGACAGTGAAGAATTATTATCCTTTACTAAGGATAGATGACTTGTTCGATCAGATGAAGGGAGCACGAGTGTTCTCAAAGATTGATCTAAAGTTGGGATACCATCATCTTTGTATCCAAGAGGTTGATATTCATCGAATAGCTTTTCATACACAATATAGGCACTATGGGTTCATGATTATACCCTTTGGGTTAACCAATGCGTCATTAGTATTTATGAGTTTGATGAATGGTGTATTTTGCACTTACCTCGATTAGTGTTTCATTGTATTCCTAGATGACATATTGATCTATTCAAAGACTATGGAGGAGCATGAAGTTTATTTATGTTAGGTATTGCAGTGCTTGAGAGACCATCAGTTATATGGCAACTTGAGTAAATGTGGGTTCTTCCAATCAAAGGTGAAGTATTTGGGACACATCATCACTGGTGATAGAATTGTAGTGGATCTAGAGAAGATTCATGCTATCATGGATTGGCCGACACCCACTAATATCTCAGAAGTTTGTAGTTTCATGGGATTGGTAGGTTACTACCGTCGCTTCGTGAAGGATTTCTCATGAGTAGCCCATCCCATCACTTCTCTTCAGAGGAAAGGGAAGATGTTTGTTTGGTCAAACTAGTACAAGACAACATTTAGTGCTCTTAAGGAGTGTTTGACCAGTGCACCAGTCCTTGTAGTGCCTAATCTTGTAGGTGATTTCATGGTTTGCATTTATGCTTCTTTGGAAGGCATGGGTGTGGTGTTGATGTAGGATGGTCAAGTGATTGCATATGAGTCTAGAAAACTCAAGGACCATGAGCTTAACTACCCCGCTCATGATTTGGAACTCATGGTCATAGTGCATTCCCTTGTCCATTGGATGCATATTCTTTTGGGACACAGGTTTGAGTTGCATAGTGATCATAGGAGCTTGCAATATATCTTTACTTAGCCAAACCTGAATGCACAACAACATCGTTGGATAGAGTTCTTGTGTGAGTATGACTTTGATTTTCATTACATTAAAGGGAAGCAAAATTTTGTCATAGATGCTTTGTGTAGAAGGTGACATGAGGTATCAGTGATGTCACTGGGAGTGGATTTGTGAGGTCGCATCTTGGAGGTATTGCCTAGTGACACTTGGTATCAGGAGGTGAGGATGGAGATTGAGTCTAGACGTACCCTTGAGGGGAGGTTTTTAGGTTATATGCTTGAGTCTGATGGACTACTGCATCACATGGGGCATATCTATGTACCCATGTCGAGTGATCTTCGTACCATGGTTTTGTCGAAAGTGCATCATGCACCATATTCCACACATCTCGGTGTTAAAAAGATGCCTACTGATCTAAAATAGCTATACTTTTGGGCAAGGATGAGGTGCAATGTTGCTAATTTTGTTGCTAGATGCCTTGAGTACCAGAGAGTGAAGGCAGAGCATCAGCATCTGGTGGGTCTTTTGTAGCCACATACCATTCCAGAGTGGAAGTGGGATACAATATCTATTGATTTTATCACAGGGCTAGTTGTTTTTGCATACGGTGTCTGATTTCATTTATTTTTGAATTTTTAGGGTTTTTGCACCCAAAGGCCAAATGGGTTTTAATTTCAAAAAGTTTCCAAATTTTGGGGTTTTTACCTCATTTTGCATGCCAACCTATTTTCTCGAGTTTTCTCAACACAATGTGGTTTATGGACCTAGATGATCTGTTTGGATATTGGTCATACCACTTTTGCACTTTATGTTGCATTGGGATGCATGTTGCATCCATCCTCCCAAGTCTATTTTGGTTGAGTGACTTTATATTTGTGTTCTCATCCAATCCTTGTGTTGATCTTCGTGATGGTGGCATGCCACACACAAGTACATTTGTTGGGTGATCTACAGGGTCCCAATCTTCCATGGTATTTTTAGAGGTTATGATCATTGGGGTTGGGTTGGGAGTTTGCATGCCTATGGACACTCATCACTAGATGAGCATGGATAGGGTAGGATAGCATATGGAGGGGGCTTCTATCTCATAGCCTAGTGACCTTGTCCCATAGGGTTGGCGTGAAGAATTTTTAAGTAAGTGATAATTAAATAAAACATTGAGTGATAATAAAACTGAAGATAATGAAAAAAGTTCTATGCATTGGCCTTCAAGGGAGTACCTTGAGTGAATGTCTCCATTCGTGTAATGGCCTCCAAGGGAGTACCTTGACAGTGTTTCCACATGTGATCCAAGCTTGGGCTTTTGGATGCAAAGCAACTCTCCATGATGTCAGTCCCTACATAGTAGCCCATTGAGATGTCTGACCAGGACCTGTAGTTTATGCATTGTCTATGTCTTGGATTCAGTCATCATACTACTTGGCATGTGTGTTAGCCATGGATGTTGTTTTTCATGTTTTTGGTTGGATCCTTATCTCCATTAGCATGGTCAGTATGGACCTACAGGTGCCACATGGTTGGAAGGCATAGCTACCTTCACCATTGCTAGGGTTCAGTGTATAGAGATGATCTATTGTTCTAGCATGACATTTGCTAGATGTGTTCACTTGGTACTTCAGGTTCTGGAGTATGCTTCTTGTGATTTATGCTTTCATTGGGATGTTGTTTATCATGTTAGGTGATCTTAGTTTTGATGCATTCCTTATTATGATGATTAGCATGTGATAGGTGATGCTATCTATGTGTAGGTTTATCTTATGCTTTTCTACTAGCAAGTTAGATTTCCTTATGCTTTGTTATTAGCATGTTTTAGTAGTGACCTCCCTATCACACAGTACCAATACTCTGATCACTAGCTTAGGATATTGCATGCGGGGGATGGCGAGGGCCCACAATGGTCTTATGATGTCATTGACAGTTGGGAGAATCGCATACTTAGTTGGTTATTTTGTACATTGTGATGTTGTTTCCATACACTATGATGTTTACTTTAGTATTTTTCCCTTCACTGCTTGTTAGATGGTTAGATGTAGATTGCATCTTTTAGTACTATGTTTGAGTGTTCATGCCTCAAATTGTGGATCCGATACTCCCTAGTGTGGAGGTTTTATACTCTATTTTTTCCCTTTTGTTTTTTCCTTAAGTGTTCTCATGTTTCTATGGGAAACCTTTTATCAGCATGGTACGACACAAATATGTATTGCATGCCCATAGAAATTGTATCATGTTTGCCCTGATTCTATTGCACACCTCTTGGAGAAATATCACGTGATACTTTCTAGTATTGCACCCCCTTGTAAGAAATTTTCTATGATACCCTTAAAGTATCACATGCCTTTGAGAGAAGTATCGCTCAATCCCTAAAAGTATCACCCTCCTTCTTTAGGAATGTCACGTGATACTTTCTAGTGCTATATTAAACTATTGCCTAGGTTTTGTAAAAACTTGTATGGACTGGACACGGGCACTTTTTGATTTGATCCAAAAATTTTGGGAGTTTTTTTGGATACCCTCTTCGGTGTTCTTCAACCCTATGGTGTCACATTTTGGATCTAGGTTGTTTATATTCTAATCCAATTATGTGTCTTTCCATTGTAGTCCTTTGGGGTTTAATATATATCGTTTAAGTATATCATTATGTTCCTTATACTTAAGATATATTTTAATATATGTGATGATTTATTTGAAATGGGTTTCAAACCTCTATGGGCTAAGATAAAGATTTTAGGAAATTTCAAGGCTTTAGAATTCAGACTTAGCCAATTTTTAGGAGTTTGTTTTGATCTTTTAGCTTGGTCGATCTCTTATGTTTTCTTGTTTGTGGTTTTGGTAGTAGTGGCATTAGGAGATCTGTTGGTGTTGTATTATGTGTCAGTCTTCTGTTGTGATCTTTGTGATCTGTGTATGATTATTGCTTTGTGCTCTTTCACTTGTAAAAAAAAAAAAATTATCTTGCTTGTATTTCATCCTTGTTTCCAAGGATCTCTGGGCGGGGCATTACATTCTTTTAAAAATAATCTCCCTCTTTGATCTTCAACAATGAGCTTTTCAATCAGATTTCCAACAATCTCCCTCTTTGGCATTGATGGCAAACCAAACTGATCAACCATCAGACTAAACTATTTAACCAAATGCAAACTAGGTTAAAATAGTAAGTCAAATGCCAAAAAGCAATTGTGTTAGCATCAATTTTCACGTCTCCCTCTCTTGATCTACTATCTTGATTGCTTCATTTCTGCTTCTCCCTCTTAGCTATTGTATCCTTTCTTTTTTTCTCTCCCTTTGTATGCATTGCTCATCTTCTATTGTTTTTGTTCAGCTTCTTCATCTTCTCTTGTCAACTGTTGACCAATTCTACTATTTCTCCCTCAATCTTCATTTTATTAGTTTTCTACCACAATCTCCCTCTTTCTTCATTCTTTATCTTCTCAACAGTTATTGATCAGTCTTTTGCTATTTCTCCCTCTTTGAAAATAATGCCAAAGACATATTATTTCAACATCTTGACATGCAAGTGTAGCATTTACAAGTTCCTTCAATTTCTCCATTTCTTACCTTGCTTGTGACTGATTTGGAACTTCATCACCTCAATTACCTTAGGAATAATCCTAAAGTAGGTATCCTTTGCATCAATGTGTAATATTTCAACAATGAGCTCATTTGATGTAGGGTAGTCTTGCTTGTACTTAAGTAGCCTTGGTTAGGGGTATCACCTCTCACTTACCTCTAAGATACTCAAAAGCATCTTTAGGTAGTGCTTTTGTGAAGATGTCAAAAATCTATTCCTTTGAGCTAACATATTCCATCTTCACTTGTTTGTCTTCCACCAATTCTCTTACATAGTGATACTTGATTGCAATGTGCTTGGTTTTAGCATGCATTACAGGGTTCTTTGATATGTTGATAGCACTTGTATTATCAAAATAAAGTATCACAATCTCATTTACTTCTTCCTTCATACCTTGCAAAAAATGTTTGATCCATACAATATTGGTGCAATTGATAACAGCTGCAACATATTCAGCTTCTATAGTGGACTATGAGGTACAACTTTACTTTGTGCTAGTCCATGTAATTAATCTTTTTCCCAAGAAAAGTGCTCCTCCACTGGTGTTTTTTCTGTCGTCAATATTACCTCCCCAATTTGCATCAGTGTAGGCTTTTAGTTCAAACTTTTCACTCCTCTTGTAGTACAAACCATAGTCATCAATTCCTTTTAGATACCTCATTATTCTATTTATTGCCATCAGATGATTTTCTCTTGGATTTGCAGAAAATCTTTCCACTATTCCAATAGCTAATGCAATGTCTAGTCTACTATGTACAACATATTGCAACTTTCCAATCATTGATCTATACAATGTCTAATTCAGTTCAGCAGACTCATCATTCTTGGATAGCTTATATCCTATTGACATTGGTGTGCTAACTAGTTTTGAGTCTTCTAATCCAAATGTTTTGAGTATCTCCTTGATATATTTTGATTGGGTCACAAATATACCATGCTTCAATTAGTGTACTTGCAATCTAACAAAGAATTTGATTTCTCCAAACATTGACATCTCAAACTCATGCTTCATTTGATCAGAAAAATCTTTGCATAGAGCATCTTTTCCTCCAAATATTATATCATCAACAAAGATTTCTGATATCAAAATGTCTTTACCTTTTTCTACCTTGATATACAAGTTGTTATTGTCATCTGTTCTCTCAAATCCTATCTTCACAAGATATTTGTGCAGTCTCTCATATCATGCTCTAGGTGCTTGCTTCAAACCATAAAGTGCCTTATGCAGTTTGTAAACCATATCTTTGTTTTTGTCATCAACAAATCCCTCTGGTTGTTCTATATAGACTTCCTCTTCTAGTATACCATTCAAAAAAGTAGACTTCACATCCATCTGGTAGACTTTGAAACCTTTGTATGCAGCATATGCAAGTAATATTCTTACTCCTTCCATTCTTGCAACACGGGCAAATATTTCCCCATAATCCAGTCTTTCTTCTTGTGCATAGCCTTTACAAACTAGTCTAGCTTTGTTTCTAGTTATCTCACCATTCTCATCATGTTTGTTCCTAAACACCCATTTAGTACCAATTACATTCTTATCAGCTGGTCTAGGAACTAAGGTCCATGTTTTGTTATTCTCAATTTGGTCTATCTCCTCTTCCATAGCTTTATACCAGTCATCATCTTATAGTGCATCCTTCACTATTTTGTGCTTAAACTTTCTTAGCAAACTTGATTCATTCCTTATTATATTCCTTGTCATTGGTCTGGCATCCTTGTCACCAATGATTTGATCTATAGGGTGATGTCTTCTTACATACTTGGCTAATCTTGGTTCTATCCTTCTTTCCATGTTTGATCCTTCAACTTCAAAGTCATTTTGTTCTTCTTCTTCTAGTATTTCATCATTTCTTTCATGTGTACTATTCTTAGAATTAGAATGTGCATTTTCTACATTCTACAACTTGACTTCTGAATGTAGCTCGACATTCATTGGTTGTGACTTAGCTGATATTGAAATTTGTTACTGATTCCTAATTTGATTGGTAGCATTGTCTTCAACAATCATTCCTTCATAGAAGTATACAAATGATCTATAATCTTCTAGTTTCTTGGACTCGTCAACTTGGACTTCTGTATGCTCATCAAAATTTACATTTGCACTCTCCACAATCTTGTTAGTGTTAGTATCAAAACATTTATATGTTTTACTTCTAGTGGAGTAGCCAAGGAATATTCCTTCATCACTCTTTGCATCAAACTTGCCATTTCTAATGTCTTTTAGAATATAGCATTTACAACCAAAGACTTTGAAATGTTTAACATTAGGTGAGTGACCATACCACAATTCAAAAGGTGTTGCATTTGTACCTTTCTTGACTTGGACTATATTCAATGTGTAGACTATAGTACTTACAGCTTCTCTCCAGTACTTTAGAACAACATTTTTCTCCATCATCAAGGTTATAGCACAGTCTATTACTGATCTATTTCTTCTTTTAGCAATATCATTTTGTGGTGGAGTTCTTGGTGATAATCTTTTCCTTTTGATGCCTTTGTCATTGCAGAATACTTCAAATTATTTTGATGTAAACTCATCTCCTCTATCTAATCTTACGCACTTTAGACTCTTTCTTATTTCCTTCTCAACTCTAGCCAAATACCACTTAAACATTTTAAATGCATCAATTTTTTACTTCAAGAACATAGCAATCATCATCCTGGAATAGTCATCTACAAATAGCATTATGTATATGTCTCCTAATATGTCTCCTAGGTAACTTTTCACTTCTATTAGACGGCATAAGTCTATATGGACTAACTCTAGTACTTCTTTGGAAGTGTATGTTTTGCTTTTGAAAGTAGACTTATTCATCTTCCCTAGTTGACATTGTTTGCACATTGTGTTTTCAAGTTTCTTCAATTTGGGCAAACCTCTGACTTTCTTCTTCTTGTTGATGCTAATCAGATTGTCAAAGTTAACATGACACAATCTTTTATGCCATAACCACACATCATCGAGTCTAACAACAAGACAAGTTGCATCTTTCATATCTAGGTAAAACAAGTTACTCCTAGTTTATTCACATTTTCTTATCAAATTTTTATCAGTGTCATAGATCTTGGTAGTTTTGTTTCCAAATTTGACTTTGCAACCTACATTACCTAACTATGAGACACTCAATAAATTTTAGTTCAATCCTTCAACATAGTATGCATTATCACATAAAATATTCTCAGTAAGTTTAATGGAACCTTTTCCTTTGATTTGACATAGATCATCATTTCCAAATCTAACACTATTTCCATCATACTAAGTAAAGGTAATAAACTTACTTTTATCTCCTGTCATGTGATGTTAGCAACCACTGTCTATGATTCACTTGTTATTCTTGTTCATACAAATTACCAATGTTGTTGCTTCATCTTCATCTTTATCTAATTTATCCTTCATGGCCACATAGACTACTTCATGATCATTTGCATCAGAATCTTCTTCAACAATGTAGCATCTTTTGTCTTTTTCCTTGCAGTCTTTTCTACCATCTTCTCTTTTTTTCTTGTACTTATTTATTTCTTTGTAGTTCTTCTTTAGTGTACACCTTGCAACAATATGACCAACTTCATTACAATTGAAACATATGATAGGGAGCTTAGCCTTGAATTTACTTTTGCCTCTATGGAATCTCCTAGCCAATAGTGCTTCTAACTATTCTACATCTTCCTCATCTATGATGATATCATTGGATGCATGTTTTCCTTTTCTTCTCTTCTTGCTTTATGTCTCCTCCTCAATGTCTTTTATTATCATCTTGGCCTCAAAAGAAGATTCAAGTTTCTTAGGTTCGTAGTTATCAAAATTGGATAACTCAAATGCAATAAGTCTTCCCACTATTCCTTCAAAGGTTAGTCTATTTCCTTGTACATACCTTAGCTCTTGGATAGTTGAAACTCTAAAAGCATAGATAGGGAGTAGGGTTCTCAAGTATTTTCTATTGACAGTCTCTTCTTCTAATTAACCACCTAGACTTCTTATTGCACTTACCACTTCTTTCATTCTAGATCCATATTGAGCAGCATTTTCACCTTCCTCCATTTTCATGTCATCAAACTTTCCTCTGAGGTTTTCTCTCTTTGCTCTCTACACATTCTGATCTCCTCCATAGATATCTATTAGGGATTTCCACATCTTGAATGTAGTGTCACAATCTTTGATGTCATCATATTCTGCATAGCTAAGTGTAGAGGCAATCTCCAACATTGCTTGATTGTGCTCCTTCCTTTTGCTCAAATCATCTACAATAAGAGGTCTAGTTGGGTTTACATGTTCTATTCCAATTGAGTTTTTTCCATAATCACCTACTGATCCAAGGTGAAATTTCATCAAACTCTGCCATGCAATTAAATTATCTTTAATGAGCTTGGGAACTTCTCTCTTAGACATCTTGATCTTCCTACTTCTAGTACCTTGAAACTAAATCAGAAAATGGATCTGATACCGATTATTAGAAATATTTAGAGTAATAGAGAGGGAGGGGTGAATCAGTTATTCAAGGTCCAACATGTCCAATTCAAACTTTTTCACTAAGTGTAGTGAGCCCATTCAACCATACATTCATCCAAACTTTAATATTCCTATTTAGCAAGTTATTGTAAATTAACATGCAAGCATAACACATAAAAGATCAACACATAACATAGTGATTTATGTGGAAACCCAATTTGGGAGAAACCACCAATAACATGCTACTCAATTCTCACTCTTCTGAAGTGATGCCCTGTGAAAGGCCTGCCTTGTTAAAGGCTACAACACACTATTAAATTTGACCTGGTTAAAGGATTTGACCCTGTTAGAAGTGGGCCTGGTTAGAGGAATTTAGAACATTCACTTGGAATGCCACCCTATTAAAGAATTTACAAATGGCTATTAAGCCAACCTAAGTCCATAGGATTTTCTTTCTATCCTAACTAATACAATTGACAGAGAGTAACAATTAGGGATTTTGACTTAACTACATAATACAACTCAACTTGCAAATCTCAAATCACTTCTCAGCTCTTCTTCATCTACCTGACATTTAGTCTCTACAACTCTTCACATCTTGCCCTCCTTTCAAGCTTAGTCTCCATGCTCAATGTACCAGTGCAATTATCTCTTCTTGACCACTTGTAGAAGCAGAGTTGTTGTGCTCTGTTCTTCCTTCTCCTAGTTTTCTTCTCCTTCACACCCTTCTGACCACTTCACAATTTGGCACTCAAGCAACTCTTGCTTCTTGGTCTGTGACTTCTTAAATAGAAGTCTTAGAGTTCCTTTTATCACTTGATTCTTCCCTTCTTTAATTTGAATTTGTATGGATTAGGTAGGATTCATTGTATCTAACCCATATTATGTTTCTTCTAGAAACATCATGAAGAATCCTCTTGAATTTGCTCCAAAATGGTTCACATAGAATTATGTGCCACCAGCATATCATCCTTATCCTCCAACTATTTCATAAAATTCTAGGTAACAACTATGTCAGCTAAGATTTGGTGAATCTTCAATTTTTTAATAATGCAGCAGCTTGGTACTATTGAAATCCTGATGCTCAGCAGATACTATGTTACTCGGCATCAACTACATTTTTGCTAATGCTCTACACCTGAAGTTCACTCGACACCAACTAAAATTTTCTAATGCTCAGCACCTGATACTTTTCTCAACACTTGAACTTCACTTGGCACCTAAAGATCACTCGGCACATACTAGATTTTCCTTTTGCTCGGCTTCAACTAGCTTGCTCGGAACCCATTGATGAACTTAGTTTAAGCTTTGCAGTCAACCTTGTTACAACTTATTCTTCTAATGTTTCTAAATGTGACCAACCTCTATATCTTTGAGTATGTTATCAATACATCATTTAACCATTGTCTTGACTGATCCTGTCACTTCATTACAACACCATAGTTCAACCTTTCCCTTAGGTGCTTTTGTTACATCTTGTTGATCAAATCCTCTTCATCAATCAACTAAGTGATAGTACTTGGATCTTATTAAATAAATTCATTTCTAAAAATAGTAGGTTTGACATCAATGACAAAACAATGATTGAAAACATTCTTTTAACAAAAATCTCCCTCTTTGATCTTCAACAATGATCTTTTCAATCAGATTTCTAACACCCATGTCATTATCCCTCCAATAATCATGCATAAGCCACTCATGAAATTCCTGAAACCACCCTCCAAAAATGTTGGCATGGAGTGGGTTCTAGTCCTACAAACAAGGTGATGATAAGCATGCCTCCCAAAAATGCTCCCTCCAAAAAACCTTCACTTGGCGCCATTTCCATGGGCTTCAGTAAGCGTAGGTGTTGAATGGTTGTCAGCCAAACCTCCATGCATGTCCCATAAAAAATGTGCCCTCTCCAAACATTGGCAAGTAGAAATCTAAGGCACGGGGGGTCATTTGAACAAAGTGTTGGAGTGAGGGTTGGACAGGAGGAACCTCCAAAGAAAAATGCCACCCAATAAAAAGGCAACTCAAATGCCAAAAATAAATGGTGTGCTTCTAAAAAATATCGAGTACATAAAGATGGTGTCTGATTGAGGAGCACCTCCCAATGCAAACAAAAGGGTTGATTAAAAATAAGTGCTCCTTTTTCTTCAAAAAACACCCTCACATGCAAATTTCTTGTTAAAAATAAACAAGAAAATTGCATTCCCATCAAAATACTTTTTAATAATAAAAAATTCTCATTACTTCGATTTGGGTGCCTAGGTCAAATAGCCTGGGTAAAAACAATTGCCTCTAATTTCAATAGCATCCAAACATGACATATTTATATGGAAATGGAGGGTTTTGAGTGCTTTAAGCTCATTGGTGATGTCCATTGTTGCTCAAAGTGTCTCAAAAATTAGTTACCCCCCCAAATCCAATTAAAAACCATTAAAAGCTTAGATTTGAAAGCCAATGCCAAGTCTCTCAAGAACATAATAAGGGCATGAAGATCTAGAGCTTTGATGTCATGTTGAAGTTGATGAAAGATCAATCCCATAGCTCCCAAGAATCACCTGCATGCAAACACCTGTCACCAAAAGAGAAGAAAAAAGCTATGGAGGTTGGAATTGCCAGACCCATAGATCATACATTCTTCATTAGCAAAAAGAGAGACTACTATTATCAAAAGTGAATTAGTTTAAAATTTACATAGAGATATCATCCTTATAAAGGAGATCAAAAACCTAAAAAGGTCTAACCTGGGTTGCATTATAATAATTAATAAAAGAATTAGTTATTAGATGCCTAAAGTTTTGGCTTAAGTAGACTAGAGTTAATTAGAAATATCTAATTACTCTAACATGAACTTGATCTACATGTTAGAAATATAAGAGGAGTAACCGAGAGGGGGGGTGAATCAGTTACCACTAAAATAAATCTTAGATCCCTTAGATGTCAATACAAAACATAAACTCTAATGAAATTGTTGTTACTCAGTTAACACATAGGCACTCGGTCAACACTAACAATATGTTGTAACTTGGCAAGCACTATAATATCAATTGTTACTCAAAAAATACTAAACATCTAGTATACACATAAAAGAAATAGCATGAATACAAGTGACACCAAGATTCAATGTGGAAACCCAATTTGGGAGAACCCACCAATTGCAACTAGACACTTCAATCTAGAAATGTCACCTTTTTAGAGGATTTGGCAAATAGTTAATAAGATAACTTGGTTAAGAGATTTGATACATTGCTACAATTATTAGAGAGTAACAATGATATAACTTGATTATTGATGCAACTGCATTGCTGATTTTAGATCTCAATTCTGGCTTAAATACTTGCTCCTTCCTAATTAGGTTAATCTTTGCCACTCAACAAGGATAGTTTACTTATCCTTCCAATTTGGTTCCTCTAAGAATCTCCTTCTCTTCCACATATTCTCACATTCAATCCTCAAATTGACCTTATACTTATATTATTAACATTGTCAAGTCAGCTTGAATACAACTTAGAATAATTAGTATTTATCTCCTCAGTTGGCTAGAACCAACAAACAAAACTATTAAAGTCAATATGCCAAAAAAGGAAAATCCTTTGGTAGTCAACCCTACTCAGTAGACACTAACACTAGAATGATTTTCTTGTCTTAACCAATTGAAATTAGTTAACAATGCATCTTTGTAAACTTCCTTTAGTAACTGAGTGAGCTCGGTTAACACTGGTTCCATCCAACTTTCCTTTGTTACCTAAGTGAGCTTAATTAACATTCAACTTCCTCAAACTTCTCTTCAATGCCTGAGTGAACTTGGTAGACACTATCTTTTGAACTCAGCAAACACTAGAATGCTTGATAAACATAGGAATTTATCTTCATTTCCTAAGTGAGCTTGACATACATTAACTAGTAAAGATATGACATTTTATGTAACATCAAATACAATATACAATTGATCAACAATATCCCTCTTTGGCATTGATGGCAACACAACATGTCATAATATAATGAAATTTTAGAGAAAAATAAAGTAAGAAAAATATCCTTAGTTTCATTTTGATTCTCATCCATGAGAACTCCCTCTATTAGTGTGAACTCCCTCTAACTTTAGTTTCTCCCTATGTTAGCAAACTTTGTCTTCAACATCTTCTTCTAATAGCAATATTTCCCTCTTTTATATCAGACCAAGTTCATCTACTTTAACATCTTCAAAAAATAGTCTCTGATATGATAGCCAAACTCTCCCTCTTTGACATCTTATGCCAAAGATAATATTTAGTGAATATTAATGTACCTGATGTACAAATTCATAATTCATATGCATTATGCCCTTTCATTACTACATCAACTTGACTAATCTTCAACATGCTCTGGTTGATGCATCACTAAACTTCATTTAGTGAGCTTCAGATAGGGGAATAACCCTTAACTTAGCTCTTAGCTACAAAAATGCATCCTTAGGTAATAGCTTTGTGAATATGTCTATAATCTATTCTTTAGTATTCACATATTCTAGTCTTACCTCTTTGTCTTGCACCAATTCTCTGAGAAAATGATATTTTATTGCAATGTGTTTGGTCTTGGTATGCATCACAGGATTCTTTGATATATTAATTACACTTGTGTTATCATGGAAGATAACCAGTAGATCCTTGATTTCTACCTTCATACCTGCCAATAGTTGTTTGAACCAAACAACATTGGAAAAAATAATTATTGTTACAACATACTGTACCTTTTTTGTAGACTAAGCAATGCAATTTTGCTTCTTACTTATCCAAGACACTAGTTTGTTACCAAGAAAGAACGCTCCACCACTAGTGCTCTTCCTATCATCAACACTTGTTACCCAATCTGCATTAGTAAAGGATTTCAAATCCAAATTATCTCCTTTCTTATAACATAATCCATAGTTGTCAGTACCCTTCAAATACCTCATGATTCTCTTTATTGCCATCATATGATTTTCTTTAGGATTAGTTAAAAATCTTGCTACCATAGCAACTGCAAGAGCAATATCAAGCCTAGTATGTACAACATATTGAAGTTTTCCAATCATTGATCTATATTAGGTTTGATCTAACTCTTTGGAATCATCATTTTTGAAAAGCTTATGTCTAGTAGACATAGGTGTTCCAACTAATCTTGAATCCTCCATTCCAAACTTCTTTAGTATCTCCTTGATATACTTAGATTGAGTAATGTAAATACCATCTTTCTTCTATTGAATCTGCAGGCCAAAAAAGAATTTGATTTCTCCAAACATTGACATCTCAATTTGCTTACTCATTTCTTCTAAAAAATCTTTGCATGGATCATCATTTCTAGTAAATAATGTGGCATCCACAAAGATTCTACCAACATAGTCTTCTTGTCTAGTCCTTCTTTGATGTAAAGGTTGTTGTTATCATTTTTTATTTGAAAACCAATCTTCATTGAAAAATTATGAATTCTTTCATACCAAGCTCTAGGATCTTTCTTGAGACCATACAATTCTTTGTGTAGTTTATAAGCCATATCCCTTTTGTTAGGATCTACAAAACCTTCAGGTTGTTCTATGTAAACTTCTTCTTCAAGAATGCAGATTTCACATGCTTCTAATACACTTTAAATCCTTTATATTCAGCATAAGAAAGTAGAGTCCTAACACCTTCTAATCTTACAAAAAAAGAAAAATTTTCACCGTAGTCAATACCTTCTTCTCGAGAATAACCTTTGCATACTAACCTTGCTTTGTTTCTTGAAACTTCTCCATCTTTATTCTGCTTATTTCTGAAAACCAACTTCATTCTAATTACATTCTTATCCTTGGGTCTAAAAACAAGAGTCTAGTTATTATTCCTTTCTATCTATTCTATCTCTTCATTCATTACTTCAATCCAAATTTCATTATCCAAAGCATCTTTAACTATTCTAGGTTTAAATTCAGTAAGCAAACATGTACCTTTCAATTTGTTCCTTGTCATTATACCATCTAACTTGTCTCCAATGATCTTCTCAAGTGCATTATGCCTTCTAACATATCTTGCTAATATAGGTACTTTCGATTTATAACTTTCTCTATTTGCCTCACTGTGATCATCTACATCATGCTTGGGTCCCACTGTTTTAGTTTGGGTCCTTCAAATTCAGACTCAGGTTGCATTGGGTGCAAGTCAGTAGCCTCTAAATGTGAGTTGGGTCCTTTAGACTATGACTAAAGTTGCATTGGTTGTAACTCAGGTGCTTCTGGAGATTTTGGGGACTCGGGAGATGAAGTTTTCTAACATCCAATTGGATTAGGCAATGTATCAGGTTCAAAGTAGATAAACTCTATGTAATCTTTAGGTTCTTTGTTGCTCTCTTCTTCACTCTTTTCTACAAATTCATCAATCTCCACATGTGCACTTTCTATGATCTTATGAGTGGTTAGATTCAAAAATTTGTATGCCTTACTTTTGTTGGAGTATCTTAGGAATATTCCTTCATCACTTTTGACATCAAATTTACCTTTCCTAGTCTCCTTCAAAATATAACATTTTCTACCAAATACTTTCAAGTAACTTACATTAGGTTTGTAGCCATACCATAGTTCATAAGGAGTTTTATTTGGGTCTTTCTCCAATTTTACTCTATTCAAGGTATGAACTAATGCACTAATTGCTTCCTTCTAGTATTTGATTGCAACATTCTTTTCTATCATCAAAGTTCTTGTACAATCCATGATTGATCTGCTCCTTCTTTCTACTATACCATTCTACTGAGGTATACCAGGGGTTGAACTTGTATTCTAATTCCTCTTTTAGTGCATAATTCATTGAATTCATTAGAAATTATTTCTCATCATCTATCTAATCTCAAACATTTCAACTTCTTTCTAGTTTCCTTCTCTACTCTTGCCAGATACCACTTAAACTTTTGAAAAGCTTCTGATTTATCTTTTAGATACATTATTGTCATAATTCTAGAGTAATCATCAACAAATAAAATAAGGTACTTATCTCTAGTGTAGCTCTCAATTTCAATAAGTCCACAAAAGTTTGTATGAACCAGCTCCAAGACTTCTTCAGAATGATAGTTCTTGCACTTGAAACTTGTCTTGCCCATCTTACCTATTTGACAATTTTTGCATAAGCCCATATCAAGTTTCCTTAAACTAGGAATACCTCTCAATCTTTTATTTTTTCTTATCTTGATCAAGTTGTCAAAGTTCACATGACATAACCTTTTATGTCATCACTAGCTTTCTTCTACTTGAGCAATAAATCATGAACTTTCACTAAGATTTAGGTAGAATAAGTCACCTTTTGTTTGGTTACTAGACCCAACTAGATTTCCTTTTCCATCTAGCAAGTTGGCCTTCCCATTCATGAATTATACCTTGAATCCAATGTTATTCAACTATGCCACACTCATTAGATTATCTTTCAATCCTTCAACCCAATAATTATTATTACATCTGAGTTCATTGATTAGAGAAATACCTTTTCCTTTTATGCAACATGATTCAATATTTCCAAATCTTATGCTTCCACCATCATAGTGTTCCATATGTTCAAAATTTTTCTTATCACCATTCATATGATGAAAAAAACTACTATCAATAATCCATGTATCATTTTTGCTAACATGAGAGATAAGTGTCATTTTATCTTCTTTGTTATCAAATTCATCTTTTACTACAATATAGACCATTTCATCATTGTCATTACTATCTAAATCTTTAGCTTTGAAATAAGACTTCTTACATTTATCCTTGTACTCTTTATAACTTTTGAAATCCTTCTTGCTTTTATACTTTTCTTTTTCTTTTTTTTTTCTTTTTCTTCTCTTTTTGGACACCTTGTAGCAATGTGACAAACTTTTTCACAGGAAAAATAGATTAGAGGAATTTTACCTTTGTATTTTTCTTTTCCTTTGGGATACCTCCCTACAAGAAATGCTTCAATGGCTTCAAGATCACTATCAGAACTATCTTCCTCTTTACTTTCATATTGTTTTCCTTTAGACTTATCAACTTTCTTCTTGAGTGATAACTTGGCTTCAAATGCAAACTCAAGATTGCGAGAACTAGGAACATAATTATCATAGTTATCTAGCTCAAATGTTGTCAATCTTTCCACTAGAGCATCCAAGGTTATTTTATTATCTAGATCACATCTCATCTCTTAAATAGCTAACACTCAGATTGCATAGATGGGAAGAAGGCTTCTAAGTAGCTTTCTTACCACTGTCACATCTTCAATTGTCCCTCCAGAGGCTTTGATTTTATCAACATATTTTGCAATATTTTCATCCTGTCTCATCTTCATCTGATCAAACTAACCTCTTGAGATTTATGCCTTGGATCTTCTCACATTATCATCTCCTCCATAGATATCCTTTATGTTTTTCCACATCTCATGAGTAGTAGAACATCCTTTGACCTCATCAAATTCAGCATAGTTAAGAGTTGATGCAATATCAATCATCATGATATTATGATTTTTCTTTTCAGTGATCTCCTCCATAGTCATTATTCCAGTAGGAACCTTATATTGAGAATTCAAATATTTTAGACCTAAATCACTAATTTTTTTCATATTTAGCTTCATAAGTTCTTTCCATGACTCAAATTTATCTATGTTCAACTTGGGAATCTCTCTCCTATAAGACATCTCAATCTTTATGCTTAGGTCCTTGAAACCTTCTCTACAAGCACCAAAAGCTTTGATACCAATTGTTGGAAATATAAGAGGATTAACGAAGAGGGGAGGGGTGAATTTTTTACCACTAAAATAAATTTTAGATCCCTTAGATGTCAATACAAAAAATAAACTCTAATAAATTTTTTGTTACTTGGTTAACATGTAGGCACTCAGTTAACACTAATAATATGTTGTAACTCAAAAAGTACAATAATATCAACTATTACTCAGAAAATATTGAATATGTAGATCTTAAGATATTAATTTTGATTAATTTTAAAATATCATGAACACAAGTGACACCAATATTTAACATGGAAACCCAATTTGGGAAAAATACCAATTGTAACTAGTTATGGATTTTCATTCTTTTGAAGTGAGCTCTATTAGGAGCCAATACTGTCAAAGGTTATAAAACACATTATTAGGTGTGACCCTATTAGAGGATTAATAACCCTATTATGAGTGGCCTTATTAGAGGTCTTTAGACACTTCAATCTAGAAATGCTACCTTGTTAGAGGATTTGGCAAGTAGTTGTTAAGCCAACTTGGTTAAGATATTTGATACACTACTACAATGGTTAGAGAGTAACAATGATATGACCCGATTGCCAATGCAACTATATTGCTGATTTTAGATCTCAATTCTAGTTTGGATACTTAATCCTTCCTAATTAGATTAATATTTGCTATTGAACAAGAATATTCTGCTTATCCTTCTAATTCACTTCCTCTAAGCATCTTGTTCTCTTCCACACATTCTCACATTCAATCCTCAACTTGACCTTATATTATATTATTAACATTGTCAAGTTGGCTTGAATACAACTTAGAATAATTAGTATTCATCTCCTTAGTCAGCTAGAACCAACAAATAAATCTAATAAACTCAGTATGCCAAAACAAGAAAATATTTTGTTAGTCAATCTTGCTCAGTAGACACTAACACTAGAATGATTTTCCTTTGTTAACCAAGCGAACTTATCTAACACTACATCTTCATAGACTTCCTTTGGTAATCGAGTGAACTCATTTAATACAGGTTCCATCTAACTTTCCTTTGTTACCCAAGTGAGCTCGGTTAACACTCAACTTTCATAAACTTCTCTTCGACACCTGAGTGAAATCAGTAGACACTGTATTCTAAACTTAGCAAACACTGGAATGCTCAATAGACATAGAAAATTATCTTCATTGCTCAAGTGAGCTTGACATACACTAACTGGTAAAGATATGACATTTTGTTTAATATCAAAGGCATTGATATACAATTGATCAACACTACATCCTTGTCAAAATTTTCCTCTAAGAGAGAATCAAAATCATATTCTTGAGAGTTTCTGTTGCATGGAGTTAAATTGTAGAATTTCCCAACAGTTCTGGGGACCCATTCTCCATCATCTTGATTTTTATAGAGTCATTCAACAACTATAGTATGACTAGACTCGCCCTATTCCTATTGACTTTGGGGAGTATCAATAGTCTTTATAGAGGAATCACTGCCAGCATCAATAGTACTAACACGTCGTACAAAGTCATCTAGTTTTGCAAAGAGTGTAGCAAGATCAAAAGGAATAGGATAAGGAAAAGCATCCTCATCATTAGAGTTGTTCACTTCTTCATCAGACTCAGTTTGTGACTCATGTCCATATGAACTATCAAATTCATACACAAATTTATTAATCCCTAGATGAAAGGGAACTTTCTTGAAGCCTAAGCCTATTGTGTCATGAGGCCTTCTAGATGTTGCCTTGATTAGATCAATCAGCCCATTGTTATCACATCTTATAGGACCATTGCTCAAAGGTATTTTGACCTTGAATTTGTATTATGTACCCAAAATCAGGTAAAAGATTATCCATGAAGATATCAATTTTTTCATTTTTGGTGTTTTTATGTGAGTATTTGGTATACAATTGTCACCATCTTTGGAGAAATGTTAGGAAAGGTTCTCCAATTCTTTGTTTAAGGTTTCAAAAATCTCATATGTTGACTAGATGTTGCATATTGTGTGAGTACTATTGAATAAACATATTAGCAATCTCATCAAATGTTTTAATTCCAGTAGGTAATCTTGAAAACCAATCCATGGCTTGACCACCTAGATTCTATGGGAACTGTAAGAATTTTCCCAAGGGAAAAATTCAACCAAGAACTAAGAAATCAAACACAAGCACATAGTAGACCAAAGAGAGAGAGAGAGAGAGTATGATCAGAATAACAATGTATTCAATAACTAGTTCATCAAAGTATACTAGGAGTGCCTGAATATAAAGGCCTCAGGAGAGCTTCTAGAATGCATAGAAGTTAGCATCATGATGTGTCATACAACCAAGCACATGTCCACCAGATATGGATTATCCTCAATTAAGCACGGAAGTAAGTGCAGTGATGAGAGGATAAGCCTACAAGGGTGTGACACACAAAACAGTGTTCTAGACACCATGTGCTAAAATAGAGTTGCGTACTCCTGTGTTGTCTACATGACAACTCAAAAGGTGTGCAAACTCCTAAGTGTCTCACAAATAAAAATAATAAAATAATGCAAAATAATTAAATAATGCATTAACCTAAGTAAACTTAAGTAAGTGTAAATAGTGAATACTTATTTACACCAACACCCCCCCTTAAGTGCAAGTTAGGGGAATGCCCTTAAGCTTATGATCTAGGATGAAGATGCATAATGGGTCTCAGTTACTAGGCCATGTTAGGTTCCCATGTACATAATGAAAATGCAAATCTCCCATTAAGCGAGGAAAGAGGGAAAACCTCATGGGAAAAACCCTCCCCAGAAAAGAGAGATAAGTAAGGATGCATCGATGGATGGAGTAATCAAGACCCCCCCATTATGACATACATCCAATATATACATAAGAGAATGAGAGAAGGAAGAGAGATAGAATAGGCTCCCCCCCCAAAAGAAGAATGCTAGCAAGTGAAAGCTGCTCCGATGAAGAAGCTGGTCCAAGAATGCAGAATAGTGCTCCTCCCCTTAGGAAGAAACAATGGAAAAGGTACAGCCCTGAAGATATATGGTGGCCCTGAAACCTGCTCAAGTGTCCCTATACTGATGCTGAAGTTCACCTCTTCCAACTATGCTGAAAAGAATGAATGCAGATTGGGCAAGGATGTATGTTGAACCTATTCCACTAAACCATCTGTCTCCTCTACTGACAAAGAGATCGCCACTAATTGTTGTTCATAAGGATCCACAATCATGCCAACCTATATAGATTGATCATGTAGAGAATGGACATGAGGGTCAGAGTGAGCCCTCGTAACAATTGTAGAAGAATCATCATCAATGAGAAAATGTAAGTCCTCAATTCTTTCTCTCAAGTCAAATGAAGCTGGAGCTAGAAGACGAGATGTACCATGTTGTGATGGACCTTTCACTGTGGAAATGTAAGCACATGGACTGGACTTATGTGACCTCTCACTACAACTATCGACATAACCCCACATATCTAAACCTGTTGAAGCACTATCACTAGTGTCACTATTAGTTTCCACTATGTATGATGTGCGGAGAGGATTAGAGGACAAGCTAGGAGAACTTTCCTCAAAGTGAACATCCTTCTCCACAAAGATTTGATGTTTCGCTGGATCCATAAGTCTGTAAGCCTTCACATTGTCTTCATAACAAATTAAGGTACAAGGCCTAGGTGTCGGTGCCTTGCAACTCCTGGAAGAAAGGTTTGCCCATGCTGGACAACCAAATACTCTAAGGTGACTCACAACCAGTTTTTTGCCGCACCATGCCTCAAAAGGAGTCTTGCCATCTAAGGCTGGATGAGGAGATCTATTAAGTATGTGAGTAGCACTGTTAATGGCTTCAACTTCAAGTATAGGATCAAGAGACTTGGCCTTTATCATGCAACTTTCCATGGTCTTGAGAGTCCTAATCCTCATAGCTACAACATCTGTCTTGTGCAAACTAAATGTTGGTGAGTTCTGAAGATCAATCCCCTCAACTTTGCAAAAGTTATTAAGTCTTCTGTCTACATATTTATTCTTATTGTCCACCCTTAAGACTTTGATGGCTTTCCTTGACTTGTGTTCAACATGAGTCTTGAAGTATTGAAGCTTATGAACTACTTCATTCTTATGATGAAGGAAGAAGACCCAAGTGAATCTCAAAAAGTCATCAACAAATGTGAGTATCTAGCGGCCTTGGCTGACTAAAGTCACTGCAAAGGGTCCTGCTAATACCATGTGAACTAGCTAAAGAACAACTAGAGCTCGAGAAGACTTCCCTTTATCATACTTCTCCTTGAGATTCATATCCACTGAACAAGATGAACATTCTTCCTTAGAAAAGTTGATATTAGGTAGACCTTTGACCATGTGTTTTGAGCAAAGTTGTTGAAGAGATAGAAAGTCAAGGTGACCAAACTGGTCATGCCATAAATTGATGTTTGAAGTAGAGTGAGTAAACAAGGCTTGAGAAGGACTCTTAGGCACAAAGTGGGAGAAGGAATATAACCTCTTGTCATCATTGACTTTCCCCACTGCTACCAATGAATCATCTTTGAGACTTCGCACCATCACTAAATCTAGAAGGAACTCAACCTTATGACCATCTCCAAGGTGAGTGATTTGGTAAACTGATAGGAGATTGGAGCTTAGATTTGAAACATAGAGAACATCTTTGAATTCCCCATCTTCCATTTCTACATGTCCTTTCCCTTCAACTTCCATCTTAGCATCATCTCCCATGAAGATGTGTGGTACCTTTGATTGCTTCAATGAAGAAAAGTCTTCCTTTGAAGAACCCATGTGATAAGAGGCACCCGAGTCAAGTATCCATTCTGAAGAAGAACTTGTGTTTTCCATAAGTTCTTGACCTCTACCTTTTGAAGAGGTAGGAGTAGAATCCTTGGAAGTACCTAGCACTTGAATCTTGTTCTTCTTCAGTAATTTTCTAACTCATCGATTCTTTTTGTCTTGCAATGATGCTTGTCATGATTTGGCTTTTTACAGTATGCACAAAAGAGTTTGTCCTTCTTTTCATTACTTCCATTCTTGTTTGAAGAAGAATTGCCTTGTTGAGAGGAGTCTTGTTGTGTCTCAGATTGTGTTTTCTGCTTCCACTGCTTCTTCTTCTTGTTGCTTTTTCCCCCTTGACTAGATTTGTGATCATCACTAGCCACCAAGGCTTTTGTCTTAGATGACTTGAGAAGTCCAAAATCCACCAAGTGAGATTGTTCAACAATCAACATGTTTGCAAATCCATCAAAGGAAGGCTTCTAGTAAGAAAATCCCATGGTTAACCTATGAGTATTAAAACTTGAAACAAAGTTGGTGTACTCAGAAGGTAGCTTCTTCAGGATGTGATGAATCAACCTATCATCCTTAATGGGATTTCTACAATATTTTAGAAGTGAACTTTAATGATGTAATCCTAAATTGTGTCATAAGTTTTAGGATCCAAGAGAAGTAGATCATCTTCAATCTGAAATCCCTTTTCTTCATCCACTTTACCATACAACTGTTCAAGTTTATCCCAAGCTTCTTTAGATTCTAAACAATTTTTAATGTGAAAGAGAAGATCCCCATGTACACAACTCCTAATTACACCTAAAGCCTATTGGTCTTGTCTTTTCCATTCAATGAGTTCTTTAGCATCAGTGGGTTTGGTAATTGTACCATCAACATAAAGACTATATCCATTTTCCATTAATCTACTCCATGCAATATCTTTCCATGTAGAATAGTTACATGAAGTTAAAGGAGGACATTTAAAACCCATGATGTAGAAATGAAAGAGTGCAAAATAGAGACACAAAAAACATAGTACACACCCCCCCTTTTCACTCAATCAAAGGACCCCCGCAAAAAAGATGCTTGTGGCACTTTATAAGTAGTGCGTTTACAATGGGCCACTTGTCAAAATGAACAAAGTGGACTTTTAATTTTGCTTTTACAAGAGCCTTATGAGGCTAAAATCTGTCACTTAAGCATTGTAGCTCTGATTTACAAGAATTCTAAAAAAGAACCAACATTACAATGCCAAAGAAGGCCTAATTTTAGAATTGAGAAATTGGTCCAAAAAACCTTAGAATCTGACTTCAGATTTGGAAAGTGGACAAAAAAATATGCACTTTCAAAAAAAATGGAACCTGAAAAAGTGACCAGATGTACTCGTACGGAGCTTCTAAAGTTGCAAAACGTAGGACTATGCAGGTACAGTCACCAAAAAATACAATTTTTGCAAAATCTATGCACCAAAACTAGAAAACAACACTACCACTTGAAAACTCAAGAAATTCTACCTAATTTCAAAAAAAATTGCACCTAAATCGGAGTCCAGATGTCTGAGATATGGGCTTGCAAAGTCAGGCTACCAAATTGAAAAGAAATCTAGAGAGGGGTCTGGAAGGAAAATTGTGAGTCTAAATTTGACAATCAAACAGTCGTCAATGCAGTTGTAAAATGCCTGAGAATGATGGTCAAATGACTGTCAGTTTTAACACGGCAAAATGATGACATCAGCAAAAAAATAGCAGAAGGGTTGACATGGCAGTTGACTCATTTGTTTGTACTATACAAGAAAGTACACGTGGCTAGTATGGAATCTGACATGGCAAAAAATATCAGTTCCACGGCTGATGTGGCAGTTCGGTTAGATCTGCTTATGTGTCACTGCTGACTGTGCAGTCCACATGGCAGATACAGCTGGCAAGTCAGTCTGTCCCACATTGTTGGAATGACAGAGCCAAAAAGTCTGCGACAGGTGGCCAGAGTTCATTCTACGATACTAGGAAAACTTAAAATCATAGGTCGATAAAGAACTCTGCGTAGGATGCCAAAAATTTGCACGAGCTATCGAGAAACTTAAAACAGTGGCGAGATGTTTAAAACCATGTGCAAAAAATAGTAAACAGCTCGCGGGCGAGAGATTAAACCAACAATCGTCAGGATCTTTGTGGACGTCACCGAGATTCCCTGTATTCAGCACCGAAAACCTTCAACGCGGGCAACAAGAGTCAGATCATGCCAAAAAAAAATTTAAAAAACTCCCTGGAATCTCAATCGGCGCTGGGAAACTTGAATCATGCCTTGTGACCAGATTTAATTCTACCAAATCGACATTTTAATCCCACATCTGCTGGGGGTTAGCGCTATGTGCTATTTTTAAATGGGAACCTGCAATCTTTAAAGTGAATATCTGAGGGCCACCGAGAACTGGGCCGATGCCATATTGTTGGAGGATTTGTGGCCTATGCGGATTTGGGTAGTATGGCCTAATCCGTTTAAAATTAACTCCTATGAAATTAATAACAAACCCTCCAAAAATGGTAGATCCGGGATGTTATTGCCTGGGTCTGTTAAAAAAAAATTCTCTAAATTTTTGCTAATATTCAAACGAAAAATAAAAATGCAAAGAAAAAAGACAGATCTAAAAATTAAATTACAAATCTGAAAATAAGATCATACCCATATTGCAAATTAGGCCTTCGAGTTTCGATTTGCAAAAAAAAATTGCCTCACGGTCAACTTTGGGCCAAGGTAGCCGAGTTTATAGTCAATTTTCACCAGTTCAGCATTTTGAACACAATGGTGAGGTCAGATCTGGTGCTGGACTCTCCCAATTTCTGCAGCACTCTGAATTCGAGCTAAGGTGATGAAGCAATCAAGAGGTCTCGAATGGCTTATGATGAGAAAATCTCCAAGTTTCTTTGATACCATGTAAGAATTTGCCTAAGGAAAAAATTCACCCAAGAACTAAGAACTCAAACACAAGCACACAGTAGACCAAAGAGAGAGAGAGTATGATCAGAATAACAATGTATTCAATAACTGGTTCATCAGAGTACACTAGGAGTGCCTAAATATAAAGGCCTTAGGAGAGCTTCTAGAATGCATAGAAGTTAGCATCATGATGTGTCATACAACCAAGCACACATCCACCGAATATGGGTTATCCTCCATTAAGCACAGAAGTAAGTGAGGTGATGAGAGGATAAGCCTACAAGGGTGTGACATACAAAACAGTGTTGTAGACACCATGTGCTAAAATAGAGTTGCGTACTCCTATGTTGTCTACATGAAAACTCAAAAGGTGTGCAAACTCCTAAGTGTCTCACAAATAAAAATAATAAAATAATGCAAAATAAATAAATAATGCATTAACCTAAGTAAACTTAAGTAAGTGTAAATAGTGAATACTTATTTACACCAAAAGGAACAAATGCATAAGATATGTTTGATTGTGCATAAATTCCATAGACAAACCATCAAACTCCCTCAAGTGATCTTGGGGATTAGATGTTCTTAAGTATTTTTTGTATTTGGGTAACCCAACTCCTCTAGGAAAAAGGAGGCATATGCAAATCCTTGTTGAAAGGAAATGGACAAATAATGTCTAAAGTGTATTGTTTAGTTGGTTTATATTTGTCTTTCAACATTTGGGTCAATTGCTTTTGCATGGCCTGGCGCTATTTTTTTAATTTGGAGGTTTTAGTTTCCTCTTCTTGTGTGACATTTGTTTCAACATTGAAGTGTTGAGGTAGTTTTTCTCTTTCTTGAGTGAGTTTGAGGAAATATTTCTCTTTCTCATCATGAAGCAAGATTTCCAGCATTTTTTGGAAGTTTTTATCATTACAAAATTTCTCTATATCTTCTAGGGGTATCTCTTTAGTATCCCCATAATCATTTGCATAGGTTTAAGGATCCTTCATCCTTTCATTTCTTTGGGAGTCTTCTTGTTATTGTCTCCTATTTTTTTCCCCTAATTCTTGATCTTGATCTACCATTATAGGGGTGTAGAATTTTTTAGTTTGTTTAAGTTGTATAGGTGTTTTAGATGGAAGTTCAACTATTTTGTTTAGAGATGTAGGTGTCTAGTCAATGTTTGGATGTTCTTGGAATAATAGATTCCTAACTTGTTGCAACTTTATGGAAAGACTCTTTGAACTAGGTGGACCAATAGGTGAAAGAGATTGCAATGACCCTTCACTATACTCAGATTGTATGTAAACCTAGGAAGACTAGTTCTTATGCAAATCACAAGTGATAAACTAAGCAAGATGTATGAGTTTTAGGTTGTTATAGGAAGATGAATGATTTAATATTTTTAGACAATTTGGGCCCGAGTTTTGATGAGGAAGCTAAGAATAGCTCTCTCTTTTTTGAAGATTCTTGATAGACTCGCATGAGGAAATGACTCTGATGTGAGAAATTTTTGTAAACCAAGCTAGGAAACACCTCTAATAGACCAATTTTGAACAAATTTTGATAGTTTAATAACCAAAGCTCGTGTGAGGATTTTGGAAGAACCACGTGAAGAAGTATACAGGATTGTACAAGGAAATAGAACAACAATTTTTGTAGCATTTTCTCACATGAAGTTTTGTGTAAAACCATGTGAACAAGTGACAAAATGACAGTTTGAACAATGTTTTGAAAGTTTTATACTGATTGGCAGTGTTTTGGTAGATTCTCACATGAGAAAAATCAGCCTCTCGTATGAGGAAGTACACATTATCACATGAGGAAACATAGATTGATAGACCTATGGTCTTTACTGGTGCAAAATTTTGCAAAAGTACATGCGAATAAAGGATAGACTAATAGGTTTGACTAAATTTGAAGAGATTCTGATAAATTCTAACAATTTCTAGATAAAGTACTAACAATGTTTATAGTTTTCAATTAGATGTAAATGTTATTTTTAGATTTGACACCATTTTGGATTGCAAGCACCTCTAATAGACCAATTTTGAACAAATTTTGACAGTTTAATAACCAAAGCTCGCGTGAGGATTCTAGAAGAACCACATGAGGAAGTATACAAGACTGTACGAGGAAATAGAACAACAATTTTTGTAGCATTTTCTCACATGAAGTTTTGTGTTGAACCATGTGAGCAAGTGACAAATGACAGTTTGAACAATGTTTTGATAGTTTTATACTGATTGGTAGTGTTTTGGTAGATTCTCACATGAGCAAAATTAGTCTCTCATGTGAGGAAGTACAGAGTATCACACGAGGAAACATAGATTGATAGACCTATGGTCTTTACTCATGCAAAATTTTGCAAAAGTACATGCAAGTAAATGATAAACTAATAGGTTTGACTAAATTTGAAGAGATTCTAATAAATTTTGACAATTTCTAGATAGAGTACTAACAATGTTTATAGTTTTCAATCAGATGTAAATGTTGTTTTCAGATTTGACACCATTTTGGATTACAAGTAGATAGTTGATTTCTAGACAAGGGATGCAAACAATAGTTTTAAACAATCCAACTGAGGACAAAGCAACTCAGATGGACAGGGGAGTCTTGACCTTTTTGTTTGAATAGTTTGTATAATTTGTAGACTAAAAATAAACACTATTTTATCCCTATAACCAGAAATGGTAGAGGCAACAAAATCTTTGTCTCACAACTTATTTTCATGCATTCACCTCACATAGCCATGTCACCCCAGTAGAGGGCACCTATATTTTTGGTGTGTTCCAAGGACTCAATAACATATATATGCTCAATGAGAACCCTTGTGGTAGGGGTCAACGGTATATACCACCTTTGAGCATCTAGGTACATGTCTATGGTGAGGATCTACATGAGAGATTCTTCCCCCTCCTTACACAAAGAATATGCCCCCTTTTGGAGGTGAACCGGCAAGAAATTGACTGCAAAGTTTTTAATAGGCTTTCATTCATATTAATCCCCGGTGGCCTTGCAAATGAGGTTAAGGCTAGTAGCCCACACTGACACCTAAAAGTGCATGCACTTGACTAGCAAGACTAGGAGCGGCACCATCTAGTGCAACAAACAAAGACTCTTCTTGATATGCGATATTAGAATCAAGAAGAAGAAATTAAGATGGCTTTGGACTCTTTCTCTCTACAAATCTTCTTTACTATAGTGATTTAGAATCACTAGCATTAGGCACGTGCTCATTTGGGTCATTCTTGGAGGTTGGATCACTCTGGTAGGCCCTATAAAGGTTGACCTGGACTATAGCTCAAATTCAAGGGTCCAAGTTTCTAATTTTCCCAAAGGAAAAAGAGCATACTCCACTACCTCATCATCTTACCCAAACATGAAAAACATATTCACCACTAAACTAGCTTATCAATCCCAACTTATTTTTTTCCAAGATTTTGGTTCTCCTAAAAGGAAAAGAGCATCATCTCTTCACAAAATTATTTTCTTTGGAGAACCACTACCTTTCTTTCCTCCCTCGAGTACCATATACCAAAGGTGTCTAGGTTTCTAATTTACTCTTGGGCATCACTTCCAAGTAGCAAAGAGCATACTTCCCTATTCCTCTGTCTAGAGCGCTGCGAAGTTCACAAGCCCTATTAAACTATGTGTATGACAAAGCATGAAATAGACACACTGTTTGAGTAGGTTTAAATTTATTCTTTGACCAGTGGATATTTGAAAAAATGTCCTACAAATAAACCATTAGTATTGTTTGTATATTTATTATTTGAAGGTATCTTTGGAAATTATCCTACAAACTACTGTCAAGCTACTACAAAAATTAGAAAACATAGACGAAGGAATCATTAAAAATAGATTTAAAAATGTAATGTTTCTCTATTTTGATGTCAAGTCTCACAAGACTCTACAAGGTTCTGCATGAGGATTCACTTTTTGTCATGTGAGAAATTACTTTCTTCACACGAGCATACGCTTCTTGCATGAGAAAGTAAATAGAGATGCATAAAGTTTTAGATTCTTCATGTGAGAAAATTTCTTGTCACACAAGGATTCACTATATCATATGGACAAAAAATTAGAATGTCGAGAATGAATAAAATGAGGCCAAAATTTTGATTTTTCTGCCCCACGGTGGGTGCCAGAAATATGAGTGTCAACTATGGGCCTCTAAATCCACACACACTTCAACACGATCATTATTTGTTAGTAACATCCTGAAATGAATATGAGATTATTCATTGGATATGCCTACACAAGGAAATCTATTTCCTTCTAACTAGACGGGGTTTTACTATTCACTCTAAAAATTGAGAGTTTAGTAACCAGACGAAACTAGTACGAAGGATTTATGAATGCAAATAAAATCTAATATATGTTTTTGATGTTTTTTGAATGCAAAGATTATGAATTAATCTAGATGATTTTCAAATTAATCTAAAAAATATTGGAATATTCAAAATGGGAAGAGTACTTCTAAGAGGGCGGGTGAATCAGAAGTACCACACTTTTAACCTTTTCAAATCCTTTAAAGCAAATAACTGGAAGTAAACTATATGCATGTAAAAAAATTAAATTAACATGGAATAAACACATGAATCAACACACATAACACCAAATTTGGTAACTTGGAAACCCTCTAGGAATAAGAAGGTAAAACTGGGGTGGGGATGATACCCACAAAAATCACTACAGCAATAATTGTTTGACCACTTCTTATGGTCTGCCCTGTGAAAGGCTTGCCATGTTAAAGGCTTTACACTGTGTCAATAGTGACCCGGTTAGAGGATTTACAAACACTTTGCATGAAGTGTCACCCTGTTAAAGGATTTAGTCACCTCTTTAAAGGATCTACAAAGTAGTTTTTAAGCTAACCTATCAACATAGGATTTTCACTATCTAATACAATGGCTAGATAGTATTAGAAACCTTTGACCTAATTGTTCAAAATCTTCAATTTTTGATTTCAAGCACTTGATCTACTCACTCTAATGTGATCCTTGCTTGATCTGATATCTATTCATATCACTTGTATTGTTCTGATCAATTGGATGTATGATTTTTTCTTTGTTCCTCTAAGTCTTTCACACATCACACTGAATTTCACTATTGTTTCCCCATACATTGTTCCATCCACACACACAATAGGGTTTTCATCCTCCTTTTAAAGATTGTGAAGACTTAGGGTTACGTATGGATCTATGATCCATGTTGAATCTTAAGTTCTCACTCATTCCTTGCATTTTTCTCATTGGTTGCATGCCTTCTCCATTTTTCTAATTGGTTGCATGTTGATTACATAGGAAATGAAAAAGATTTGATCTTATCCTTATCTTCCTTTGAAATCCTTTTATGTTGGCTCCAAAAATGGTTTACATCTGAGTTTGTGAGGGCACAAACTCATATGTTGATTGTATGTTACTTGGCACATACTGGACTACTAGTGCTCAACACATATACTCTCCTGCTTTGCTCGGCACTTGTATGACTCTGGCTCACTCAGCATATGAAGCATTCTGACTTGCTTGGCATCAACTGTGACTTGGCACCTATATATCACTCAACACTTATATAATGCTCGGCACCTATTGGAAATCTAACTCGGCACATACTATGGCTTGGCATACATAGTGTATTCAACTTCAATGTAAAAAGTGATTAAGTGTGTTGACACTCAAATGTCAAAACTATTCTAAGACCAACAATCTCTCCCTTTGACATGAATGTCAAAAAAACTTATCATTACTAATCTATCCTTATGAGTACCCTATCCAATATGTTCTGCATATGTACAAAATTTGAAAAAATTGTTCAAAATTTTGTAAGGAACAATATATCTTATAACTCCCAATGAGCTGATTGTGCCTTATTCATTCTTGAAACCAAAATTTTATGCCTGATACTCTTTGTCTTTTACCCTATTCCTATATTTTGTACCTGTGTTCTATATCTGATCTATCAGAGCTATGGAATTCCTGCATTTTGTATCAAATCTTATATGGAATAGAGCTATCTTCCATATGATTGCCAAAATTTTGTATCTCCCCTAAAACATATATCTCCCCCTTTTTGACACTAATGTTAAAGGGTTCTAAGGAGTAATACCATACTTAGCCAAAAAGTTACTATTTACCTCCATTATTATTTTCAGAGTTGCATCCCAATTCTCCAAAGAAATGTCATGTGACTTGTATTGGATGGTAGTCTTTGCAGCAAGATGTGCAAGTCCATCTAACGTAGAAAGATTTGGATCTTTCTTTAAGATAGTTTCTACATAGACTTGTTCCCTGTGGAGGATTTATAAATGTGGGTTTATAAAGGATTGAATTTGCATCAATTTTTCCTTTAAATTGGCTTCCTCTACTATGAGTACAGCTAACTCCCTTTAAGTGTGAAGCAATTGTGCAAAATGCTTCTCACTTTGAGCTAGATCTTTTGGCAGTTGCATGCCAGAAATCTTCAAATTTATTTCCAAGCTCAATATCCTTTGATTTGTTTCTTATGTGAAGTTGGAAAAATCACACAACTTCCTGTACAATAAGAAAATGCTCTCAAGTGCAGCTTTGACCTTGTCAATTTTCTTGGCCAACTCTACATGTTCAAGTGCTATATCACTTGATATCTTCTCATTCACTTTCCCTTGAAATTTTCTTTCTGACCATTCCATGAGTTTAGCATTAGTATCCTGGTCTTCATTGGTCACCTGGTCAACTATGTCTAATAGTTGCTCCATATGGGTTTTGATTCATCTGGTGATTGTAAGCTAAATGCATCCAAAAATATGTCCTTAATGTCATTCAATGCTTGCTTGTGTTTATACTCTTTTCTGAGTATCTCTTTCCTCTTCCTTCTATCTAATGCATCTTGCATTTCATGAATTTGCACCATTGTGATGGTCTTAGAGTCATAAGCAAGTATTATAATGTCTTCATCTAATTCAAGGTCTTCGTAGTGAAGTACCTTGGCCGCTCTGGTTGAGCTTGAGCCTAGAGTTGAGATCTATAAAGGATTGGCTTCAGAGCTTAGCTTTTGAAGGGTCTTTGTAGGAGTGTCAGTCTTTGGTAGTTCTACCAATGTTTGGATAGCGACTTGCTCCTTTTCTTTTGATGTATCCTACTTCTCATCAGATTTTTCTTCCTCTACACTTGGCTTCTATAATGTATCATTAGCTACTGGAGGTGGTGGAAGCATCAAAATTTTAGTGCTAGTAGCTGTATAGGTGAAAGGTGGTTCCTTTGGTTTCACCTTTTCTCTTTGTGGTTCTATTACTGCCTTTTTTAGTTCATCTACACTCACCAATATAGGCCTTGTTCATAACTATGCCTATAGAGTGTGAAGGATCTCGGCGAGATCCTCTACAGATAAGGGATTAATGTTTTGAGCTAAATTGTTAGGAACACCTTTAATAGTTATTGTATCTACAGGTGTGATGGTTATATGAGGAGGGCTTGGAAGTGGCATTTGTGTGTCTTGCACACTATGTTCCTCTTCTTTCTATTGTTCAACTATTGCCATAGTTTCTTCCTTTTGAGTTTCTTCCTCCTCACCTTTTTTTTTATCCTCCTCAACTTTCTTATCTTCCTCCTCTTTCTTCTTTTCTTCTTCAGCTCTAGTTTTTGCTTCCTTCTCTTTCTCTTGCTTCTTTTCTTCTCCTTTTTTTGCTTCTATTTCCTTTCCCTTGGTACTAGCCTCTACCTTATTTTCTTCCTCATCAATTATTTTATAAATTGTTTTCCACAATTGTGTGGATTTATTCACTACATCCTCAATCTTGTTTTGAAGGATGTTGAAGGCTCTATACTTAGATGCAAATTTTCCACCATGTTTCCTATTAGCCTTTGTTATTTGAACCCTTTTCATGTCAGGCTTTACTTGAGCCAAGGTAGATTCTCTAATCTCCTTTTCCATTTTTAGACAATAATGCCATTTATTCTCAATTATCTCATACAGTTCCTTGGGCATGGTATTGTCAAGTTCTAGAGGTGTGTTTTTGAATTCTACCATCATGGCATACACAGATTCCTCCACTTTATTTTGTTCTTCTCTACTAAGCTTATTAAAATCAAGAGTCTTTAAATCATTTAAATCTATGTTCCTAATCTTTTCACAAAGTTTTTAAATTGCAAACTTAGGAGGATGACTTACCACTCTGAATTGGTTGTGGTCCTCTGACTCTATTCTTTCTTCATCATCAGTATCTAGTTGTGCCACATACTTTATTCTTTTCTTTAGCTCTTCAATAGGTTTTTCATTGGCCTTCTTCTTCTCTTTTGATTGTTCTTTGTCTTTTTGTGTTGTTGCCCTTGTAGTAGCCCTTGTTGTAGGCTTCTTTGGTTTTGCTTGAGTGGGCTTTGCTGCCTTTTTGGCCTTTGGCTAAGCTGCAAGTTGAGTTTTAGCCTTTCTCTTCTTTTTCTTGGCTTGAGTAGGTGCTTCCTTGGCTTCTTCTTCCTCGGCACCTTCCTCCTTGTCTTCTCCTAAGCTTTGTGTAAGTTCCATTGGATCTTTCCCTTGCTTTGCTTCTTCTTCACTTTCTCCTACTTCTTCTTCTTCTTCTTCACCACCTACTTCTCCTTCAATATTTTCCCCAAATTTCTTCTTTATCTTCTTTACTAATTTTTCTTTCTTTTTTATAACAGAAGTTGTCTTTAAGTCAGTTTCAACCTTTGATCTGACAACATCATATGTGCCAAAGTGAGGAGTTGTCTTGTCTATTTCTTCTATAAGCAATGATGTGATTACTACTAAGGCTTCATCTTCATCAAGTTCATATCCCAATGGCCTTATCCATCTTACACTTGGTATTGATTCCTAGATGTAGGTATAATCAATGTCAACCAAGAAACATATGTCATTTATGTGTTTTTCATCTAGAGAAGTGGGTATTCTCACCCTTTACTTCATGGATTTCTTAAAATCCTCAAAATAACTTGTCATTTGAGCCTCAAAATTGTCACTCATCAGATCAATGAACTCATTGATTTTTGTAATTGCAATTTTTTTAGGGTTCCAATTCACCTTTCCAATAGAAGGAAACTCTTCCATAACATAAAAGAATATACACATAAGAACTAAACCAAATTTTCATTGAGCACCTTTTGATCTCCTTATTGCTCCTAGGTTTTCATTTATTTGCTACAGCATAAGTTCAAATAGTTCATATGTGTGATCTTTCTTTACCAGTTTATAGGCTACGTCAATAGCTATTCATGGTACATTGTTCAATCTACTAGATTGGTAGAATTTGTGGGATATTACTCTCACAAAAAAATCTAAAAGAGGATCAGTTACAGTATCAATAGTCATTCCCCTCTTATTCCATTTGGCTCTAGTATTCCTTTCAATGATTTCTTTGCAATCTTTTGGTAATCTTTATTGGTCCTATTTCCAACCACAAACATCCATTGTGAATTCTACTCAAGAAAATCCGTATCCATTGAGTTTTGAAACCAGTAGGGTAAACTAGGGCATTGGTCAAACCTTTGTTCTCAACTACTTGGAATTCATCCTTCATAATCTTATTCTCACATAGTTTATCATAGGCTTGGAATATTTCTAGATCACCTACTACACCTATCTTTTAGTTATAATAGTTTCTCACATCTTGCACCATGACAACTTTTGGTGGGATAATGGATAATGCGCCAACTGGGTCATTTCTAACGGTGACTTCAAGGATTGGCCTAAATTTGGGTTTCTTCACCTCATTTCTAACTAACTGGACCTCATGACTCTCCTTTCCTTTGGGAATTCTTGAACTAGAAGCCATTATACCAAACTAGGGTTTAAATATATTAAAAACTTTAACTCTTATTAGCTCGACACTTGATAAATACCTTAGATCATTGAAATATAGCTAAATCACTATTGAAATTGATGCAAATGGCTTCAAAGTTGTTGTATGATTGCTCCTACTCTTTTCTCATCTTTTCATTTCATTTGAATGGTGTGAAAATGATAAAAATTTGGCTTTATACGTGTCAAAACCTAGCATTAAATGCTTCATGCATATAGCTGTAATCTCAACACTTGAAGGTTTCAACATGACTTAGCTCCCATTGTATTTTGTTTACTTAGCTTTTGCTAGTTCTCCACTTCACTCGGCTTCAACTATCAACTCAGTCATTATTAGAAACTCAGCATCCATTGGATCTTTACTCAACATCTGAGGATAGTTCAATAGTATTGGCAAAAACTTTAAATTTTGACTTGGCATCTTTGCTCATGTAGATTTCTTCCTTGCAATGCTTCTTTGTCTTGGAACTGATGCATGATATAGCTTTGTATATCAGTCCCATACATCTTTATTTTGCTTAATTGGATGAAATGTGATCACTTGACCTTTTGGGTGAAGTGATCTCTCCATTTGATGTGTCACACTCATCTTTCTTCTTCCAAGTCCATTTCATTTGCCCTCTTATTTGTTCAACATCAACCTTCTCTTTTCCTTTGCTGACTTTTGTCTTGGGTGCTTTTGACTTTGTTGGGAAATTCCTGCTGATATGACCAATTTTCAAGCAACTAAAACATGTGGTTTGGCTTAACCATTTGATGTAATTCCCTCTAAAATGTGTCCTTATGCAATTTTTAGGAATGTGTCCATACTCCTGACAGTAGTGATAGTTATACTTGGTGTTATAATCCCAGTTGTAGTAATGACCATGTTTGCTTCCTTTTGCAGGTTGATTAGGTGTCCACATAGGCTTTGATCTACATTCAAATGCTTTATGCCCATACTTTTTGCAGTTGTAATAGTGACCTTCAAATCTTGGTGTCCTCATGGCCTTGGTTCTACATTCATGTGTTTAATGTCCTTATTTTTTGCACTTGTGACAAAAGCTTGCATTTGTAGTCTTATCATGTTGATAACTATTCTTTCCCCTGCATACATTAGAGGTATGTCCCTTTTTACCATAGAAATGACAAGTGGGTTTAGTATTTTTACCTTTGTTGCTCCTTTCTTCTACAGTCTTGGATGATTCTCCTTGTTCATTGCTAGTGTAACCAAGTCCTGAAGTATCATTACTAGCCCTTGGTGATTTTAGTAGTTGCTCAAAGTACTTGATAGCCTCATTGGGTTTGTTGAAGTTTTCTTCTATCTCCTTCTCTCTCTTCAATTCATTCTGCAATTGCTCATTTTGCATTCTTAGGGTGGAAATCTCAATGTCCTTCATGTTTAGCTCATGATGAGCATTCATCATCTAACTTAAGGTGTCTAGCTACATGTTTGAGGTTCTTTCAAACTCAATTGTCTTCTCCAATCTATTGGTAATATTTCTTTTGTCATTTTCTAACATGACCTTGTCTTCAATGGCTTTCTTCTTTTTTTTAGTTACTTCACAAAGTATTATGGCTTGTGATTCTCATTCAAGCTTGAGTATTCTGATTTCTTCTGCCTGTGCTCTATTTTTCTCCATCAATTCAGCTATTTTTGTATCAAATTCCTTGGAATCTTCATTGGGAAACACTTGTGTGGTATCAATCTCCTTGTAGTGTATGTCATTCTTAGCTATGGCTATATCCTTCCTTCTTTTCAAGGACTTTCTCAATTCTTCACTGGCTTCCTCCAATTTGTGTAGAGCAAGGTGCACATCAATCACCTAATTGTCTATGATCTTCCCAAGTTTGAAGATTTCTATCTTCAGACCTTTTCTCTAAGCTATTAGGCTTCTCCTTGTGAGAACCAATGCTCTAATACCAATTGTTGGAATGTTCAAAATGGGAAGAGTACTTCTAAGAGGGGGGGTGAATCATAAGTACAACACTTTTAACCTTTTCAAATCCTTTAAAGTAAATAAGTGGAAGTAAACTATATGCATGTAAACAAATTAAATGAACATGGAATAAACACATGCATCAACACACATAACACCAAATTTGGTAACCTAGAAACCCTCTAGGAATAAGAAGGTAAAACTGGGGTGGGGATGATACCCACAAAAATCACTATAGCAATAATTATTTGACCACTTCTGATGGTCTTCCTTGTGAAAGGCCTACCCTATTAAAGGCTTTACACTATGTCAATAGTGACCTAGTTAGAGTATTTACAAACACTTTACATGAAATGTCACCCTATTAAAAGATTTAGTCACCTCTTCAAAGGATCTACAAAGTAGTTGTTAAGCTAACATATCAACATAGGATTTTCACTATCTAATACAATGGCTAGAGAGTATTAGAAACCTTTGACCTAATTGTTCACAATCTTCAATTGTCAATTTTAGGCACTTGATCTGCTCACTTTGATGTGATTCTTGCTTGATCTGATATGTTCATATCACTTGTATTGTTCTAATCAACTAGATGTATAATTACTGCTATGTTCCTCTAAGTCTTTCACACATCACACTAAATTTCACTATAATTTCCCCATACATGGTTCTATCCACACACACAATGGGGTTTTTGTCCTCCTTTTAAAGATTTTCAAGACTTAGGGTTAGGTATGGATCTATGATCCATATTAAATCTTAAGTTCTCGCTCATTCCTTGCATTTTTCTCATTGGTTGGATGCCTTCTCCATTTTTTTGATTGGTTGCATGTTGATTACATAGGAAATGAAAAATATTTGATTTTATCCTTATCTTCCTTCAAAATCCTTCTATGTCAACTCCAAAAATGGTTTACATCTAAGTTTGTGAGGGCACAAACTCATATGTTGATTCTATGTTACTCGGCACATACTAGACTACTAGTGCTCGGCACCTATACTCTCCTACTTTGTTGGCACCTGTATGACTCTGGCTCACTCGGCATATGAAGCATTCTAACTTTCTTGGCATCAACTATGACTCGAAACCTATATATCACTTGGCACTTATATAATGCTTGGCACCTGTTGGAAATCTGACTCGGCACATACTATGGCTTGGCATACACAGTGTATTCGGCTTCAATGTAAAAATTGATTAAGTGTGTTAACACTGAAATGTCAAAACTATTCTAAGACCAACAAGAAATATAAAGTGAGTTAAGCTAAATGAATGTATTTTAGTATAAATGATGAACATATAAAGCAAAAGAGATTCAAATGCAAAGAACTTTAGTGATCAATCCAACGGTGATTCGATACTCTTCATGTGCATCCTTCCAAATGATAGGTTGGGGGTCTCCTTTTATAGAATCTTGGACCCAATCAATGGTCAAGATTAAACTGAGTGTATGAACTAGATTGAAACTAAGATTGAGTCTTCCATTTTTGATGGATCTAAATGAGATGAAATAGGAGATAACATTGATCCATTGAAATATGTGCTTATAATTATTTTTCTAATTAATTAAATAATTAGTTTCAACAATTATGATGAGCATATTTGATTTAATCAATATATTTAATTCCTCTTTCATATGAGATGAATTAGGAAAGAATATTGATCCATTCAACATGACATCATAATAGAGTATTCTAATTAATTAAATAATCAGTTGCAAGACTTATGATAAGTATATTTAATTAAATCAATGTATTTTAATTACTTTTTTATGTGTATTAGCTAAAGAGAGTGGATTTAATTTAATTTAATTTTTTAGGACTTATTATTAAATTAATTCAATTAGGAGATGAATTTAGCTAATTTCAATTAATATATAAGAATTAAATAAAGTATGTGATTAATAAAAATTAGTGATTTTTTGCATTTGACACTTAGGTCAAGTAGAGATTATCAGAATTAGGAATGCCCAGTACAATAGGACTTAAATTTGATTAACAAGTAGATGTTGTAAGATTGAGGCACCGAAATTGGTTCAGAATACCAATGTATCAATTTAGGGGTATTACATCACTTAGACAATTTTCTATGTCCAACTACCAAAACTATATCTTCACACTTTTCTCACATCATTCTAAGTATATGTTGCCATAAATTACAACTCCATATACTATCTACCCCAGCCAAATTTCCAAAAATAACATGGTGTATCTTCAACATGAGATGGCAATCTGACTCCAATATTGGAAGATGGTGTACCTTCACCATTCAATTGTCTTGTTGAGTGTAAAAGTCTCATTTGTTCTCTTTATCTTTCTTATCCTAATTTTTTGTTTATTTCTCTTGGTGGTTCTTGTTCCTCTTCCAAAGCCATATTTTCATCAATTGATTTGTAGTGCCTACCCTCGTTCACATCTTTTCTAGACTCATTTTTGCTATTATTATCAGACTTTGATGGACTAGTATTATGTTGGTGGATTAGTGGTATTGTTTTGAGACTATCTGACATTATGTTATGGATTCAGTTGTTATATGATGAGATCATTTAGACTTTACATTTCATGTATGTATGATGATCATTATATTGTTTTCAGTTATTGTTGATGATTAGTTAGATGGTTTATTATCTCATGTGTTTTATTATGGATACTTACCCCATACTTGCATGTGTATGGTGTGTGTGTTTTCTTATTGTATGGCATTTTTGATGTGGTTAAGGAAGGGAGTCATGGTCACCTACTTAGTCGGGATCTACACGATGCACCACTTCCTGCCATTTCCTGTTTAGCTTAGCACTATATATATATTGTATGTACATGCATGGTTTTTCTGCAGGTTACAGGTACTGGGTATCAACTTCCCTGAATTGCCAGGATGAGCGTACCCTATTATACTATCTCAATGATAAGAGAAGGGAGATAAATTATCAAGTCCAAATCCGAAACCCTAAAACCATTTGTCCTAGTGAGTTAGGGCAAGTATCAGAGTTGAGCACCCACTGAATGTGTCGGATGACATATTTTGTGATTTTCAATCCTTTAGACTGATTTTGTATGAATTTTCCTATGATGGGTTTTCATATTTTATCATGAAGGTCTATGGTGAATTTTCTGTTAATTAAGTCTTAACAAATAGATTTAATTAATAAATTAATTATTTGAGAAGATTAAATATCATATTTTTGATATTTTGATTATAATTAATTCAAGGAGAATTAATTGAGAGAAAAGAATTAAATAAAAAGAAAATTAGAAAATTAAAATAAATAATAATTATAAAATACTAATAAATTAATAAACAAATAATAATAATAAAAGTTATTAAATTAAAATGGGAGTTATAAATATTTAAATGGAAATTAATTAAAAAGTAATTGGAGTTATAAGTTTGCTTGGAAATTAACGTATTTCTCCATTTTTCATGTGTCAAAAACACGGGGGTTAGTGCATCAATTGAGCACATGGTGTCTACAACCCCAGGGCTCATCAAAAAGGTTGGAAAAGGCCCATGCTTAGTTGGTGACACCTTCCAACTGGTTCTAGAAGCATTCTAGAGGTTTCCTGAGAGCTCTTTATATTCGGGCATTCCTTAGAAGCTTGGGGGATAGCATGGATAGTGTGGATAGCGTGGAGAACAATTGAAGCATTGGAGGATTCAGGAATTTTGGAGAAGGGGAGCTTGCTCTGCGGGTTATATGAGGAAGAGCGAGTTAGCATCAAAATTCGGGTAGATTCTTGTGTTTTCACTTATGCTACTTCTGCATCTTGCTTTCCCTATCTTCTTCGTGTCTTCCATATGTCTTCATTATGCATTTTCAATTTGGGCAATTAAAATTTATTTGAGGATTCTATATGCTTAGATCTGAAAATGACACGGGCTAGGGTTGTAATTCATGGACAAACCCATTAGAATTAGTTATCAAAAAATTTAGAAAAAACAAGTTTCATAGAGAGATTCTGAAAATGAAAGCTTGTATTCATAAATTATCATTTTTATAAATATATTGTGATTCTGTATATTTATATATTCATATGAGTTAAAAGTCGGATACCTTACTGTGGGCGAAAATGTTTTAATAAACGTATTTCACAATTATTAAATCGCGCTGTGATTGTACATTTTTTTTAAAAATATATATATATTAATGCACATTTGGGTGGGGGCAGAATCGCACCCCGTACCCGTGCTCAGCATGGTCGCACGGTACCTGCTACGCAGCGTACATGCGACAATATTAGTCGCAGGGTACTTGCGTTAGCAGGGTACCCGCGGCATGAGTCACTTCGGTGACAGCCGACGGCATGTTTAATTCGCTTTTGTTTAAAAGGAAAGTTTGTTATTCGATTTTTATTGTTATATGATAAATTTTGAAATTAATATTCAATTTTTATAAAATGCGAAAACAAATATTATATATTATATATGTATGTATGTATATATTTAAATATAAATATATATATATATATATATATATATATATATATATATATATATATATATATATATATATATATATATATGTATATATATGTAATATATAAATATGTTATTAAAAGATTTAAAATTGTTGATAAAAGATTTAAGAATTCATCTTTATAATGATGAATAGTTTTGTAATTTTATAGTTTTAACTATTAAGATTTAATTAATAGTTTAAGATTATAAAATATATAAAGTATATGAAAAAATCAAAGTTGGTGGAAACGTTTTTTAAATATTATAATTGGAAACTGAAGTTTAGAGGGAACTTTTAATCTATTCAAAAATAGTACATGGGGGAAAATGTACATAAGGTTTCTTTAAATTCTTTCTCTAAACTTGGAAACATAAACTGAAATTTGGCATTTGAATTTAAATTTGAACACTTAGCAAAACCAAAACATGTGTTTACATTGTGTATTCCTTATGCTAATGTTTTGGGTTTTGGGTTGACTAGTGTTGACCAGTTATAGGACGTCTACCAGAGGCTTGGGGGTTATGTGTTTGTGATGTCATGGTGATGTTTTATTTCTCGATCTTTATAAACCCAACCATGATTATGTGATGGAATGCTCTATGTATTGGTTGTGTTTACTGATTGTTAAAGTTGAGAATCTTATGTTTGAGACCCTTGACTTAACCATTATTTTTGGTCATCGATCAGTTATCCTTGGATATATTCTAGTCGCCATGATGGGACTAATATGTGGATTTATTCTTGATGATTTCATGTTGTGACACGTATGACTCAACCATTTTGGAGTCCTCGATCAGTATGTTTTTGAGATATTCTTGGTTGCCTATTGAGAACCAATGGATAAGATGATCTATTTTGAGATATATTCTGGTTATTAAGAACCAATGGATACTTTGATTATCAGTGATACTGCAGTTGCCAATAGAGAGCTGTTGTAGTCATGAATTTCTATGGATATTGCTCATGGAGATTTGATGCTTTTATGCATATTTGATGATTTTATCATGGATATTTGATGATTCTTATTGTGGATATTTGATGATTTTATGGACTTTCTGTATGATTATGATACCATGAGCATTAGGGTAGGATATCTGCATGTAGTGTCGGGAAGTGGCTTGCAATGGGGGTCGGGGCCCTAAGAGGCTGCCAGGGTAACTCATTGTAAGTTGGATTAATAAGTGATAACATTCACACTTAATACTAACTGAATGAACCTAAAAAGATAAGATTTTTGGTTCTCGCCCATGCCTTGAGTGCTTGTATAGGCTAGGATGGGAGTAGAGAGAATGCATGGTTGCGACCTTTCATTCCATAGTATGCCTTGTCAGTATGAAAGGATACTAGTGGCCGCATGAGATCTGTATGGACCCGTGGAGTTTAGCTAACTGCCAGGGTAACTTGTACGAGATAAATGCGATGACACTTTCCCGCTTGCATAGTAGGTTCCTACATGTCATTGTGTGCCTCTGGGAAGTAGATGTCTATTTTGTGATTGGAACCTTTGAGTTAGCATACTTTTAGGATTCCTGGACTTTAGAGACTTGTGCTATGTGATTTTGATAGCCTGTTTGGGACTTGAGATTATCTCCTCAGCACGGTGGGAGTGGACCACTTAGGTACCACGTGGTCGAGTGGTAGTGTATTTTCCACTCTTATCATTTGAGATTCATTGAGACATCGTGACTGATGCGTCCTTCATGATGGTGGAGATGTATCCTTTTATTGATGATTAGCATATGTTAGATGATGTTATCTTATGCTTATATTTGCATGTTAGATTACTTTCTACATATGATGTTGTATTTATTAGGAGTGACATTCCTTCTATTTTAATACCGATGATCTCTTCGGTGATTTGGGATGTTACGCACGGAGGGATGGCTAGGGCCCATGATGGTCTAATGATGCTATTAACAGTTGGGAGGAACCGTGCATTTAGTTTATTTTATTTGATCTTTATGATGGATGTAAATGACTTTTATGATGTTGTAACATGAGTATCATGTGATTATCTTTACTTTGATGTATCATGGATTAGAATAGGATGATGTACCTTATTCTACATATGTATATTCTTTTAAGCCTTCATACCCTGTGACATGTACAGAGGATGAATGAGCATTTGGATATGTAATAATTGAACATTGGACTTATCATTATTATTCCATGTGGATGTTGTATTAGATGGTTTCATGTATGTAATTCAACGTTAAGGGATCTTAAAGAATGTAACCTGTTGTGCATATCATGTTTACTCTCTAGATGGACATTGCTTTTGCTTCCGTTATTGTGAATAAGTTTTATGTGGTATATACTTTCATATAATTTTAAGAAGAAAAAAAAATGTTACCAAACTTAGTGAAATTCTAGGTTAATTCTTTAGATCCCTTGGCAGGGCATTACATGATTTCAATTTTTTTTCTTTATGTAATACTCTCATTTTATCCCTTTTAATTGCCAAATCACTCTCCTTCTCTTTCGATGTTTGAGTTTTTGTTTTCTTCCCTGGAATGATGATTATTTCTACATGCAAAATAATTCATACATATGAATTACAATTATTTCTATGAATGCAATATATTACAACTTGCCAAATCAAAATAAAATTTATCTTTGTAGTCACAATATACATTAATAAGTACTCCACTAACCTCAAATGTATTGATTAACACTTGAAATAGTGTAAAAAATGGTTGAATTTGGTACTTCCAACACCAAGAAAAGTGCTTTGTGACTTCCAACACCATGAAACTTGTGTTCCTATCATGAAAAACTAATAGCATAGACTACAAATGGAGAACATTGGCTTGTCTCAATAGTCACATTATTATTTAAGTAGTTTTTGTGTATACACATAGCATGATCATATTATGTAAATACAACTTTTTCTCCCTTCCTCTCCATCCTATCCCCCATAGGTCTTCCTACCCCCTTCTCTCTCTCTCTCTCTCTCTCTCTCTCTCTCTCTCTCTCTCTCTCTCTCTCTCTCCTACTATTCATTTTCTACCTCTCTCTTCATATCACCTACTCTACCTCCCTCCCTCCCTTCCTCTATTTTTTTTATTAAAATTTCATTAATCTATACACTATATAGTATGTTCACACTATAGGGCGACCACACTATTTTTTTCATTGCGTGTACATGCAATAGTGTGTATACACTATAGTGTGTGTGTGCTTCATAATGAATTCAAATTCACCAAGCCTAAGGCTTGGATTTTCATTGGAGATCCAACCCAAAGGTTTGGTCATTTCAAGCTAGTCTCTAATGTGATTTCCAGCAAGCATACCAAAAATGCTTATTTTTCTTGTTTTCTCTCCTTCAAGTTTTACTGTGCTTGAATATCAATAAAATCATGTTACATGATGTTGTAGATCTTTGTGTTAGCTATGTAACCAAATAATTTATTTTGAATTTAGACTATTTTAAGTCTTTCAACTATAATTTATTTTGAATGTATGTCCATTTTCTCTCCAAAACCAACATATAGTATTTGGCAGTTATATTTTAGCTTGTTTCTCCAATTTTACAGCAAATTAGTTTTTAGAAATATTTCACATTTTTGGGATGTGTTCACTTACAAAATTCATAAAAAAATATACATTAAAAACTTACCTGAAAAATATGGTATAAGCTACACGGTGTTAGTTGACTTCTTACCAAAGAAATTAAATAATTTCCAAAAAAAAAGGATTTTAGGGGGACCACACTTCGAACTATGTTATGTTTTTTACTAAAAAATCAGTACCACTTTATGTGGCCCCCTTTTTTGAGGGCCTTAAACTCCATTTTTATAAATTAAAAAGTATTTTAGAAACTAGATTCAAAGGACTACAACTTTGTTTTTAGTCATATCTTAGAATTTTTAGTGTAACTATCTTCAAATTCTCGTCAAAGTTTAGAAATTGTTGATTTTAAAAATGAAAGTGGCATCTTATACCCCTCTTTTGGTACAACAACTTGATGAACTTACTTGTATGAGAGGAATTGTAAAGTAATTAGGATCACTAGTGACTTTGATCCAACAACCCACCAATAGTTTGTTGATGACACTATGCTTTATGGACAAAGTACCATAGACAAGGCAAATACATATAAAACAACATTAAGTCAATACACTAGTGCATTAGGTCAATAAATTATTCCTGAGATGTCAAAAATCCTCCTCTTTAATACCCATCCTAATCTAGAGCAACGTATTTGCCAAGTTTTGAATTTCAAAAGAGGAGGTTTACCTTGTAAATACCTCAGTCTCCCTTTAGACAAAGAGGTGCATTCAACAAAATTATGAATCAAATAACATAAAAGATCAAAGAAAAATGGATTCCTAGAGAGGACAATTCCTCTCTTCTATGGGTAGAGAAATGATGATACAATATGTCCTTTTAGCATAGCCTATTTATCAATTATCTTGTATTTATATCCCTAGAAAAATAAGGGATGAAATCAATAGACTTGTTAGGACATTTTTTTGGTAGGGAATAGGGGAAAATAAAAACATTCCCTATTACCTTGGGACGTGATATGTAGACCAAAAGATGAGGGAGGTGTAGGGATTAGGGACATCAAAATCCAAGGTAAAGCTTTCAGAGCTAAACTAGTATGGAGAATGCATAGGAATCCATACCTCAAATGGGAAAATATCCTAATAAAGAAATATCTAAGTAATATGGATCTGAATAGCATATTTAGGGAGAAATCACCACCTAGAGGATCAAGAATTTTGGAACTTCGTGATGGACTATAGATCCTTCATCTAATATAGACTAACATGGAACTTGGGAATGGGGTAAGAAGTTGTCATCTGGTGAGACTCTTGGGGAGGATATGGTGCTTTAGAAAAGGATGGTAAACTAGCCCAATTAAGCTTGACACTTAAAGCTAGATCAATAAAAAGAATTATAAATAATGTGACCTTTGAGGATGGAGGAAAAGGTTTAAAATGGTATGATTTTAAGGACATGAGCCTCCTACCGAAGGAAGAGGAAGATCTAAAAAGAACCTTATCAAATAGGAAAGTAATTTTTAATTTTTCTAAGGACAAATTGATGTGGGATGAAAGCAAGAATAGGGAACACAACTTGAAAGAGGGATATAAATTCCTCAAGTCTCTCTAGATGAGCACAAAGGAGTCTATCCCCATAACATTATGTTAGAGTAAATTTTGTCTATCTAAGGTAGGATTTTTCACATGGTAAAAATAATAGGAAGGTCTTTACTTCAGAAAGATTTAAGAAAATGGGATACACATGCCCAAGTATGTGTCCTTTATGAAAAAATGAGGAAGAATCCATAGACCATATTTTTGTGCTTTACCTTTATTTAATTTGATGTTGGAAATGGCTATGTTCTCAATTGGAGTGGATATCAATATTTCCAAGAACTATAATGGATATGCTACATGCTTGGAGCCTCCATAGAAAAAATAATATTTATACATCTTTATGGATATCTACACCTTCCATAGTCCTATGGGAATTATAGAAGGATCACAATTGAAGAATTTCTCAAGATAAGAAGAAGAATGTATAAGATCATCTAATTAAAATTGACACTTCTATTATTGAACTTACAAGCAGTCAAGTTTTGAATAAACAAAAGGAGGTTATAATGTCTCATTGGGATGAGAAAATGAGAGGCAAGTGAATAGTTCTAAAATTTTCCTCCTTTATAGGAGTAGGGAGAATATTCAAAACATAAATGAGAGATTTCCCAATGGAAACCACCCAAGGAAGGATGGTTCAAACACAATTTTGATAGAGCTTCAAGAGGGAATCTGGATAGAGTGAGCATTGGTTGTGATATCCATAGCTCAAAAGGCATTGAGATAGAAAATTTAGTAAGATATATAGGAATAGAAACTAATAATTGGGCAAAATTAATGTCTTTAGTTGAAAGACTAGAACAATGTAAAACTCTTGTTTGTAAGAATGTAGAGGTTGAAGGAGATTCTTTAGTTATAATAAATGTTATAAGGAAAGGATCCCTCATTAATTGGAGACTAGACTCAATTTTATCTAGAGCTTTCTCATTGTGTCAGACATTTGACAAGATCACAATCAATCATATATACTAGGAGGGAAATCAAAGAGTGAAAGAATTAAGTAATATAGATATACAAGAAGGTCATACATAATATTTCATAATTTCAATATACATACTCCATATGAATTAGGAATGATTTAGATTTTTATAATTTCAACCATAGTATACATCTCATTATCCTAGGGAAGATTCAAGGGTATTTCTTTTGCTTTTACCCATTTCCTACATCTCACATCCCAAGACAATATGATTGGATAAAAAAATTCATTGTGGAAGATGGTATTAGAGCATGGTAAAATAATGTTGAAATACTTTAGAATAACTGGGGGGTGGGGTGAATCAATTATCCAAGGTCCAAATGTACTAATAAAAATTTTTAGTTCTTAACCAATTCATATCCATAAAACCATATCATCTATGCATTCATTAGAACATCCAATACCTTAACTTAGTAGGTCATTGTCTTAGGTCAAAATAACTTTACAGAAATGTAAACATGAAATACCACAAACTCATTCACACAATTTGACTAAGGAATTTACATGGAAACCTAATTTGGGAAAAACCACCAGTAACATGCTATTTCATTTCACTCTTATAAAGTGATGCCCTATTAAAGGCAAACCCTAGTAAAGGTTACAATACACACTATTAAATATGACCTAAAGGATTTTAATCACCTTGTTAGGAGTGAGCCTTGTTAGAAGAATTTAGAACATTCCATTAGAATGTTACTCGGTTAAAGGAATTACAAATGACTATTAGCTCAACCTTAATCCAAAGGTTTTATCTAGACTAATATTATTATTAGAAAGTAATAGTAGGACTTGATCTGATAATAAACACAACTCACTTATAGATTATAGATCATTGGTTTAGTCCTCCATTTTGCTTGGCACTCATACTCTTCATCTCTGACAGCTTGTTCACCCTTCAAGAATTCAACCTCTTAAGCCTTCTTGCTTTGTATGTCAAATGTAGACTCTTCTATTCAGCCACCATATGAAGCAACACCCTAGACTTCTTGTCTTCCTTAGGTTCTTGCACATGAAAACCTTTATTTCTGGCCTGCTATCTCTATAAATAAAGAATTTAGGTCTTTTTTCATTTAGCCACAATTGTCCATTTTAGGGTTAGGTAAGATTCAATGAATCTACCCACTTTTCCATTTTAGCCCCTCTAGAAACTTCTCTTACAATCTTCCTTGAATTCTCCTCAAAATGGTTTATCTTGAGTTTTGTGTCACCAGCTCATCATACTTATCTTCCACATGCTTCACACAATTCAAGAAATCAAATTAATCAATCCATATTCAAATCTTTGATTTAACACTTTTTTTTGTCACTTGACATCTACATTGTTCACTCAGTAATAATAGTCTTTTGATGCTTGTACAACACTGGGTTGCTCAGCATCAACTGATTCTTCTCACCTTGGTCACCACTATTATTTCCCTGATGCTCAACACTAACTATATTTTCCTAACACTCAGCACTTACTAACTTTCTGATGCTCAGCCTGAACTAGGTTTTCTTGACTTATACTATTTACTTAGCTAGGCTTGGCAGGCACTTTTATGAAAACTCTTCTTCTAGACTTAGCTTAAAAAACCATTAACTTTAGCCTTAAGTAAATCAATAATACATGACATCATGAATGTCTTCTTGTTCTTAGTGCTCCTTTTATACACCAAATAAATCAACATTTCCTTAGGTACTCTTGTCATATTATCTTTTCAAATCTTCTTCATCAATCAAATAAATGATAGCATTTAGACCAAAAAGTAGTTGTCTTACCAAAAAGTAGCAAATTTGACATCATTGACAAAATAATGATTGTTCCATTATAGGTTCTACACTTCAATCAATCTCTTTTCAACAATCTCCCTCTTTGGCATTGATGGAAAACCAATACCAACAACAATACCAAAAAGAAAACTAATATTTTTGAAATCTCTCCCTCTATCAATATATGTGCCTCTTTCTTTTTCCTTCTTTGATCTAATCTCTTTGGTATCTCCCTTAACCTTATATCTCCTTTTTTGGTTTCTTTTTTTCTTTTTTCTTTTTCTTTTTAACTCTCTCTACTATCTCCTTCTTTCTTATCTCCAACATTTTTTATCTCCCTCTTTCTTATATCTCCCTATTTGACAATAGTGCCAAAGACTTGTCATCTATTCATGCAGAAATAATCAATTCATATTTTCCCTCTATCACCTTGAATGTGGCTGTAAACCTTTTGATTCAGCTCCTTCATTACTTTAGGTAGCTCCTAAAGTAAGATCCACTACACCAAATTGTAAATATGACATTCAACTCAGTTGATACAGGGACTACTCTTGCTTCTTAGGCAGCTTTGGATATGGGTATCAGCCCTAGTTTACCTATATTCATGTGCATCCTTAGGTAAAGCTTTTGTGAAGATATGAACTATATGTTCTTTTGTATTCACATATTTCATTCTTGCTTCTTTGTCTTGAATGAATTCTCTCAAGTAATGATACTTAATTGCAATTTTCTCTATCTTTGTATGCATCACAGTGTTCTTAGAAATGTTTATAGCACTTTTATTGTCATAGTAGAATATCATAGGTCTAGTAATTTCTTCCTCCATTCCTTTAAGTAGCTATTTGATCCATACCACATTTGTACAATTCATTGCAGCAACCACATATTCAGCTTCAACAATAGATTGTGATATAGAATTTTATTTCTTACTAGTCCAAGTAACCAATCTCTTTCCTAAGAAAAATGCTTCACCACTTGTACTCTTTTTTTCATCAATGTTTCAAGCCCAATCAACATCTATATAGGATCTTAATTCAAACTTATCATTCTTTTTGTATTATAGACCATAGTCTTTTGTTCATTTCAAGTATCTCATGATCCTTTTTAACAACCATCAAATGATTCTTCTTAGGATTTGCAGAAAGCCTTGCAACAATCCCAACAGATAATGTAATGTTAGGTCTGCTATGAACTACATATTGCAATTTGCCAATCATAGACCTGTACAATGTTTGATTTACCTCAGCGGAATCATCAGGTTTGGATAATATGTGTCCTATCACCATAGGAGTACTAATAGGTTTTGATTCCTCCACACCAAAAAAAATCAATATTTCTTTTACATACTTGGACTGAGTGATGTAAATACCAAATTTTATTTGATATATTTGCAAACCAACAAAGAACTTTATCTCTCCAAACATAGACATCTCAAACTCTTTCTTCATTTCATTTGAAAATATCTTGCACAATGCATATTATGCTCCAAATATGGTATCATCAACAAATATTTCAGCTAGTAAAATCCCTTTACCTCCTTCTATCTTCAAGTACATATTATTGTTATTGCCAGTCTTCTAAAAGCTAGTCTTCACAAGATAGTTGTGAAGCCTCTCATACCATGCTCTTGGAACTTTCTTTAAATTGTATAAATCTTTGTGTAATCTACATACCATGTTCTTTTTATTTGGGTCAACAAACTATTCAAGCTGAACTCAATGTAACCTCCTCTTCTAGTATACCATTCAGAAATGTTGACTTCGCATCCATTTGATAAACTTTGAAACATTTGTATGTAGAGTAAGCAAGTAGAGTTCTTGCTTCTTCCAACTAGGGAAAATGTCTCTCCATAGTCAATTCCCTCTTCTTGTGCATATCCCTTGCAAACTAATATTTCCTTATTTCTTGTGACTTCACCATTCTCATCCAATTTGTTTCTAGACACCCACTTGGTTCCAATCACATTCTTGTTCTTTGGTCTAGGTACTAGAGTCCATATTTTATTCTTCTCAATCTAATCAATCTCTTCTTTCATGGCTTTACTCCAATCTTCATTCTCTAATGCATCCTTCACTAACTTAGGTTTATGCATGCTTAAAAAATATTCATCACTTCTCAGCCTATTCCTTATCATTTGACTGGCTTCTTTATCTCCAATAATTTGTCCAATAGGGTGATGTCTTTTGGCATAATTTGACAATATTAGTTTTCTTCCTTCTTCAATGGGTCTGTCAACTTCAGAGTCACTATGTGCTTCTCTATAAGGTAAATTGGCATTCCTTTCGTGTACACTAATCTTAGTATCAAAGTGTACCTTGGCTTCTATCTACAACTCGAATCCTAAATGCAACTCGACATTCATGTATGTAACTTCATAGTCACTAATACTTGTTTCTGTTGATTTACAACTTGGTTCATAGCTTCATCAGCATTCATGTCTTCATAGTAGTATATGAAGGTTTTGTACTCTTTAGGATCCTTCTTAGGTTTAGCTTTATGTACCTCTATATATTCATTAAATTTCACATTTGCACCATCCACAATTTTGTTAGTGTTAGTATTTAAACACCTATAAGCTTTACTTTTTGTGGAATAGCCTAGGAATATACCTTCTTCACTTTTAGCATCAAGTTTACCATTCTTGTTGTCCTTAATAATGTAACACTTTCTTCCAGATACCTTAAAATATTTTACATTGGGTGAGTATCCATACCGTAGTTCAAAATTTCTTGACTTGTACTCAGTTCAGGGTATACACAGTTGTGCTTATAGCTTCTCTCTAGTATTTCAAAGCAACATTCTTCTCCATCATTAGTGTTCTAGCACACTCCATTATAGAATATTACTCCTTTCAGCAATCTCATTTTGTGGAGGGGTCCTAGGTTAGAATTTTGTCTTTTAATTCCTCTGTCATTATAGAGTATCTCAAACTTATTTGATGTAAATTCTCCACCTCTATCAGATCTCAAACATTTCAAGCTTTTGTTAGTATCCTTTTCAAATCTTTCTAAGTACCACTTAAGCACTTGAAAAGCATCAATTTTTTGTTCCAAAAAAACAACTATCATCATCCTAGAATAATCATCAACAAATAGGATAATATACACTTTTGTAGCTTTGCACATCAATTGGTCCACAAAAATTAGTATGAACTAATTCCAAAATTTCTTTTGAGGAGTGAGTCTTACTTTTAAAACTAGATTCTGTCATCTTACCTAACTAACATTGTTTGCAAATCACATTATCAAGTTTCTTCAGTTTTGGCAGACCTCTGACTCTTTTCATGTTACTAATACTGACTAAGTTATCAAAGTTAACATGATATAACCTCTTGTTCCATAGCCACATATCATCAAATTATACAACGAGACAAGTAGCATCATTCATGTCAAGATAAAGCATATTACCTCTAGTCTAATCTTCATTCCCAGTCAATTTTCCATCTATGTCATACATCTTAGCTTTCTTGTTATCAAATTCACTTTTGCAACCTAAACTATTCAATTGTGATACACTCAACAAGTTATACTTAAGTCCTTCTACATAGCAAGCATTGTCACATGATCTTTTTTGTCAGTTTTATTGATCCTTTACCTTTTATCAAATAGGGAGCATCAGTACCAAATCTAACACTATTTCCATTGTAATACTCAAGGGTAATGAACTTACTTTTGTCTCCACTCGTGTGATGTGAACATCCATTGTCAATTATCCATCTATCACTTTTGTTCACATAAGATATTAATGTAATTCCCTTATCTTCATCAAAATCATCTTTCATAACAACATACACAACTTCATCGTCATGGTCATCAAATCCATCTTTTGTTTCCTCTTCAGCAATGTAGCAAGCCTTCTTTCCTTTTTATTTATAATATTTTTTGTTCTCATCTCTTTTACCTCTATATTTATCTCCACTCCTATTGTTCTTCTTCTCTGGACACCTTGCAGCAATATGACCAACCTCATTACAATTGAAATACATGATAGGTAACATACCTTTGTATTTCTTTGCCTCTGTGAAATATCCTAGCCAACAATGCTTCAAGCTCTTCTACATAATCTTCATCACTATCATTAGAAATATGCTTGACCTTTTTCTTCTTATCTTTAGATTCTTTCAATGCCAATTTAGCTTTGAAAGTAGATTCAACATTTTTCATTTTGAAATTATCAAAATTAGAAAGTTCAAAAGTAGGGAGTCTACCCATCAGTCCTTCAAGGGTTAGATTACTACCAGGAACACACTTTAATTCTTGTATGGAAGAGATTCTAATAGCATAGATAGGCAATAGGGTTCTCAATACTTTGATGATCACAGTCTCATCTTCAATAGCACAATTTGCTCCTCTAATAGAATTCACAACATCTTTGATTCTTGTAAAATACTAGAGTATAGTCTCACCTTCTTGCATTCTCATGTCAGTGAACTTTTCTCTTAGACTTTTAGCTTTGGCTCTCAAAACATTCTTGTCTCCTCCATAAATCATTTCTATAGCATCCCACATCTTCTTACTAGAATTACATCCTTAGATGTCATCAAAATCTAAGTAGCTTAGGGTGGATGAAAGCTCCAACATTGTTTGATTGTTATATTTCTTCTTTTTCAGATCATTAATAATAGAGGTTCCAATAGAATCAACATGCTTAGTGTTAATGGTAGATTATGCATAATCTCAAAGTCCTCCTAGATATAGCTTCATCAAATTTTTCCATGTTGGAAAGTTTTCCTTGTTTAGTTTGGGCACCTCCTTTCTGTACATCTTGATCTTTAGCTTTTAGTACCTTCAAACTATTTTCTTACACGCACCAATGCTCTAATACCAATTATTGGGATATTTTAGAATAACTAAGGTGGGTGAGGATGAATCAATTATCCAAGGTCCAAATGTACTAATAAAAAAATTCAATTCTTAACAAATTCATATCCAAAAAACCATATCATGCATGCATCCATTAGAACATCCAATACCTTAACTTAGTAGGTCACTGTCCTAGGTCAAAATAACATTTTAGAAATGTAAACATGAAATACCACAAACTCATTTACACAATTTGACACAAGGATTTTACATGGAAACCCAATTTGGGAAAAACCACCAGTAATATGCTACCCAATTTCACTCTTCTAAAGTGATGCTTAATTAAAGGCCAACCTTGTTAAAGGTTATAATACACACTATTAAATGTGACCTGGTTAAAGTATTTTAGTCACCCTATTAGGGGTGAGGCTTGTTATAGGACTTTAGAACATTCCATTAGAATGTCACCTAGTTAAAGGATTTGCAAATGACTATTAGGTCAACCTTAATCCAAAGGATTTATCCAGACTAATACAATTATTAGAAAGTAACAATAGGACTTGATCTAATACTAAACACAACTCACATGCAGATTAAAAATCATTGGTTTAGTCCTCCATTCTACTTGGCATTCATACTCTTCATCTCTAATAGTGTGTTCACCTTTTAAGCATTCAACCTCTTAAGCCTTCTTGCTTTGTATGCCAAATGCAGACTCTTCTATTTAGCCACCATATGAAGAAACACCGTAGACTTCTTGTCTTCCTTAGGTTCTCACAAATGACAACCTTTTTTTCTAGCCTACTATCTATATAAATTGATAATTTAGGTCTTTTGTCATTTAACCACAATCATCCATTTTAGGGTTAGGTAATATTCAATGAATCTACCCACTTTTCCATTTTAGTCCCTCTAAAAACTTATCTTACAATCTTCCTTGAATTCACCTCAAAATGGTTTATCTTGAATTTTGTGCCACTAGCTCATCATACTTATCTTCCAATGCTTCACACAATTCAAGAAATCAAATTAGTTAGCCCAAATTCAACAAATCTTCTCTTTAACACTTTTTGTTGTCACTTAGAATCTATACTATTCACTCGGCAATAACAATTTTTTGATGCTCGACCAACACTAAGTTGTTCAGCATCAACTAAGTCTTCTCATCTTAGTCACTACTATTATTTTCCTGATGCTCGACACTAACTACATTTTTCTGACACTCGATACTTACTAACTTTATGAAGCTCGGCCAGGCTTGGCAAATACTTTTTATGAAAACTCTTCTTCTATAATTAGCTTAAGTAATCATTAACTTTAGCCTTAAGTAGATTAACAATACATGATATCATCAATGTCTTGCTTGGTCTTAGTGCTCCTTTTATATACCAAATAACTCAACCTTTCCTTAGGTACTCTTGTTACCTTATCTTTTCAAATCCTCTTCATTAATCAAAAAAATGATAGCATTTAGACCAAAAAGTAGTTGTCTTACTAGCAAGTAGCAGGTTTGACATCATTGACAAAATAATGATTGTTCCATGATAGGTTCTACACTTCAAGTAATCTCTTTTCAACAATTAAGTTTGAGGTGAATTTTGAGGTTCTAGAATCATTTAGGTTGAACTTGAAGGTCATTCAGATTGACTAAGAACCTCTTTCCCCCCATTTTATATCATTAGAGTGACATATATTTATTAACATTGTATTTCTATTTATTTAGGCCAGCAAAATACCCTTTAGTGTAAAAAATTAATAATCATGTTACTTAGGATATATTTTCTTAGCTAAGGAATGACTATTTTTCTCTATTAGAAGTATTTTCTTATGATTTGGATGTATGCTTTATTTTTATTTAAAGAAATGAATTATCATTTCATTTCTATGCCCTTTTTGTATCTTGGAAGTATAATTTGGAAACCAAGATACTAAGAGAGGGGGATGAATTGGGATTAGTAATACTTTAACTTTTTCATAATACTAGTGTATTCACCACATTTTCCATCTCATATCCAATTGCTTATGCATGCATAACTTGTAAAATAAAACTGTAACAACATATAGATATAATCTATCAATCACATGCATGAAAAATAATCACATGACACAAAGATTTTGGTTACCCAGAAACACTTCAAGGTGAAGGTAAAACTAGGGTGGGGATGACACCCACAAATCTTCACTACTGTAGTAATAAAGTTAACCTATTAAGGTTACATTTTTTTACCATATCCAGTGATCTACCTTGTGAGGGTTTTATCTTGTTAAAATATTTTGAGATTGTTAGATCTCACCCTATTAGAGTATTTCCCACTTACAACAAAGTAAGGACTCTGTTAGGAGATTTATAAAGATTTGTTAAGACCACTCTGTTAAGAGATTTACCCTAACTCAATATGTTAAAACTAATTCAGTACCTAATCCTTGGTCTACTCTAATAAGTTGTTCTTGGATCTCCTCTTTCCAATCTAATTTGATCTTTGATCGAATATAGATTTTATGCCCTTCACTTCTTTGACTAGGTCACTTGCTCTATTCTAGAATAATAGAATTCTTTTGCATCTTTTTCAATGTTCTCACATTCACACTTGAATTGCATGAATATAATGTTCACTCCTTCTCATCTATATTCCTTTCTGCCATATCAAAATAGGTCTAGATCATCTCTATTTAAAGATTTTATAAAGAGTTTTCTAGATGCTTCCTTGTTTTGCCTCTCTATCTGACTCATTCATCATAGAACATAGGGATTTATGATCCACATCATAAAATGTGTGATGATCCCTATAATAAACTCTACAATTATTAAATATCTTGTCTATGTCAACCTAAAATGGTTTACCTCAAAGCTTGTATCATTCCTAACTTGAATGTTAATTCCACGTTACTTGGCACTTACTATCTCTGACACTTGACATTCACTATATATGTTGCTAACGCTTGGTATCTACTATGATTGGCACCTCTGTGTAACTCGGAAATAGTATGCTTAAATTGCTTGATAAAAATTATACTCAACTTACATTAAAAATACTTGACAACCATAGACTTACTCAACTCCTATAGAGGTCTATATATTACAAGTTTGTCTCATGACTCAACCTATATAAAGTAGCTTGGTTGCAGTGATGACTGTTTAACTCTGACTAGTATATGACTAAGTGTTTGACACTAAAGGAAAACAATAGTTCAAGATAACAACAATCTCCCCCTTTGACATCAGTGGAAAAACACTTTATTATGATTACATCATTACAATGCTAGTATGATTACTCCCCCTAATCCTCTGACTTAGTTCATATAGAACTAAAAAACCTTGCCTTATGTCAAATAAACAAATAATGAACAATATATACACATGAATAAGTAGTCTAATTGTTTTAGTGTTATACCCTATTTTCCTTCTTCATCTTGATTATCATCTGAACTCTTCTAATCATTATTTCTATTCAAAATATGTAATTATCACTACAATTACATTCCCTCTTGACTTCTCTTCTTTTCCCTTTTGACTTGTCTTCTACCCCCCTTGTTTTTGTCACTTATGTTTGCTGATGGGGTCGAATGGGTGAGATCAAACCATATTTTTTAATAAAAGTTTTGTGAACTTGATTGATCATAGAAAGTGCATGATCCCAAGTGGTTCTTTCTAATTCCAAAATGTGATTTTTCAACTGTAGCCTAGTTGCCAAATCAATCAAACTCTCAACCACCAAAAGATTATGATCTTCATTGATAAGATCCTGTGTTGATTTGATTTCTATGTGCATAACCTCCAAGTGAGGTATTATGATGGAATGGATGGAGATCAACTTTGACCTCATGCTATTGTTCGTTTCCTGAAGCTTTGTCAATTTTCCTTGAGCACTCAGTAACTTATTATAATGATTTGACCTAGATTAAGCTAATTGTAGAATAATATTGCTTTTTTGCTTCATAACAACGTGAATATGATTGATGTTTGCCTTAAGATCACTAGTGAATCTTGGCACATCACACAAAATATTGTACAAATATTATAATTTCTAAATTATTTATATTATGTTCTATACATTTTCCTATAATTGAACTTTATGCTCGGCAATGGTTGTTAAGAATTATCCACAACCTTATTCTCAAATTTCTTTGCTAACCAATCCATCAATTATTCATTAGATTATGTATCTCTAGCACTCATTTGTTCAAGAATATTTACAAGTTGGGAGATGATAGGGGCTTACCCATCAAATTTTGTATATCAAATGCCTCAACAAAAATGTCTTTAACATCATGCAATACCTACTTCTATTGATGTTTTTTTCTTAGCTCTTCCTGCTTCTTCTTCTTAGCCAAAATCTCTTGCAACAAAATTATTTGCTCAAGAGTGAGATTTTCCAAATCCAATAGTGGCATCTCAATAACTTCATCCAGATTAATTTCAATATTTGGTGAGCTATTTTTATTACTTTCCTTGTGTGAGGTGAAGAAGTGTTGTTGCTTGGCACTATTTTGGGAGATGGTGAAGGGGTATCACTATTGAGAGATTGTTGGAAGCATGAATTCTGGTGATATTCCTATGGGGGGTATTGTAGATATGTTACATTCATGACCGAGTTTGTCATTGATGTCAACATAGCAATTTTTTGTGGTATCTGATAGAAGAACAATGGAAAGATCAAGTTGGTACAGATGGCTAGTTGAGTATTCTCACTATCTGAGGTTATGGGAGATACTTCTAAGTATCTAGTATATGCAATTAATGTTGAATGAAGAAATGATAAGTCTGGAAGAAGTTATGTAAGTTTTGGTGATGTTTGTTTTGAGATAGAGTTTAAAGAGGCATGTTTCGATAAACTTTTTATATCTCTTAACAAAGTTGTTATCTTGAGAATCGAGGTTGAGGATGTGAAGAAGACATGTTAGTGATGATGTGGCTAAGTTCTCTCATCATAATATTATGTGTATAGAAAGATATTCAAGGTGCAAGGTGGAAGATTAAATTTATCGCTAAGCATAACATGTTCTTAATGTGGTCCTATAATGATTAATTGAGAAGGTCTAATAGCTAACTCGGGGAATTGTTTTATGAACTTAGTATAAAGGAAGGACATTTTCCATTATCATAAGAGAGAGATAAATGACATGAAGAAGTGATTATAAGCAACAGAGAGAGTAGAATGCAAAGTTAAGCAAATCAGAGCAAAAGTGAAGGAAACTTCATTGTCGAGGTTTTGTTGAGTGATTTGAGGTTTGACATTTTAGTCTGAGGTTCATGACTTGGTCTATAAGGTAGTGTTTGGTTTAGTTGATAGAAGAAAAAAAAAAAGAACATAACAGTAAATTACATGTTTGAACAATGAGCTCTTCTTGTAGTTGAAATTGCATGTTTGGGTAGTGGGTTCTTCTCACATACATTGTACTACAACTCCTAACAAGGTTGGCACAACTCCTAACAAGGTTGGAACCTCCTAATAGGGATTCAAAGTCTCCTAACAGGGACTCATATATACCAAATTTTGTATCAGACTCCTAACAGGTAATCTTGCGGGCATCATTCTCATCGGGGTTTTCCCTCTAATCAAGGGTTTCCCTAGTTAACATATATGATGCAATTTTCTATGTGTATCTTATTATGGTTTATTTTTAATTTGGTTGAATGGTTAAGTTTTTTAAAAGAAGATAAATGTTTTAATTGTTGGATAATTGATTCACCCCCCCTCTCAATTATCTTGGTGGACTGTTATTTCTAACAATCACCACTTGGTCTTGCTTGTACATTAGTGCTAGAGAAAAAAATAGTAGCACTTGGCATATTCTTACTTTCTTCTTTATTCTCCTCAATATGAGGTGTTGACACTTTTAGTCCTTCTTGACCTATTGTAGAAATGTCTACACTTGTGTCTTTATCAGTTTATTCTACCTCTCACTCCTCCTTATCTACATCTAAGGATTTCATTGGAGGGTCAGGGGTGTCTGCACGAATTGGTGACATGTTTCCTTGCAGACTTGTCACACCTAAACTCATTTCATCAATCTCATCATCTTGAACAATTATAGTCTCAATTTCCTTTGTTTCTTTTTTTATTATGAGACCATAAATACTTTTCCAAAGTAACTCATTCTACTGAATTACAACTTTGGTCCTATTTTGCAATAACATAAAAATTCTAAACTTAGGAATGAATCTATTCCTATATCTCTCCAAAAAAATTTCCTTATGTTCTTATGATAGATCAAGCATGATCTTGGCTAATGTATCAGTTCTAATGTTTTTATCTTCGTCTACTGACTGTTGCTACCTTCTAACAAGTCTATTGTACAAATATACAGGTATCTTCATCTCTACTGCATTTGGAGCTAACTTATGATTTTTCATCATATCTATCATGGCCTTCTCAACTTTTTTTCTATCAATATTACCCAATTTCACAAATCTAAAACTAGATAAGCCTTAAGATTTTCTTAGGTTGGCACATACCTCATCAATAGCTTTTCTTCTCCTTGTGGGTGGTCTTTTGACCAATGTTATTCTGTTTGGTTTTGATCCACTAGACTTAGTAGTCTCCACTACTCTTTTCTTTGCATATTGTTCAACACTAGTTGTTTCCCTTGTCCTTGGTTTGGTAGGTGGTGGAGAAGAGAGTGTCACCACTGGCTTCTTTGTAGCTCCTTTAGCCTTCTTTCTAGGTGGTGTGACAAAAATTGGGTCTTTACCTTGACTCTTTCTTCATCTTCCTCTTCCTTATCACCACTATCCTTTTCTTCATGTTCTCTCAAACCTTATGTAATCTAAAGAGGTTCATTATTCTTGCCTTGGGTGCCTATCTTTGCCTCTAGATCTTCAATCATTCTCTTACTTTTCTTTTCTTTAGAAGCTATCTTGATATTTTTAGTGATTCGTGCCTTAGCTTCTTCATACTTCCCAAAAGGTTCTGTTGGAAATGATTGAAATGATCATAAGAAAAGTTGTTGGAATAATATATGGAACTGGTAAAGAATGTCCTCAATCATTATTTTTTCATTGATGTCAAACTTGCTACTTGCAGGAATGACAATTGCTTTAGTGATCCAAATACTGTCAATTAGTTAATTGTCAAGGAGGAAGCAATCAATAAGATGTAACTAGAACACCTAGAGAAAGGTTGAAGTTATGATGTTGTAATGAAGTACAAGGATCAGCTAAGCCATTGATGAAAAAGTGTATTTGATGACATACTACAAAGAATGGGCACACTGAAACATATCAAAGATTTAAGGTTTTAGCTAAGTCTTTTGTAAAGCTCAAACTAAGTTCATTAGAGAGAAGGAGCCGAGCAAGCTAGTAAGAGCCGATAAAATTCCTAGTTAATGCCGAGCGAAACCAAGTGCCGAGTGAAACCAAGTGCCGAGCAGAATCAAGTGCCGAGCAGAACCAAGTGTTGAGCAGAATCAAGTGCCGAGCGGAACCAAATGCCGAGCAGAATCAAGTGCCGAGTAGAACCAAGTGCCGAGCAGGTATAGGTGTCGAGTAACACAGAGGTGCTGAGCACCAGTAACTCAATAATGTCGATTTGCTGCATTATTTTGGAAATCAAAGATTTGCCAGATCTAAGTCAACAAGGTTGTTATCTAGAAGTTTGTGAATTAAAAGGAAGATAAGAATGATGAGTTGGTGGCACAGAACACCATGTAGAACATTTTTCTTTTAGAGAAACAACTGACAAAGTTTCTAGAAGAAAAAAAAGATATGAGGTAGATACATTGTATCCTACCTAATCCATTTTGAAACCCTAAAATTGGAAAGGGAGAATTGAGCAGCAAAAGGCAAATCAGACTTCTATATAAGAAGACATAATTTAATGAAGAAAAAGAGCGGAAAAAAAAATAGGAATAAGGAGAGAGAGGTGGTCAAGCATAAAAGCATGAAGTGTTGTAGAATGTGCTAAGGAGAAGAAAGCACAGGAACTCTGTTTGAATAGACGATCACAAGAATGATTGCATTGGCAGAATGAGTAAGAAGACTCAAGGAGATGAAGCTTGAAAGAGGGACAAGCAGTCAGAGCTGAAGTGATTGAAGCCAAGCATAAGGATTGAATTGAAAGTGTGATCTGAAATCTACAAAGTATGTTGTAAGTTATGTGAGATCAAAAGACCATTATCGTTACTTTCTAGCAATTGTAACAGTAAGTCTAAATCCTATGGACTTAGGTTGGTTTAATAGCCATAAGATAAATCCTTTAACAGGGTGACATTCCAAGTGAATGTTCTAAAGACCTTTTACCAAGCCCATTCCTAACAATTTGGTGAAATCCTCTAACAGGGTCACATTTAATAGTGTGTTGTAAGCCTTTAACAGGGCAGGCTTTTAACAGGGCATCACTTCAGAAGAGTGAAAATCAAGTAGCATGTTACTGATGGTTTTTTCAAAATTGGGTTCCCACATAAATCATTGTGTCAAGTGTTGATTTTGGATGTTTTGTCATTGCATATTGATTTACTGTAACTTGCTTATATGATTGATTTAAGTATTGGATGGATGAAAAGTATATGGATTCATTAAAAGTAGTAAAAAGGTATTAATAGGGAATTTTGGACCTTGAATAACTGATTCACACCCCCCCCCCCCGCTCTCAGTTATTCTAAAGAATTCTAACAGGTTCTACTTCATTGTCAATTTCTTCTTTCAATAATGCAACAATATTTGTATTAATTTTATCACTGTCAACCTCATAGTCAAATTGGGTCTTTACCCTTGACTCTTTCTTCATCTTCCTTTTCCTTATCACCATTATCATTTTCTTCATCTTCTCCTAAACCTTGTGTAATCTACAGAGGTTCATTGTTCTTCCCTTGGGTGCATACCTTTGCCTCTAGGTCTTCAATCATTCTCTTCTTTTTCTTTTCCTTAGAAGCTATCTTGATATCTATAGTGATTCTTGCTTTAGCTTCTTCATACTTCCCAAAAGGTTCTACTTCATTGTCAATTTCTTCTTTCAATTATGCAACAATATTTGCATTAATTGTTATCCATGCCTTTCTTAGCTTTATTGCTTGTACATATGTGTTATCTGTGTCTACTAAGAAACATACATCAGTGTAATGTTTTATTACCAATTATTTTGGTATTCCCATCCTTGTCTTCATTCTTTCTTTGAATTGATCAAAATATGTATCCATTACATTTTCAAAATTCTCTCCTAGTTGAGTAATGTACTCATTGATTTTCCTTATTACTGGTTTTCCTTGTTCCCTAACAATATTTCCAATACTAGGAAATACTTTTGAATATAATATAAAATACATATAACAAGTGATCCAAACTTTCACATTGAGTTCTTTGCCTTCCTAATGGATATCAAGTTTTCTACTAATTGTACTCTCTGCAACTTGAAAAGATCATATTCATAACTATTTCCATGCTTGATTTACTACCATACATGGCACATTGTTCAATATTCTAGATTGATGGAATCTGTAAGCAATCACTCTCACGGCAAATTTGATCAATGGGTTAGGAATATTTGTGATGGACAACCCTCATCCATTCCACTTGACTCCTGTATTGGTTTCAACTTCTTCTCAACTTATAATTTGCATGGTCTTCTTTTTGTCCAGTGTACAATAGCTAGTAACCTTATGAATCATTTTGTTGGTTAGTTTAATTGGTCCATTGTGTAGCTAGAACATCATGTCATGGATCCTTCTCAACATAACCTTGATCCATTTGATCTTAAAATTATGTAAAAAATCTAGGGCACAAGTTAACCCTTTCTTTCAACAATTTTGAATTCCTCCTTCAAAACTCTTCATCACATAATTTCTCATAAGCTTCCTGAATCTCGTAATCACCTACTTCTCCAATCTTCCACATGTAGTAACTTCACACATCGTGTATCATGATTACCTTGGGTGGTATCAAGGATAACACACCCATTGAGTCACCTTTAATCATGATTTTAGGAATAGCATGAGATTTAGGAGGAGGATAAGTGTCACTCCTCACCAATTAAACATTACTAACCTCTACTCCTTGACTCTTTCCTATGGATGATGAAGCTATCATTTTTCACTATTAGAGTTCATAAGCTTCTTTTCTCTGGATAAATTGGCACCACTTCAATATTTACTTGATCAAGATTCTTGCCTCATATTTTCTCTTAAATTTCCTTAGGATCTTTTTTTCACTCAAATCAATCTATGCTCTCAAGTTGTGTATGCAAGGTATGAAATAATGTCTTCAATATTTGATATATACTTTATTTTTCTCAATTTAGGGTCTCCATTAATTTTGTGTACTCAGGTAGGTGGAAGCCAACTATCTTGGTCAACATTGTGCCTTTGAACTAGGTCTTTACTATATAGCTTGATCTTTTCCATCTAACTCAGCCTATACACTAATTTAGCTTCTAAAGTACTCATTCCATATTGCAATGCTTGGTCAATATAGAAAATTTAACTAAAATTTGGCACTAATTGTGTACACAATTCTTTTGCACTAATCCTTTCATAGATATATTCTTATGCATCTTTAGTTATGCAAATATGAACTTTAGCACATTTTATGTTAGGAACTGATGTAAGATGTATCTTTAAAGATACAGTTCCTTACATACCTTTCTTTCTTTCTTTGAGATGATATGATCACCTTCTCCATTGGATTTGATGATATTAACTCCATTAGTTCTAGTGCTTCCATCTTTTTCCTTTGTCTTCCATGTTTGATTCACCTCCTTCCTTGTTTGATCAATGTCCACTTTTCCTTTTCCCTTGGTGTAATTCTATTTTTTTGTTGGTATTTGAGTCTTGCAATATTTGCTTGAATGTCTAAACTTGTAACATTTAGAACTATTAGGTGTATGGCTCTACCTTTGATTAGTCCAGTAGGGTTTTGTTTGTGATCTGCATTCATATGCTTTATATCCATACTTTTGACAGTTGTAACAATAGCCTTCAAATCTAGGTGTAGTAGATGCATTTTTCATTCTTGACCTACACTCATGTATTTGATGTTCTTTCTTCTTGCAATAAAAACAATAACCAATAAACTTAGGTTTAGGATTTTCCATACCATTTTTTCTCCTACAGATGTTCATAGTATGACCTAGTTTTCCACAATGATAGAATATTGATTTTTCTTTAGATTTTACATTTCTTGGTTCTTCACTCTTGGATGATTCTCCTTTCTTAGTAGATGAATATCTTGAACTAATAGTGCTTCTAGATGACCTCATAAGTTCTTCAAAGTATTTCATTGCTTCATTTGGCTTGTTGAATCTCTCCACAAGTTCTTTCTTAGTTTTCAACTCATTCTTCAGTAAGTCCTTATGTGATATTAGATTTTCTATTTCCATGTCTTTTCTATTCAACTCATGATTTGCAAGCATCAATTGGTTCATCATGTCAAGTTGAGTGTTGGTAATATTTTGTACATCAAATGTCCTTTCTTCAAGTCTAATTGCCATTAGTATTTTTTCTTCCTCAGTAACAACCCTATCTTCCTCAACTTTCTTCTTTTGATCTATTAATTCACATAGCCTTACTGATTGAATCTCATGTTCCTTTTGTAGTCCTCTGACTTCTTCCTTTGAGATTATTTTCTTATCTAGTAGTTGTATAGATGTTGTGTCATTTGAATTATTTTTTTTCTCTTGGATTATTCTCCTTGCTCGATAGATCAATATCCTAAACTAATAGCACTTCTAGATGACCTCATAAGTTCTTCAAAGTATTTCATTGCTTCATTTGGCTTGTTGAATCTCTCCACAAGTTTTTTCTTAATTTTTAGTTCATTCTTCGGTAAGTCCTTATGTGATATCAGATTTTCTACTTTCAAATATTTTATATTCAACTCATGATTTGCAAGCATCAATTGATTCATCATGTCAAGTTGAGTGTTGGTAATATTTTTTACATCAAATATTCGTTCTTCAAGTCTAGTTTCCATTATTATTATTTCTTCCTCAGTAACAACCTTATCTTCCTCAACTTTCTTCTTTTGATCAGTTACTTCACATAGCCTTACTGATTGAATCTCATGTTCCCTTTTTAGTCCTCTGACTTCTTCCTTCATGATTATGTTCTTATCTAGTAGTTCTGCAGATGTTGTGTCACTTGAATTTACTATTTCAAACAGCCCTTTAGTTTCAACTTCTTCATAATGAAGTTGTTTATCCTAAATATCCAATTCCTTTCTCCTTTTTAGGAATTTCTTCAGTTCTTGTTTGGCTGTCTCAAGTTGTTGCAGTATGAGTTGGATGCCAATCACCTGCTTGTCAATAACTTTGTCCAATTTAAAATCCTCTGTCTCCAAGATTTGAACTCCAATTTGTTAAACTCCTCTAAGAGAACTTAGCTCTGATACCAATTTTTGGAAGTATAAATTGGAAACCAAGATACTGAGAGGGGTTTGAATCAAGATCTATAATACTTTAACTTTTTTCACAATACTAGTGCATTCACCACATTTTCCACCTTATATCTAATTTCTTATGCATGCATAACTTATAAAATCAAACTATAATAGCATATAGATCTAATCTATCAATCACATGCATGAAATTAATCACATGACACAAATATTTTGGTTACCTAGAAACACTTCAAGATGAAGGTAAAACTGGGGTGGGGATGACACCTACACATTTCCATTATTGCAGTAATAAAATTAACCTATTAGGGTTACAATGTTTTTCCATATACAATGATCTACCCTATGAGGGGTCTTCCCTATTAAAACATTTTGAGACTATTAGATCTCACCCTATGAGAGGATTTCACACTTACAACAAAGTAAGGACTTTGTTAGGAGATTTATAAAGATCTATTAAGACCACTTTGTTAAGAGATTTACCCTAACTCAATCTATTAAAACTTATTCAGTACCTAATCCTTGGTTTTCTCTAATAAGATATTGTTGGATCTCCTCTTTCCAATCTTCTATGATCTCTAATTTGATATAGCTTTTATTCCCTTTACTACTTTGACTAGGTCACTTTCTTTGTTCTGGAATAATAGAACTCTTTTGCCTCTTCTACAATGTTTGCACATTCACACTTGAATCACATGAATAGATTATTCTCTCCTTCTCATCTATATTTCCTTTCTCCCATGTCAAAATAGGTCTAGATCAATTCTATTTAAAATTTTCATAAATAATTTTCTAGATGCTTCCTTATATCGCCTCTCTATTTGATTTAGTTGTCACAAAACATAGGGATATGTGATCCACATCATAAAATGCATAATGATCTCTGTAAAAAACTCTACAATTATTAAATATCTTATCTATGTCATCTTGAAATGGTTTACTTCAAAGTTTGTATCATTCTTGACTTGAATGTTAATTTTGTGTTACTCAGTACTTACCTTTCTCTAACACTCGGTATTCACTATATTTGTTGTCGATGTCCAATATTATCTATGCTCGGCACCTCTATGCAACTTGGCAACAATATACTTGAATTTCTCAGTAAACATTTAGGCTTGGCTTACATTGAAAATACTCAGCAACCATACACTTACTCGACTCCTATAGAGCTTTCTATATACATGTTTATATACAACTCTATCTCATGACTTGGCTTATATAGAGTAGCTCGGTTGCAATGATGACCATCTGACTCTTCCTAGTATATGACTAAGTGTTTGACACTAATAGACAACAATAGTTAGAGATGTCAACATCAATATTCATGTTTTGTGACTTTTTAGAGCTTTATCCTTAACATGAGTGCAAGATGTAGTGCTTAGATTATATATAGATCTTGATTATAGGTAGAAGGTGAAAGGAAGGATGAAGAATGACCTAGAAGGAAGGCAAAAAAAATGTAACTTTGGAGTAAATTTTGATTATCTAGATGTATCTATGTGCTTTATGATGTATCAAGACTTAGGTCATTTATCTATCAAAAATAAAATAAGATACTAGTTTTTAAAAATTTATAAAAGACTTATTAATTTTTGTTATTAATAATATTTAATGAGTTCATTGAAAATCAATTTGACTAGTACATGAAGAGGAAAATATTTCTATAACATTTCATAAGAAATAAATTTAGAGAGAAATAATTTATTAGTAAGGCTTAGCATGTGATGAAAGATGGTGAAATTTCTTGATTATTCTCATAATATATATTTAATATAAATCTATCATTAAAAAAGGGATCGCAATTTTTTTTAAAAATTAATTCATAATCATAAGTATAATTAAACCATGTCAATAATTAAACTCTTACCATAATCAAAGATTTCCCTTTGATTGAGCCCTAATCTTAACCTAACATTATCTCTAACCCTAATTGTGCTTTAACCCTATCACTAAGTGAATTAAAACTCTATCCTTATGTTGGCTACTAAATTAACAACTTTTGAATAACCTAATGATAGGAACAAATACATCTAGGGGCAACTAATTCCCATGTTCAACATACCTATTTAGACATTGGGGTTAACTATAAGGCTATACTCCATCTTCTTCAAGCTTTGCAAGACCTAGACAGGTGAACTTATAGATTACATTACGTGACCAGTTTCCAAAACCATAAATCTAAATCTATATTTAGCAGATGAAAACCCATGAATCTTATATGCTCATGAAAATAACAAAGACATGAAATATCCAATAACATTACCGATGAACTTGATAAGCTAAGTGATGACAAATCCTTTCAACTCTTCAACATAAAAGGGAAAAGATATTGATTATAAGATTGTTTTCAGCGTAACCAAGACATGAGCAACAAAACATATAGATTTTGTAGCTGATCAATGCCTTATCTATTGGGAAATTCCTCAAATTCTAACACACATCCTTGAAAATTATTCATACATCTCATTTATAAAGACTCTAAATCTATCCATTCACCTTGTGAATCAAACATCTGCATCATTTATGAATCTCATACTTGGCCTATCCCTTCATGAAATATGCAACCCCATTATGGTAAATCATGCATTTACATGACTCCATCAATCATAAACAAAATATACCAAAACATACAACCTAAAATAGATTGCTACTAGATTTGTGCTCTTTGTTCACAAACCACAAAAGATTACATGACATAAATAGGAGACAAGAATCAGACTGAAGATAAACTTGTTGCTGCATTTTTATTCATTTCTTTGAAACAAATACATGAGGTTGCATGAAATTAACTAATGAAACAACTAAATAAACTAGAATTGACTTTGTAATTCCATTAACTATTATTCATACAAGAGAGAAATGTTGGGCATGAATGGTGGGATCATAGCTAGAGCTTTGCTCAATAGTCTAGAAAACAACCAACCATCAACAACCTAGGTGGTGTCAAAGCAATGGAAAACCTTCCAATAAATTGGAAACAACCCTAAAGAATGAGAAGAGAAGAGAATAAATAGAATGGAAGAAATCCTGAATCTACTATGGTGTTGTCATTTCTCCACTTGAAGAACTTCCATCTACTATTGTAAAACTTCTCTCTTCTCTCTTTCTTCAATTGAAAAGTAGATCTCCATCATTTTATTTGAAAAATATGCTTTAGGAATAGCCCAAACAATGGAGAAAGAACTATCTAAAAAAGATGCCAAATCTGTTACTAAAACACATGCCAAAACAAATTCTCAATGACTTTAGAGAAAAAATGATACTTTTAGGAGCATTTCCCCCAAAACTAGAGCCAACAAACTTCTTGGTTTGCTTCTTAAATGAAATTGATGCTCCATCATTAAAAACACATGTTCTATTGAGAATGCCACTATTTTCACAAATCTACTTATAACTTTTACCACTAATGACCTATACATATTATGACTATAGATTCAAAAAATTCATCTTCACCCCTTTCCAACAATATATTGCACTCTATATTTTGGCAAGATATAAGGCTTCTGGCATGCACTTGAAGTTTTAGGCCCTTAGCTATGATCAAAGCATTTAAATGTTGAAAATATTTAACATTTGATAAATTCTAAACTTTATATTATAATCAAATTTATTTTCAAATTTAGATCTCAGAATGCACGTATAGTGGAGATATTTCAATTTTTTAATATTTCAAAATTTTAATCCATTGCCTTCAACTCCTTGGTCAAACCTCAATTTGATCACTGAGTGGATGCCATGTGTTATTGCCTAATTGGTTTTATCTACCACCTCATCATCCTGTCAGTAACTCCTACCACATGTCATCATTTTGTGTATTCAGGGCCTCAACCTTCAACTTAGCATTAACCACCACAAAACTGCGATAACCATGATCGCACCATCGCTATGGTTAAGCTTAACTAGCCTCTAACCCGAGTGATCATGTGAATCAAGAATTTTCACCATTTCGCAAGAATTTTCCTTAACTAGCCTCTAATAGTTGTGACCATGTGATAACCCTGATCACACCCTCGCATCTTCTTTCCTTAACTGCAGATTAACCTAAGTGACATTGCGATCAAGAATTTTCACACCCTCGCTACAATTAGGCTTAACTGTGATCTGACTATTGTGAGGTCACAACATGATTAAATCTAACTATTTTATGCCATCACCATGGTTAGGCCTAAGCACGGCTTGACTATTGTGATCATGAGATCTAGGCCCACCTCAAATTGTGTGCCACATGGCATTCACCAATTCATCCTCCTATCGCCATGTTGCTACTAACATAATCATATTCTACCTATGTTGCCCATCAAAAATATGCCATTTATTGCCACCAATGGTCCACGTGTGCAAGCCTTGTCTGAAAAGATGGGTGTCTTTGAAGACACAATGATATTGGGTGCCTTGGCTTATAAACACATTAAAAAATTTGCACATAGTGAATGTGGGATAATTGAAACTATTTTCCCTTAGCTTCTCACTTGTAGTTTCTTGACAAAAAATTCCCTCCAAACTCTCTAATAGATGAGCATGAGGGTTTGAGTAATCCAGTTAGGGTCAACAAGCATCCTATGGTGGATAGATGAAACATTTCACTTTCCTTTTTATTACTTGTGCAAGGAAGTAGATTCAAAGTTTGAAATTATTCACATCATTTAATGTTGAGATACTTAGGGGTGTTTGTTGAGTCAAGGCTGGGGAAGCGTCTTGTCCTTGCCATGTGTGAGGATGCATGGTAGTTCTTCCTTCTACATTCATGTCATCGATGTGTATCCTGCCATCCCCAAAGCTAGCTTTATTTTATGCTGGTAACTTGCCTTTTATCATGGATGTCATTCTCAATGTCAACTTCAAACCTAATTTCTTACATTATTTCCCACTTGGAGACTCTCTTAATGTGATCCCAGCTCTCTATGATAAAATTATATTTTGAATTCTTCTACTCAAGTTGATTTAGCATTGATCAAGCATTTCAAATTGGATGGGCACAAGTTAATCATGCCTAGCTTAATATTGGTAGTGGAAACATTTGTGAGGACCCTCAACTGGAAGATTAACATAAACAACATGATCAACATAAAACTTTGTAAATCTGACACCAAACTTTCACAAATACAGAGTAGCTACCATGTAATCCAGATGCATGGGGAAACAAAGATATCTTCTTTAATCCACATATCAGAATCTTTTAATTGGCTAAAATGTACCTCTACAAAATAAAACATTTGACATAACCAAATTACACTCCCTTGTTAATGCACATTCACTTATTCAGCCAAAGTCTTCAAATCCATGTAGTTATGATCACAAAACTTAGATAAGTTGGGGCTTTAACTCTACATTTGGCAAGTGATAGTCTCACGGGTGGTTTAAAAGGTGCCCATTCCACTCAAGCTGAAAATAACAACTTTCCACCTGATATATTCAATTCCCCTTTCTTATTATCACTAAGTGTAATACCACATACCCCTTTAATCTTGAGTAAAGACATGTTTCACATTGAACTAGTATAATTACAAAGGTCATCATAAAACGTCTTCAAACTCATCTTGCTCCATCAGCTTATTGAATATATAAAAACCCCACACATTCACTTTATCTCTTAATATGATATGCATTTAATGAGATGTACAATCAATCATAATCATCTCAACTTCTTAAAAGATGGTTAAAATCTCGTAATTCCTTCTCAATTTGACATAGTTAGTCGGGCCCCAAAGTGGATCTGGCTAAAAAAAAAAGAATTGAAAGACCTAACCCTTCAAATTGATCAATTAATCATCTGGCACTGATTAGCATAAAATTCAACCACTGATTCATCATTTAAAACTCATTTTACCTTGTTTTTGCAAATTGTGATTTTCTGACAAGAAGGCCTATGAGCTATCTTTAAAAACTAATTGAAACAAGAAATCGGGCCCTAAGATCTGACATACCTACTCTTTGTTCCACATTCTTGTACCCTATTATATTTTTTCTCATGATGACATCTGGGTTAAAAGATATTGACTATCAAATTTTCTCTCTTGAAATTGCATGCAGACAAACATGTTAGAAAACAATAAAGTGCATTTGGCTTTGGCTTTGAAAATAGGTCAAACAGACACTTGGAGGCATGAAAAATGAGGCATTATTTTATTTTCATGAGGAGATTATAAATCTATGATTTTTCCTCATGAAGAATAACTGGTAAAATTTGGCAAGCATTCAAAGTGGGGTACTTGGATTTGCAAAACTGGAAACACTAGAAGAGCAGTGATTTACCTAGGAAAGTGTGCAAACAGATTTTTCAAGACTTGAAAATTTGTACACTTAAAATTTCTTTAAATTATAACATAATGGTACAATCCATTTGGTCTTATCCATCATGTATTCATAATTATGACATCCTAAACAAGGGTACCAATCAATTTGGATTTTTAGACACCAGTAAAACTTCATAATTTGCATTTGGATTCTTGTTTGAAAATTAGTCAACAAATTTAGTATAGGCTCAAATCTAGAAAATGGAAAGATTTTGACCTCTAGAATGCAATGCAAAAGGAATTTATTTTTATTTTGGTCAAGTAGGTCAAAGTTAAAACTGGTCAAATAGGGCTACCCAAAATTCTGAGAAATATGCATCAGCATGACAATAATAAATAGCCAAATTTGAGGGATTCAAAACCTAGCCAAAACATATCAAAATGACATGAAAATTGAAAAATAAGTTCTTTGATATTCATACTAAACACTCCCAAAGAGGCTAGTCATGAAACTTAACCAGGTGCAAAATAAACAATTGCAAACTAGGCTTCCTATCGTTGTTTGACACTTGGGCAAAAATGCAGATCTAAACAATGCTCAAAATGACACTTCATGAAATAACTCAGAATGTCAATTTATCATCATAGGAAATATGCATATACTGAATGAAAGTTTTTAGAAACATAAAACACCTCATAAGCCTTAAAATGAGAGTCGGTACATGTGCATAAAAAGTTCTTATAGGGGCTCAATTTGACACAAATTTTAGAATGGTATTCAAAATCAAGGAAGATTGTTTTAGTCCCATCAACTTATTTTAACCCAAGCCATAATTTATGCCTAGATACAACCTTAGTCTTAACCTTAAACCTAATATTCACCCTATCCAAACTAAAACTAAAACCTAATTTTAACCCTAGCAAAAGTGTAATTAGGACCATAACCTTATTCCTGGTCTTAATGATAATTTTAATGCTAAATAAAAATATAACCCTCACCTTAATAATACCTTGACTCTAACATAATCTTAAACATGATATAAAACCTAACCCTTGTTTCCTAAGTTTCAGTTCATATCTTTTTTCTTTAGGGTTTTGGGTTAAGTCAAGTATCAATGTCTTAAGTTTGAGTCTAGATTGCCCATAGGATGGCCTTTCTTCTCATCATTCCTTTGAGCTAACCTAATGTGGGGAATCATATGAGCAATGCATCAATCCAAAGCTAGGTGATTAGGATTTGAGAGGTTTTTATGTGTCATGCCAATGAGAAGAAGGTCTAGATCTTCTATTGATTTTTTCCTAACCATGATAAAGACAACGATTCAACGTTACAATATGGTTTCCATGAAAGACATTGCAGATGAGAAAGATTAATGAGCAGAAGAAGCAGTTCATGCAGAAGAAAACATTCAAAACCCTCCTGCAATCAAAATATAAAGATAAGAAAATATGCATCATCAATTTAGTACATGAATAGTTTAGATGCAATCATAATAGGCTACATGGTGGAGAAAAGTCAAATGAATAAAAGAATGCATGTCATTGGCTAGTTGATAAGTCAAATTGTTTAGAAGACCATATCCATAATATCAATGAAGACTAGGTCAACAAATGATGTTTTAATGATGGAAAAATAACCATTCAATGATAGTTGACTGTTAGATCAAAAATAGATCTACACTTGTTGTTATGTTGTTATGAAAAGTTGTACGAAGAATAATCCTAGCGACATAGTGACAAATTGATACCTATCCATTAGACCCAATTGAAGGTGGGACCTCCTTTCAATCATACACAATAATCAAAGAACATAATGAAGATCATCAATCTTAGGAAAGATCTATAGTTTTTGTTATGTCACCATGGAAAGTTTTTCGATTATTAATCATAGTGACATAATGACAAAATGACACATGTCCTGTGGGCCATCACATTTCATAAGGTATAGTCAAAACCTAGTCAAGAAGTGCCACAAAGAAAAGAAGGTCAATGTCAGGTTCTCCAAGAAATGGATTGGTGCCACCTGTCTGCCACAACATGCATAGCTATAAAGTGGACCCGCATCCCAAAGTAAAAAGGTTAACATCATATTATTGCCACTGCCAAATCAGAAAAGATCTACATTCATCGCTATGTTGCTATAAAAAGTTGTTTGATCATTATTCATAGTAATGTAACAATAGTTCAACATGTGTACATAGAGGGACCCATGGAGGAAGTTATAAAGGAAGGATTATAATAATTTAATCATGATCATTGGTTTAAGATCAATGACCTGAATTAAAAAGTGTGGTGACTATTGGAATATGAATAATACAAACTTGGCACAAAACAATAGAATATGAAGAAAATAATGATTTTCTACAAGATTCCTGAGATTGCATGAATCTGAATAGTCATCAAATGTTTTTATAAGTACCATGTATTCATAAGCATTGATGGAAAAGATGTCACATGTTCATAATTTCATATTTTATTCTCTTTTCTATTTTGTAACTGTTGCTCTGTTGAATTGAAAGATAACAACAAACTATAAATGTGACCTTATTTGATAAAGTAAAGGTCGGTAAACTTGATGGTGAATTGGTCTATAATTCTATTTACTTTATTTTCTTGCCATGTTTTAGTGCCCATGCATAGATTAGATTTACATTAAGAGAAAAGAAAATCTATAGACACCTAAAATTTTCCAATTGAGCACAAATACCCTTATCTTGACCAATTAAATAGATATTTATTATTTATTTAATTTTAGTCTTATCCTACCTTTAATTAAATAAATTTACATTTATTTAATTACATTCATCTTTATCCCACTATCCTTGATTTAAATAAATTTACATTTATTTAATCCTAGCCTATTTCCCCTAATCCCACTTGCATCTTAATCATTCATTTTAATCAAGTACATTACTTCTTTTACTTAATTAATTCCTTTTAATCCCACTTGGAATTAGACATTAAATTTAATTCTATTTGAGCACATGGCTCCTAACTTTAACCCTCACCTAACCTCACTTCTCTAACCTAACCCCTACTTCTAACCTAGGTCAATCCACTTACCCACTAATTAATCCTAGTTTCCCATCCAATCATATGCTTAATCATTTGTACAATTGTAATCAAAGGATTAGCAAACCCTAGTCCCATGTGACATGTGACTCTTACACTCTTACACATTTTTCCCCCTTCACATGTGAACCAAAGTTGCTCACACATGTGTGATAAAACCTTGAGCTTCCAACCCCTTACACATGTCATTGACCCATCACATCAAAGGTTTCTCACACATGTGTTAGCATATTTCCCCCTTTAAATGGTCAAAACCCTAATCTACATAGAGTCCACTAGGCCTCCACCTCATGGAAACCTCATCAATCCTGAGAGATCCTAGCCCTTCATCTTACATTGAATCGCAACCATCTATTTCATCTCATTTCCTATAAATTAAGAACCCTCTCCTCATTTCCATAAGAAATCTTCAACTCATTGTTATGTTGCAGGAATGTGAGCAACCACATCTCGCAACAACAAAATCATCAACAATTTGGTGATTTTAGGAGGTTTGCATTAGTGTTGTTTTGAATAGTTTAAATTGTTGTGTTATTATTTCATCACTATTTACATATTTACTTCCATATTTTGAGGTTTATGTAATGATGTAGGAAGTAGTATAGTTTCTTATGCTTCTTCTTGGTAAAATTTTACATACTACACAATCATGTATGATTTTGTGAATAATCAAATGAATTCCATTTCACTTTGATGTTTGCAGTATAGTGATTCCATTTACCTTCTTCATATATGGTTTCATTTCTTCTCTTATTAATTTTATTACATGTTAGATAATTTCATTGGGAAATGAAAGATAAATGTGTATGAATCTATTAGTTATTGGTTGGATTTTATTTCATTCAAGGATGATAGTGAAAGAAATTCCATTTGCCCTCATATGCATATCTCTTCATTCCTTTTCTGCATTTCGAATAGAAGTAAGGGTTAGAATTAAGGGTTAGAAATCTCAAGATAATCTACTACAGTCATTCCATTGGGTGTGATAGATAATTCAAATCCATCTTGCTTGAATTATTTGTGCCTACAAATAATTTGGTTATCCTTTACTTCTCTCAAGTTAAGAGCTTATAATGTCAAAACTTTTGATCTCATAAAAACATATTCATTGCATATCATTGAAAATCATAGGGAGTTGTACCTAATAATTTAGAGGTCAATGATAGAATACTTACACTGACCCATTTGTTGGTAAACATCCTTGTGTCTCTCCAAAACATTGGGAATTAAAGAGTCTAGTTATAAAATCTAATAGGAGGACTGTTAGTGAATAGATTGTCCTCCAAAGAAATACATACAAATTAACTCCAAAATGCCCAAATAGGAAGAATAAATATGCAATAATAGTTGAGTCACTTCACTATTGAAGAGCATAAGCACCCTCTAAATTTATCTAGGTACAGCTCCCCGTATATGATTTACAATGAATTTACAGAATTATAAACACATATGCTTTTAACCAGAAAGCATGAAAGGAAAACAAACATCCACTCATAAACATGACATAGATGTGAAGAAACTAATTAATCAAAAGGAAACAAAAAGTAAATAATACAAAGCTCAATTACCCGATCATTACATAATAGGAGAAATGCAAAAAGAAAAATGAATCGTTCTCTCCAAACACATAAATAACAAAGTCCAAAGTCTTAATAATAATTGTGGTAGTAATTATATGCATCAAAACTACATTTAGAGTTAATCAAGGTAATTCAAAGATTAACATTGACCAGAAAGATAATACACAAACCCACAGTTCTGATATACTAAAGCTCTCCTCCTCTAAACACAACAAAACAAAGAAAAATTTGTCCCTTGGCACACACTAGTCATTTATTCAAAAAATTATCTACCCTCCTATAGCATGAAGTCCACAAAAAAAAAAAATTTATCTTCCTCTACATTATAAATAGAACAAAATAGAGTGGAAAACTCCCCCTCTCGGAAGCCCAAAGTCTCTAGAATAAAAGCCAGTCTTCACCCCCCCCCCCCCCCCCCAACAAAAAAAAAATAGAACCCTTGGTCTCTCTTCTGCTAACATATTTATTTCTTTTTTGTAGATAGTTATGATTCATAACAACCAATTCTTGAAACTATTTTTGCTTTCCTTTTTACTTATATGATTTCTCCCACACAATGTTTTATCGGGCCTCACTTTATGAATAATATGTTCATAAGGATAAAGGTAAATGGAGAAATTTATGGAATCAAAGGTGAATGTATTTTGGGATAGGTGGCTCCTTTAATCAAATTAGGAACTTTGATTTATTACTCAATTTTGTTCATGGAGATGTATTAAGAAGTGGAATTTCCCAAACTAGTTGTAACTGTCATGATTATTCCTAAATAGTATTTCAATAATAATATTGAAAGCCCATGTGCTTTGTTCCTTCCGTGTTCAATCAATTGTGGAAGCTACCACTTATCTCTACACCTATCATGGTCAAATAGACTTGTGGGATTCACCATTATCATAATTGTAGTGGCATTCTATCAAATAGTTTTTATGCATCCGCGAACATCCTGTACTTGTCTTAGAGATTTTTAAGGTTCATTATATTGAAATCAATTAAGATTTCATCTACCACCATTAGGGTCAATTTTCTTCTTCTTTGAGAGGGAAGCTACAAAATGTTCAAAACAAATTTATATCAAAACTTCCAAGGATGAAGTATAGGAAGACAGCTCATAGACCTCACAAACTATTTGTGTTGTTGTTGGCAGATGAGCTCATCACTACGGGCTCAAACATGTCCTTCAGGGGTTTCATGTTCTTGATCAAGTTTCACGATGGAGTGTCACCTATGCATGTGGTGATGAGGCTGGTTGACTCCATCTACTCTCATTGTGGTACCCGTGCTCATTAAATCTTGATGTGAATGAGTCATTTGAAGGACTTGATGAGTGCAGATGCCTCTTGACACATGATGTTACTGGACACCTTGTTTGTAATTCTTTCCATCTCATTGTCTCATAGACTTGAAGGAATCTTCAATTTGTGTATGATAGTGGGAGCGCATTGGACTTGGGGTAGATTGGTTTATTGACCACCCAAAAATGATTTTTTAATAGCTAACATATAACTTCATTCCAAGCCTATGGAAACTTATGGACATTTTAACAAATAGTTCGCATGACCCCTTCTTCCATGTTAATCTGCAATAGTTGGTACATGTATTTTGCGGGCCCATTTCATCCATCTTTTTCTTCTACCTTGTTATCTTTCACTCGAATTCTTGAATGGGAGTGACTATGAGTGAGAATCATGTAGATGTCAAAAGAGCTTGTGAGATTCTCTAGCTTAGGCTTCATCGAGGTCAACATCCTCTTTCCAATTCTTGTCACCAGATTCAACCATTCATTTCATGGATGTGTCTTTGGTCCTCATGATAAGATAATATGGGTTGTGAAACATTTGTACACCCTGTAGCTACAAGAGATCACATCATTGATTTCAAACCTGTAACTGATATGGTGGCTCTATGATTTAAACTAAGTCTTTGGAATGCTAAAATATATGAAAAGTTGCAGGAACCTAATCTTTCTTTAAGTTGTGATCAATTTTCTCCATGATAATCTAACATTACAAATAAGATTTCTCTTCACACTTGATAAGAAGAGCATTCAGGTTTTAAGATGGCATCACTTGTGCAGACCTTGCTCCCATTTCTCAAACTTGGTGTGATGAATTGATATAGTCCCTGATCAATACAAAGCCTGTATTTGGATGGTCATTTCACCAAATGATTTGTTAGTATCTTCTATATATATTTATAGTCTTGAAAACTCTGTCCCTTGATCATGATTTGATGAGACTTGCCTCCATATTAGTAATCCATGACTTCTTTGGGGAGAAGGATTAAATTTGATAGAAATTCATGTGTTTCCTTTCCTGAGGCATTCGGTCAGACAATTTGTAGGTGCCTATCATTACAATGTCCAAGCTCCTCCCCTTTGTATCAGGATGGGGAAACAATGATTCTTAATAAGACATGGATTGTTGTCTATTGTCATGGATTTTAACATTGTCTTTGTCTAGGATAAGTGACATTTTGAAATAGCCCATTTGAAATCTCCCTTTACACAATGCCTTAGTGGAGGAATATAGGAAGTTGATGACACATCACAAAGCTAATGATGCTTGAATCAAAAGTTCTACAAATAATTCCCATAATTAAGTCAAACCTTTTGCTCATGACGTGACACTTAGACCCCAACAGACCACATTGGGATTAGGGAATCAAATATTTCATATTTGATATTCTACAAACATAAATCATTGAAAACTTCTAAAACTGTTATATTGTAGTGGTCGGGCCTGATATGATCTTTGCATTACTTCCTATTGTGAATTGGACTTTAGTAGAGATATGGTCAAATGGTTCGCAATCAGCCCCCATTTATGATATCTTGATCATAGTCTACATGTGTGAATACTTGAGAGCTCACTAGATTTTTCCTTCAATTTGTGAATCATATATGAACTAGGTGAATTACATCATGCCTATTGAATCAAATTTAATCTTCAAAAGTAGGCTTTGGATTTCTGAAATACAACATTTTAACACCTTTAAACCAATCTCAATTGAGTCACCAAAAGTGCAAGCTTTTCTTTTGTACCTAGTTGTGTTAATGGTATTAGGGAGAACCTCTGAACTTGGCATCACTAAGCCTTTGAATTTGTGAACTAACAAACTATATTTCTGAACTGGAAATGAATTATTGAACCCAAGTCAATGGCTTATACATCTAAACTTCTCAGAATAAACCATTGAACCTAAACAAGAAAATTGAACCACTTTGAATTGCTTTGAACCTTAGTTCAAAGGAGTTCAAGACCATAAATTTAAAATATAAATTACTCGGTCTATATGGGTACCAACAGGGACAAACTTTTAACCAACAATTTTTGGCGACTCTACCAACAAGATTCAAATGAAAGTTTTGAAGAATTTTCTTTCATATTAATTTGCAATCTAATTCCATATATTTGAGTTGTAAGAAAGGACTTGTGGTAGTGAAGTGTTTTCCATAAGTACTTGATACCAGTTTTACAGCCTCAACCTACTGAAGAAAAGAAGCAAATTCAAAGTTGAAGATAGGTAAGATAAATTTAAAACACCATTTTTTATGAATATTTGATACACTCCAGATTCCAAATATACTAGAAGTGCCAAGGATAAAGGAAATATTGACCCAATATACGAAGAGCTCAAGAAGGCCAATTTTCCTATCCTAGAAGACCTTTGTAGAAGAGAAAGAACATGTACAAGGGAATCTATGACTGAACAACTCCAAGATACTCAATTGTCTATAGTTGTTCCTCCTAATAGAACATATAGAAGTATTGCTAGGACTTCCATTCCTATTTTTTTTGATGTTTTTTTATTGATTGGTGCAACACTTCCACTTTCTATTACTTTTCAAACAAACCAAATTACTGTACCAATAGTTATGGCACAACCGTGGGGAGATTCTATTGGTCCTCTTTCCCTTGCAGCTAATAATGATTTTCCAAGAGCATCAAGGATGAATTTCCCAAGATTTAATGGTGATGGTACCACCTCTAAATAACAACACTTAAGTGCTTTCCATAAGGCTTGTGGTGTAGTGAATCCTCAACATGAGGATGTGCTGTCATAATGTTTGTAGATACATTGGTAGACAAAGCTACTGATTGGTTTCAAGACCTGCCTGTAGGATGCATAACATATTGGGATACTATGAAACAAACATTTGAAGAATGTTACAAAAGTACATAGGATGCACAAGTATTGTTTTTGTAATTGGTACAGATAAAGATAGAACCATTAGTTTCCATGAGAGATTTTAATACAAAGTTCAATAAACTCATCAAAAGAATACCTGTTGCAAGTGCACCCATTAATGATAATAAGAAGACTTTCTACATTAGCATAATACCTCCTAACTTAGGATATCAAATTAGAAGATCAAATGTAGAAAACTTGCAAGTTACCTAGACACTAGCTATGGAGATGGAGGATGACATGATAGCCTCTGGTAAGTGGAAAAGAGAATTCCAATCTGGAACCATGAGTAACACATCTAGTACTTCTAATAATATAGAGGATATGCTTTGAAATTTGTCTAATGAGCTCATTTCTTTGAAGAAACAAATTAATCGGCTTGCTCATTCTTTTCATCAACCTCATCAAGAAGGTTATAGAAACCCAAATAGAGGTAAAGCATTCCAAATTCCACCTATTCAACATAGATTAGCAATTGAAGTTTCCCAAAAAAGACAAAATATGTGTGCTTTTCACTTAAGGGAAGATCATGATAGAGATACATGTGTTGATATGATCAAATATAGGCAAATGGTGGATATCAAAGAACAAACAATTGAATATCCTGAAAGTGAGGATGATCATACTCCTTGTGGTGACTCTAAAAACTTTTTCTTGGAGTATGAATCAGATTCAAAAGTAGGAGGTGACTGTTTTGCTACTCTAGAAGGGCCTTAGTTAACATTAATGACCAAATATCAGAAGAATAGAAATTAGACTAACAATTCAGTTAGTAACAATCATAATGCGCCATCAAACAAGGCTGATAAAGATAGTGGCATAGTAACTTCATCTTCACAAAAGGAGCACAAAGGTAAATCAACTAATTCCTTTGACATCATACAATACTATGAAGAGGTTAGAATTCAAATATCTCCATTGGAATACTTAAAGTCTAATCCTCATCAATTGAAAAGATTAGTTGAACATTGTAATAGTAAAGATGTGGGTCATGTCAATATTAATGCTAATGTTGATCACCACAATAAAGCTAGCACTAGTGGAACTTCTTTGACTAATGAAGATTTTGCACTCCCTAAGTTGTTTAAAGAAGAAGAACCTCTTGTCTTGGCCACATGCCCAAATGTGAAACCACATCCCTTCTACATTTCCTTGTTCATCAATGGAAATAGATTGAGTAACTGCATCATAAATTTAGGAGCTTTTGATAATGTAATGCATGTTTCTATAGAAAAAACTTTAGGACTTCCATTGAATAAAATTTTTGGTAGATGTTACTGAATGGATGCAAAACAAGTGCCTTTTCTTGGATAGATAAAAGATGATCAAGTTTCCCTTGTTGCCCATCATTCCAAAAGGTTAAACTCACTATTCTAGTGGTAGACATCCCTACAAGCTATGGCATGCTCCTAAGTAGCAGTTTCTACAAAGGCAGGGGGGAGAAATAAAACTAACTAGTCTTGTGCCACTATCCAAGTTGGAGATAAAAAGGAACTAGAAGAGAAGGAAAAATTTATTGTCCTAAAACAAGATGACCCTAGATCTCAGATCTTGTATCATGAAATGTGGTTTAGTAATTACATGTTTTTCTCTAACACTCCTGATATTAGAAGAATTAGAACAAAATAAAGGTGATCAGTTGTGGACTTTGGAATTTGATGATAGTTGTGCTAATGTTGGTTCAGGTGTAGGGTTAGTGTTGACATCACCTAGTGGAGAAATGACTTGCTTGGCTTATAAGTTAGATTTTTAAAATACTAACAATACTGCACAACATGAAGCTCTTCTCCTTGGATTAATTGTAGCAAAACAAAAAGGATTCAATGTACTTAAAGCTCAAGGAGATGAAATGTTGGTGGTGAGACAAGTCAAAAACCAATATGTTTTAAAGAACTCAAGATTGAGAAGCTATTTTAATAAAATGTGGGTTGAAATTGAGAGTTTGGATGCTTTCTCAATTACATCAGTACCCAGAGAATTCAATTCAATAGTTGATTCTTTGCCAGTCTCTGCATCATTTCTCTTACCACATCTTGATTTCAAAGATCAAGTTTATAAAGTAGAAGTTCTATTCAAGCCTAATGTCCCTAATAATGAAGATTCATGGCAAGTGTTTGAAGATGATAAATGCATACTAAAATTCATTGAAGGGGAAGATCCTTTTGAATGCTTGTATTTTGAAGGAAGCACTAATGTAAATGGTGATGATTTAGTGACAAGTGATAAAAATAAAATAGAGCCTAATATGATTCAATTGAAAGGTAATAAGATTCTACCCCATCTAATCTCTTTAGAAAAACTTTTTGATAGACATGACGCATATATAAAGAGGGAAAGAGATAAGAAAGGAAAAACCTGTGGTGAGTATGATGGAATCAATATAGGGACAGAAGTCAGCCCAAAGATGATAAACATAGGAAAGTGTTGCACACTAGAAGAGAGGATAGAGATCAGGAAATTGCTTATTGAATTTCAAGATGTATTTTCTTGGAGTTATGAAAACCTAAATAATTTCATGGGTGGAAATTTCGAACATGAAATCCCTCTTAAACTAGAAGCAATACCATTCAGGTAAAAACAAAGAAACTATAACCCTATAGTTGAAGGAGAAATATTCAAGGTGATTGACAAAATGTTGCAGGCTAGGATTATATATCCTATTCATCATTCTACTTGGGTTGCTAATATTGTGCCAGTGAGGAAGAAGAATGGAGAGATAAGGATTTTCCTAGACTTCAAAAATCTAAATCAAGCCTCACTTAAAGATAATTTTGCTCTCCCTAATATGGATCATCTTTTACAAATTGTTGCAAGATCAAAAATGATGTCCATGTTAGATGGTTTTTAGGGTACAATTAGATTTAGGTAAATGAAGTAGATCAATTCAAAATTACATTTACCACACCATGGGGTACTTTTGCCTACAATAAAATGCCTTTTGGTCTAAGTAATGTACGTGCAACTTTTTAATGTGGCATGAATTTTGCCTTTGAAGATTTGAAGGATATAATTACTATCACATACATTAATGATTTGATAGTCTTTTTCAAGAAGATAAAAGATCATATCAAAGATCTAGACAAGGTGTTGCAAAGATGTAAAGATCATGGTGTCTCATTGAATCCAAAGAAGTTAGTATTTTGTGTGACAAAAGGCAAGCTACTTAGTCATATTGTATCCCAAGAAGGAGTGAAGACTGAATGAGAAAGAGTTAAATATATCCAACAATTAAGTCTGCCATTGAGTAAAACTAGAGTGAAGTCTTTCTTTGGCCAATTAAATTTCTTGAGGAGATTTGTTTCTAACTTCTCTGAAATAGTTAAATGTATAGTTGATATGATGAAAGGTATAAAACTTTCAAATGAAGTGATGTTGGAAAAAAGGATTTTGAAGATATCAGGGGTGTTATTGCCAAAGCCCCTGTGCTTGTCCATCCTGACTACACTAAAGAGTTCATCATTTATTGTTATGCCTCAGAACATACAATGTCAGCTATACTGATACAAGAAAATAAAGAGAGAATACAAGCTCCAATTGCTTTAATGAGTATACCATTCAAGAATCATGAACTGAGATACTCCCAGATTGAAAAATGCATATATAGTGGTGAGAGCCCTTTAAAAATTTAGGTTTTATGTGTTGCATTCTCATTCAGTAATATGTGTGCCAAATCTTTCAAAAAAAATTATTCTGACACAACAAGAGGTTGGTTGTAATAATAGAGCAGTTTGGATAGCAAAAGTCCAAGAATATGATATAGAAATTAAGCCAACCAAACTTGTAAGATGTAATGCACTCTATAAAGCTAATAGTAAAGGATCAATAATGCAAAGAAGAAGATACTCCAAAAGTTCTTATGGTAAGTCTTTAGGATCCTTGGTTCTCATGCGTTGCTTATTTTCTGACATATAGTGAATGCCCTGATGGACTAACTACTAAGAAAAGAAGGGATCTAAAAAAAATCCTTGAAGTATGTGATTCATGATGATGTCTTGTACAAGAGAGCAATTAATGGAACATTTTTAAGATGTGTGGATAAGGAGCAGCAAGTAAAATTATTGACATCTTTTCATAATGAGGCATGTGGAGGACACTTTTCTTCTACTATCACTACTTTCAAAATTCTAAGACAATGCTATTATTGGCCTAGCATGTTTAAAGATGCATAGAAGTGGGTAGCTAATTGTGATAAATGCAATATGTTTATTGGTAAACCTTAACTTGCTACCTTACCTCTTAGGCCAATGATAATTGAAGTCCATTTCTATCAATGGGATTTATATTTTATAGGACCAATCAATCATCCTTCTAGTCAAGGACACTTATATATATTAACTACCATGGAATATTTTAGTAAATGGGTTGAAGAGAAGCCAATGAAGAAGACTTCATCAGAAGTAGTATGTGAATTTCTCAAAGAGCATATATTGATCAAGTTTGGAGTTCATGTAAAGTTGATAATGGATAATGCATCTTATTTTTCCTCTTCAGAGACTATTGAATTTTTCTATGATAATGGTATTCAAGTTGGACATTCCTCTGAATATTTTCCTCTAGGAAATGGATAGGCTAAGTCTAGTAATAAGAATCTGATTAATATTTTGAAAAAATTGGTCTCAGATAATCATAAAAGTTGGCATAAGAAGATCTGCAATGCTTTGTGGGCTGATAGAACCACACCTAAAAGAGCTATAGGTATCTCACCTTTTAAATTAGTCTATGGAGCGAAACCTAATTCACCATTGCCTTTAGAACTTGTTGCATGTAAACTAAAGACTATATTTGAAGCGGATGTCTTCAAAGATGGATTAGAAAAGAGGATCATGTACCTTACCCCAAATTGCAAGAAGTAAGGGTTAGAAATCTCAAGATAATCTACCACAGTCATTCTATTGGGTGTGATAGGTTATTCAAGTTCATCTTGCTTGAATTGTTTGTGCTTACACACAATTTGGTTATCCTTTACTACTCTCAGGTTAAGAGCTTATAATGTCAAACTTTAAATCTCATAAAAACATATTCATTGCATATTTTTGTAAATCATAGGGAGTTGTACCAAGTAATTCAGAGGGTAGTGATAGAATACTTACACTAACCCGTTTGTTGGTAAACATCCTTTTGTCTCTCCAAAACATTGGGAATCAAAGAGTCAAATTAGAAAATCTAATAGGAGGACAAACTATTAACCAACAACCCTAAACCTAATCCCAATCCTAACCCTTATTTATATGCTAACCCTAACCCTAAGCTTAAACGTGATATTAGTTTTAAATAAGTTATAAAAGACTTATAACTTTCTTCATTGAAAATCAATTTGATTAGTACATAAAGGGGGAAATATAACTATATTTTTTCATAAATTTTGAGAGAAATAATTTATTATTAAGGCTTAGCATGTAATGAAAGATGGTGAAATTTCTTAATTATTCTAGAAATATATATTTAATATAAGTCTATCATTAAAAAAAGAGATCATGATTCTTGCCCTCTACAACAAAGCTCTACTCGTAGTAGTTTTCAGTTTAGTTCTTAAGTTAGGTTGTAGCCTCCTTTTTTTGGCTAGTAGGCTTCTCAATGGCTTCAAGTGGTTTTCTATTAAAGGATTCTTCTATCAAAGTGGTATCTAGATTAAAGATAATCGGCTTAATGTTTTATTCAATGAGGATCTTAATTATTACAAAACTAGAATGTTTGTGGGTGCATAAATTTAGGCATTTTTATACTACTTGGATAAAATTGGATACATGAACTAGGTATAGTTTAAATAGATCTTAAACATATATAAGGTAATTGTTGGCAAAATGTTCAATGCTCCCCTCAAGATTCATGACAAGGACTTAACCACCTCTTGTGTAATATGAGTTGAGTGGTTGTATCGGGCATTAACAGATCAATCTTTTGGTGAAATGGCAACCCCATTATAATAAGTGGTAGTAGAGCTTTCTCACAAGTTCAAATTCTCAAACCCTTGGGTGAACATTGAGGTGAAATTTCCCTTTTCTAATTTTATATGATATTTCAAGCCTCTAATCAGATCTTTAAGATCAAACAACCAATCTTTCAAAGATCCACCAATTTCTCAATAAACCCCAAATCGGGTGTGCCGAAAATAGTGCCAAAAACTTCATAGCTTTACATATTATTAGTAAATCTGAAAGTGGAAATTTTTATAGAAATTTCAGCAGAATAACAGCCTAAAAAATGATATTTTCAGATCTGTATAACATTTACACAACAGCTCCCAAACGGAGGATAAAAACAATGCTCGTCGGGCTCCCGAAAACAACATAGAATAGCCCGAAAACACCACAAAAACACTAATAATCTATCACAGAAGTATAATCATGACCAAATACATATATTCAGATCTATTTTAACATCTAAAAGTCTAAAATACAGCAGCAACCCAAACTGATATGAAATACTCAACCGGAAACACCAAACTCTTACAAAAACACACCCGAAAAACCACAAATCTGCACTGTTCAACACAAAGGCAAACTCTGCATGAGCATGCACATGGAATGGCTTCAAACTCCCATCCTTAGCCTTCCTAAAAACTTGAAAACTCCCATTCTTGGGTCTCCTTCTTCACAAGTTTGGCAGCCTCTGAAGAATAACAAAGAAATGAGCAAAAATCAAGTTATGGAATGAGCCCAAAATGCCTCCAAACTCCTTAAAAGAGGGCATAACCCTAACTCACGTCCAAGAGGGGTTAATAAAACATATTTTAATAATAATTTTTATTTATTAGTCCATTAGCTTCCAAAGATTATCCCCTTTTTTCGAAACTTCACCTTTTTGGGCCTGCCTGCCTAGAAAAGATTATTATTTTTAATTATTTGAAAAGGGGACATGACAAGTCCTCCCCTTCCAAATATTTCTTGTCCTCAAGAAATGGCTGAACAATAAACCAATCAATCCACCTGGATCCCAAATGTAGTCATGAACTATACTATTGTCAATTAACACAGGCTCTTGCAATATAACCAAGAGGAATCCATAATCAAACTGACAATTACTGCTCAACCAAACTCCAAAGTCACAACTTCCACAGTCAGAAACCCATGAGAAACAAACTCTTAGAACATCAAAACCCAAGTAAAGTGGACAAATCAAATTACCAACATAGTAAATACCATCAACGCATTCCACTGGCCTATACGGAATGTACAATCCAACTTTGCAACAATGTTGAATGCTCCCAAATGAAACTGTACCAAGTATGGATAATCCACACACTATACAACTCCTACAGTCAACACAACTCTATAGATCACCGACCACTATCTCATAACCATAACTCTCATGCACCCCTGATGGTGAAAAGCCATCACAAGATGAACAACAAGAATTGGAACCCAAACCAAATTTGCCTGCCATCAACTCCTCAACACAAGGATCAAATGATAACTAATGTACATACCTTGCAATATAATGTTGATAAAAAAAACCAACCTCAGTCAATAGCTCACCATGAACAAGTGATACAACCCACTGTGACTGATCACTAGCTAAGTCAGGAGATGTCATAGCCAAAGGAGTAGAATCAATAACAACACCCGCTGAAGCATCACTCTGAAACTCATGCTCTAAGTCATGTATTATCAAGCTGTCAACTATAGAACCTATCGCCATGTCATGCCCATCACAACTCTCATCCTAAGGTGTTAAACTATCCCATAACTGATGATAAGCACTAGGAACCAAAGTACATCTCTGTATCATCATCTCATCAACATGGTCATCAAAGGTAAATTGATGAGCATACCTCACAATATAATGCTAATAGAATGCACCAATCTCAGTCAGTGGCTCAGACTGCAATCCAGATGTAACTAACTGCAATTGATCACTAACCAAGTTGGAACTGACTACTACCTCTAAAGACATCACCAAGGGAGTAGTATTACTAGTAGGAACCATGCCAACTATCAGCTCACCAACATCACACATGGTCTTTGATACAGCATCTCTAGTCTTCGTGCCATTAGTGTTAGAGGTCAGCTGCAGCACCCAACTCAACTGAACCTAACTCTAGTGGGGATGAACCCGATATGCCAATGTTAGTATCAAGGATGGATGCATCCCCATCTCCACTATCTTTGACAATCTCGACCATAGACATCCTCGGATCATCAGACACCACAGCTTGTCACTATACAGAATCTAGTAAAGACTGTAGTTGCTCTAACTCCATGATCACCTTAGCCAAATGAAACTGTGACTCCTTGAAAGCCAACTATGTACTCTCAAGAATCTCAAAAGTCGCCTCAAGCTACTCAGTAAGCTCACTCACCTCATCTTCCTTGGCCAACAATGCATCATATGTTGTACTGCCCCACTCCATAAGATAATCTCTGTCGGCTACCAATTACATATAATCCTATCTTAGAATCTGGATAGCCTCCCATAAAGAGTGGAACTCTGTCAAGGAAAGATAACTGCCTCCCTGCTCATCACTAGTAGGAGAACCCCATCCATAAACTGCTAACAATTGATGAGCAGCATCAAAATGTTGGCAAGCGATAGCAATGTCTCACTCACTAACTCTCAACTAATTAGACACATGATGGCACTGGCTTGACTATCTCCTACAAACCTCCTCTGATGCACTATCTAAAGGAGTATCCTCAAAGTTACTAGTCTCTAGATTATTACCATCCATATCCTATGAATCAACTCTAAAGCTCATATCAACAAATGGAGTATCAAAAACTGTAGCACTGTTGTCCAACTCCTTTGTACCCAAAGAAACTAAGTCTTCAAAACTGCCCACTGCATCCTCCTAGATGTCATCAATGCCAATATGATCCTGGGACTCATCTGTACACACTACCAAATATGAAAGATCATCAACACATTCCAGCAAGTATGGTCGACTGGATATATGAACAAAGCCCAACACTGGTGTATAAAAACTAATACCAACATCAGACAAGCTGCTAGCACAAGAAAAGACAACATTGTGCAATCTGCTAATCAAATCCACAATAGTACCCAAACAAACACTGCTACCAAAAAGTGTTAAAGATCTCCAGTCAACTGAATCCCAAATGCCAATATAACAATCTCGAGTCCATGTCTGTAAACTAGAATCAGCTGGTAACTCAAGCAAAATCCTCACTTGAGTAATATGACCAATATCAACTAACTCCACATACCTATCATGATGAGATAATGAAGTCACAATACTGTCTTTGTTCACTTTCAGCTAGTTGGACAAATCGTGTGAAGTACTACCAGCCTCAACCTCATGTGACGAAGCATCTAACTGTGCCTGGTACTCTTTCTCAGCAAATTCATGAATACTCAATGTCTACTCATCTCTACTAGGTATCTCACCATCATGCACAACAACATCCTCATAATCATCATCTAAACCCACTACGTTGTAGTCACTACCTGTTGTAACTATACCATCCTGAATACCTGTGATATCACCCTTTAACGACCTATATACAATTGTCTTAATTTGAGTATCAAGTTGACCATTACTATCAATCTGCGTAATATCATTTCTTACTACCTCCTGTGGTGGAGTAGAATCTGAGACCTCTGCCTGGCTATAAGCTAGTTTCTCAAACTCCTCATGTAAGTTCTTGGTAATTGTGTCATCTGCCCTATGAGAAAATTTTCCAAATAGAAATCCAGTCAACTTATCCACCTTAGCTGGGTTGGACAACATGTCATTCATTATACGGTGGTGCTCAACCAACTGTTCAGACATGTCATGGCTTATTTTCCTAAGTTTATCTCGAATGTCTAAATAACCATCCTTTCTACTATTCTGACTTTGGATATCAATTGTCCAAGATCGTGTCCTCTGAGACTCTGTACTATACCTATCCATTCTAGATAAAGTAGAGTGTAACCCCAATAGGTTATAACTTCTTCAAACACCAAGAACTAACATGCAATTGATTAGAAGTAGCATGCAACCATAGATTTTGACATGCAGCTAATTAGAAGCAACATGCAACCACCAAATTCACCAAGAACTAACATGCAAATGATTAGAAGTAGCATGCAACCATAGATTTTGACATGCAACTGATTAGAAGCAACATGAAACCACCAAATTCACCAAGAACTAACATGCAAATGATTAGAAGTAGCATGCAACCATAAATTTTGACATGCAAGATTTGGGTAGTTGTCAAAACTGACATGCAAACTTCTACAAACCCTCAGGCTGGCAAGATCATAGCTCTGATACCACTGAAATGTCCCTTTTTTGATTTTATATGATATTTCAAGCCTCTAATCAGATCTTTAAGATCAAACAACCAATCTTTCAAAGATCCACCAATTTCTCAATAAACCCCAAATCGGGTGTGCCGAAAATAGTGTCAAAAACTTCACAGCTTCACATATTATTAGTAAATCTAAAAGTGGACATTTTTATAAAAATTTCAGCAGCATAAAAGCCTACAAAATGACATTTTCATATCTGTATAACATTTACACAACAGCTCCCAAACGGAAGATAAAAACAATGCTCATCGAGCTTTCGAAAATAACATAGAATAGCCCAAAAACACCACAAAAACACTAATAATCTATCACAGAAGTATAATCATGACCAAATACATATATTCAGCTCTATTTTAACATCTAAAAGTCTAAAATACAACAGCAACCCAAACCGATATGAAATACTCAATCGGAAACACCAAACTCTTACAAAAACACACTCGAAAAATCACTACACTGTTCAGCACAAAGGCAAACTCTGCATGAACATGCACATGGAATGGCTTCAAACTCCCATCCTTAGCCTTCCTGGAAACTTGCAAACTCTCATTCTTGGGTCTCCTTCTCCACAAGTTTGGCAGCCTCTGAAGAATAACAAAGAAATGAGCAAAAATCAAGTTTTGGAATGAGCCCAAAATGCCTCCAAACTCCTTAAAAGAGGGCATATTTCTAACTCATGTCCAAGAGGGGTTAATAAAACATATTTTAATAATAATTTTAATTTATTAGTCCATTAGCTTCCAAATATTATCCCCTTTTTCCGAAACTTCACCTTTTTGGGCCTGCCTACCTAGAAAAGATATTATTTTTAATTATTTGAAAAGGGGACATGACAGAGAGGGATATTATTGGCAAAATGTTCAGTGCTCCCCTTAGTATTTGTGACAAGGGATTAACCACCTCCTGTGTACTATGAGTTGAGTGGTTGTATCAAGCATTAACAGATCGATCTTTTGGTGCAATGCAAACCCCACTCTAATAATAATTTAAATCGTTTAGTTCATAGTATGGTACATTATGATTATGGAAAATAATAGAGGTAGGATATTACATATTCAAATAATCATTTAGTTATGTTCAATGTATTTAATACTAAAGAAATATATGAAGCCTTATTTAATAAAATTATGTTCTCGTGTGTTAAAAACTCTTTTTTGGTATATAGAATAAAGGGATTAAATTTTTTAATAGTATTGGATATAATCTGTATGAATTTAACAGGAACATCTTAGAATAAGGGATGTAAGTAAAATAGCATTAAAATATTTCAATTTGACGTAGATAATATATTAGTTTATAAATCTAGTTTCATAATCTCTCAAAAACTAATGATGGATCTTAGTCAAAAGCTAGATATGCAAGTTCACAATCATCAAGCTCAAAACCATCACAAAGCATCAAGATATCAAAAAGTGGAAATTTAGAAACCTCAAAATGTAAAGAAGTTAAGAATGAGCATAAAATAATGTATATTCCTTCCAAAAGAGAAATTTGTATAAACTTGATATATTAAATGTAAGAAGAAGGAATGTCTTCTCTAAGTCCCCTCGGTATAAAGGGGCAATTGTATATAATAGACAAGACAATTTTTTCCTAGGCTAGACTGGGGTTTTTCTTCCTCATTCTTTCCCCTCAATACCTATACTTGAACGGGGGCAAAAAATATTGATGTTAAAAAAATTAATAAAATATGGGCAATTTCCTTGTACTGATCAAAAAATGGAATTGTGATTTTTTTAAATATTAATTCATAACCCTAAGTATAATTAAACTATGCCAATAATCAAACTTTTACCAAAATCAAATATTTTCCTTTGATTGATCCCTAATCTTAACCTAAAATTAGCTCTAACCCTAATTATTCTTTAACCAAAGAACTAGATGAGTTACAACTCTATCCTTATTTGAACCCTAGCCATAAGTTAAGCCTAGTTAAAATATTATTCTTAACCCTAATCCTAATATTCATCCTATCTAAACATAAACAAAAACTTAATTTGAACCTTAGACAAAGTGTAATTAGTGTTAGCATGAATGTTGATAATATTCCTATAGGGGAGCATATTAGCATTGTTGAAGACATGATTTAAATCTTATGTGTTGCATTCGTGACTGTGTTTGTCATTGATGTCAACATATTAGTTATTCTCTAAAGACTAGAAAAGTTACAGAGGTCGAAGTGTTTGACACAGTTCAAGGATTGAAGATCATCTTATGTGCACTTGAAGTTATGTTCTACAATATGTCTAGATGCTATAGCTAAGAGCACATATAGAAATATGAAGACTAGACAGAGTTATGAGAATTTTAGTTAATGTAGCTTTTAGACAATATTTTTCAAAATTGGGTATTGTTATTTTGATTCTATCCTCTTCCAAATATGGAATTGGCTTGAGAGAACTAAGAAAAAGGTTGAAGACATGTCAGAGATGCCTTGGTTCAAAGGACATAACAAGAATATCATCGAGTGAAAAGCTATGAAGGCTATGAGCTGACAGTTTGCTTGTAATCTTGGATATAGTGTGAAATTATAATATAACATGTATTATAATATCTTAAGATGGTCCTATATTATTATTTTTAATTGGGAAAGCCTCAAGGCCAACTCAATGTTTATTCTTTAGGACTTGGTATAAAGGAAAATATTTTTTCCTTGGGTAAAGATAATGATATTTGGTCATGTAATATGTAATGTGTGAGCTTAATATGAAAATTTTTGAAGTTCATAGTAGAGTTTGGTTTTGTTGATGCATGGTGAGCTTAAAAGGAACTTATTTGGCAAGCTAAGTTGTTGGTTGGATAGTTTTAATTTTATACTTGTATTCTTCAGGAAGCATAGTATTTAGGCTATTTGGACAATGGGTTTAGTTATCCTCCTATCAACTCCTAATATGGTTGGCACAAGTCCTAATAGGGTTGGAATCTCCTAACATGGATTCAAAGTCTCATAACATGGAATCTCCTAGCATTTATTGATTATATTTATTGACTCCTAATAAGGTCTATCCTTTCACAAGGAACTTTTATGATAGTACATCATCGTATGGGCGTCATTCCCATTAGATTTTGCCCTCTAAGAAAGGGTTTCCCTTGTTAACATATCTAGTGTTACTATGTATGGTTATCTTTCTATGGATGTTACATCTACTACTTACATGTTTCCTAATTAATAAAGATATTGAGATTTGTTTTAAATGCACAACTGATTCACCCTCTCTCTCCCCCCCCCCAACTCTTAGTTATCTTGGTGGACTTGACTTTCTAAAAATTGGTATTGAAGCACTAGGTCCTTGAAGAAAAAACTTAATTTAAGGAGATTTATATCATGTTTCATGAAATATAGTCTAAATTTTAATGGAGTTAACTATGATAACTAGAAAGAAAAGATGAAGACACACCTATTGGTATCTCTAACCATTATTGTCTATTAGTGTCAATCATTTAGTCATTTACAAGGTAGAGTCAGATAGTCATCACTATGACCGAGTTACTCTACATAGGCTGAGTCATGTATATAAGCAAGTATGTACCATGCTTTATAGGAGCTGAGTAAATATATGGTCATTGAGTATTTCAATATGAGTCGAGCTCATCAGTGACTTAGAAACTTCCAAGTATCAAGTTATATAGTAAGTGTCGAGTATCAAAAGGGTAATACAGGATGAGCACCAAAAATGTCGAGCATCAAAAAATAGTAAAGACCAAGCAATGCAAAGTATACATTAAAGTCAAAAATGGAACAAAATTTGAGGTAACGCATTTTACAAGCCAACATGGAAGGAACATTTAAAGATTGTAGAGGTTGTTATAGAACATTTAAATGATGTGGAGCACAGATCCCTATGTTCTGTGATCAATAATTCAAATGGAGAGGCTATTATGGAAGGATCTAGAAAACTCTTAACAAAACCTTTTAAATAGAGGTGATCTTAACCTAGATCAGAGCAAGTGAGAGAGATGTGGAGAGTAAGTGCAAGAGTATAGAAGTATATGTTGACAATTGGCTATTTATGTAGTGATGTAATTGTTGTCATTAATGATAACACATGGTGTACTTACTTGTAGAAAACCTCGGTAACAAAGATACTTAGCTTTTGGTACTTAGAAAATTGTCTAAGTATGAAATTGGTTTGCAATAGTACATTATTTTATATGTAACATGTTTATGATGTCATATTATCACTAGTGAAGAGAGATGGAGACTATATACATTTTGATGATGATGTGTATAACCTCAAACATTATTATGGACAATATGGAAAAGAGATATTCATGATTTACCAAGTGAAACAAAACAACAGAATTAAGGTAAAGGAATTATTTACTTAACCAATTAGGGCCAACATCCTAGATGTTTACTCTAAGTTGAAAAAGTATATTGTGGTCTTAGCTGACCTAGCAGCAATTTGTAAAAAGGCATGGTATTTATGCAAAGACATCTTGCAAAGTCATTTGTAATGTGAATCAATGCAAAGTTATGTGCAATTGTATTGTGATAAATGATATGTGAACTTTTTGTGAAGCAATATATGTGAAGTTTTTGAGAACCTGATTTTTTGATCCAAGATTGAGCTGAGGATAGAGATTAGTCAAGGAAGATGATACAACATCTATTAACTGAGGACTAATTACTTGTTTGGGTAGTGAGCTCTTCTTGTAATTGGAAGTGCATGTTTTGGTAGTGAGCCCTTCTTGCATCCAGTGTACAACAACTCCTAATAGGGTTGGAATCTCTTAAGAGGGATTCAAAGTCTCTTGATAGGGACTCTCTATACTAAAATTTCTCATTGACTCCTAATAGGGTACATCCTCTAACAAGGAACATATATATCAGTATATTATCTAGTGGGTATCATCCCCACCAGAGTTTTCCCTTGGCCAAGGTTCCCCTAGTTAACAAAATATGGTGTTATGAGTTGTCTTTATGTATGCTTATTACTACTGTTCAGCATTACTTGTCTACTTTCTTATGCATGGTTTAAAGTAATTAATAATATCTAGTTGGCAACAAAAGTTTGTAGAATACTGATTCACCATCCTCCCCCCTTGGTATTCCCCATTTATAACAATTGGTATTAGATCCAGGTTACTCAAAAGAGGCTTATAGATATGGAACAGTTGATGAAGAACCTTGAAGAGGCACTTGAACAAATTTATCTCCTTACTAAAGAAAGAGATAAGTTGAAAGATATATATGAAGACTCCAAAGCATACATTGGACAATTAAAGGACAAGATTGAACATCTCAATTCCAAGCCTAAATCTACTGAATCTATTGGTGATGATGAATATTTAAAACTAAAAACAAAGTACAAGATCTTGAAGCATGAATTAAAGATTACCAATTTAAAGTTGAGTTAGAAGAATGATCCTAGCAAAATTGAATCCGATTTGAAGACTGAAAATTTAGATTTTTGAGCGAGTCTAGTGAAGAAGACATCTAAATTTGATACATCAAAAGAAGATCATAAACAACTTCATAAGTAAAACACTATTGTGAAAGGTGAACTAACTTAGTGCAAGCAATAGCTTGAAAAGCTTTACGCTAGCAGAGAAAAAACTTGAAGAATCTATGTCAATACAAAGACCTACCTATGATAAAACTAGTCTTGGTTATCTATTTAATGTTAGTTTATGGTGACTAATTAGGGAAGTATTGTACATACTTCAAAAAACAATTGGGCCATAGTCGACGTTGTGGCCAACGTATAGCCAACATATGGCTGACATGTTGTAACCCTAAAGTGGCATAAAATTACTTGTATAAAAGGGCTTAAGGTTAGGGATTATTTTATTGTGGTGATGTGAAAATTGGTTCTTATGGTGGTATTGAGCTATAAGGGATTACGGATTCTAATCAGGTTGTAATCACTAGATTGTAATAATATTAGACTTGTTGTTTGGTGGACGTAGCCTAGGGATTGGGTGAACAACGTTAAATCTCGGTGTCTTGTATTCTTTTCTATGTGATCTATTATTTTCTATTATTATTTATATTTGCATGTAATTATTATTTCTTTCTGAGGTTTAATCCTTACATTTAATATGTCTGCAAAGAAACCTAAACATAAATTAGGTCCAAAGGAGAAAGATAATTTAGATGATAAGATTGAATCCGGTCAATCTTCTGATAAATCCAAAGAAGTGGAGAAGGAAACTATGAAATTAGATGAACCTAAGCAAGTGGAATCTCCTAAGGAAACCAGGTATGAATTTAGAGGTAAATGTTTTTCATTTAATGAAATAAGTCATATGAAAAGAGATTGTGCAAATAAATCATTCAATCATGTTACAAAATTTTACTATCATAATTGTCTTGGTATTGGTCATGATGTAATTGATTGTAGGAAACCTAAATATGATAATGATAGAAGAAATAGTAGAATGTTTGGAAACACTAACCCTGTAGATAGAAGAAGATCTAATGAAAGAACATCAAGAGAAAGTAGACCTTATGAAGAAAGGAAGCATAATGTATTACACTTTGGACACATAGCCTGAAATTGTCAAGCATCTATTGATCAATAGAATCGTAGAATTAGAACCCTAGTATGTTAGTTATGCAACAACTTCAAACATACAAAAAAGTATTGTAGAATAGAAAGAAGTAATAATGGAAGAAACCTAGAAAATGAGAAAAGGAATCATGGAAGAAACTTTGAAAATAGAAGCAACAATGGGAGGAACTTTGGAAATGATAGAATGAATCATGAGAGTAACTCCGAAACTAAGAAAGATAATGAAGAAAAAACAAATGTAGTCAATGAACTTCAAGAAGAGCTCAATGAAGCATCTATAAAAGGATTAGATATTTCAGAGGAAAAGCTAGATGATCGTGAGAAAGGAAAATCGAAGTCAATAATTGAGTTTGATTCAACCAAGTTGCATTAATCTTATTCATAGCACCAGAATTGGAAACTTCATTTAGAGATGAGCTACTTGTAGCGAGGTTGAGAGAAAATGTATCTTAATGAGTGTTGACTATAAGTAAGCTCACTTTCAATTTGGAGCTTATTGAAACAAGTTATGAAGGAAATAAGTGTTACTATTATAACAAAGAAAGCTTACTATATGATAGAAGATGAAAATCTATGTTTCTACAACAAATTTTGTGGAGAAAAGTTTTGAGGAGCATTGTCATGATGAAAGGAAGCTATGGTGGAACTCAGGTAGCATTCGAAGATCAGATAATTGATCTTGAGTAGATATTTGATTTCAAAGCGAAATAAATAGCTTTTTTTATTAAGCAAAGTATGTAATTAATGCAAGTTCCAGATGAATAAAAGGAGTACAAACTTGATTATTTCTACATTGCAATCATCTTAAAACCTTAGAGCACCTAGAAGCAATTTGGAAAAAGTGATTTCAAGCAAAATCCTACTCTGAAAAAGGTATTTTATTTTTCTTTGCACATAAATTCTTTGATAATTTTTTATTTGGTGTAATCATGGATATGTTAATTGTTCAGAATGTTGAAAATTTTGAGAGACCCAAATCAAAGGTTGTTCCTATGAAACCCCCAGAGGAAAACCCTAATTTGACTTTGTTAATTACTTTGGACAACATAGTGTTATTGTAAAATGTAGGAAGCTATCTATGTAGTAAGTTTGAAACTATTGGAAGTGAGTTTATGAACAAGGATATGGAAATTGTTTTCAATCATGATATGACTATTAAGCTTGGATATGAGCATCTAAAAAACTTAGACTTAGTCAGATATCATTTTTACTGCGAACTTGATACAAAAGAATGGACATAGATCTAATTAAGCAGAATCTATAATGGAAAGATTTGGATAGGAGACAATGTAGTCGACATCTCTGCCAACCTTATTCATGAAGTCACTAGTCTTAGCAAATAAGGTAGTGAATCTATTGGTGAGAAACTAGTTAAGAAAAAGTTGAAAGTTATACTAAGGTAGTTTACAATGGTAAAGCAATGGTGATCAGCACCATCAAACAAGATGATGTAAGATTCTTGAGCAGAATCATTGCATATTCTATATGTGAAAGTTCTAAGAATGATGAGTTGTTAGCAGGCTTCATTTATGCAGCTTATAAGATATGTGTTGAGAAAAAATAGGTGAGTGTGAGTGAAATTATAAGGGTACAACTTCTTGAGAACTTAGAGAAAATTAAGAGAACTAGGAATGGTGTATTCAGATTCTAGTCTTTGATTAATCATATTTTCTTTCATGTACTTATAAGATTTCCATTTTTATCAGTTACTGATATTTGAGCAATGAAAGATGCACTATGGACAAGATAACAAATGTATGCAAAAGGCATCTAATTGTTGACATATCAGTCAATTTTGTTATTAGTGACACACACTTATTCAAATTTTGTATAGCTACCAAGCTCATTGAATAGTTTATAGTGTTTTCCATGTAATTCAGTAGCCATCGAGTTCTACAGTTGCTACCAAGTCCTTTGGACTAATCCTAGTGGTTACCAAGTAGATTCAATTAGTGTGAAGTCCAGCAATTTAAACTATGCATTTCAATATACACTGAGTTTATCAAGTTGTTACTGAGCATTGCAGTGTCTACCAAGTTCGCAGTTCATGTGATGCAAAGTAAATATTAACTTAGCTACTTTATGCTAACCAAGTGATTCGGTGTTTGTTGAGTTGCACAATATCTACCAAGTCACCAGTGTAGATCGAGTTCAAGACTACTTGAAATTGATCAGTATGGAATGAGCTTCTATTTCTACCAAGTGCATGATGATGCCAAGCATTGACAATGGATGTCGAGTATCAAAACCTCACCAAGTCGGTCTTTAGAACTCAAGTGTTTTCATGTGGGCCAACTTTGTAATTTATATATTTGGATTGGTATATATATGTAATGTATTGTACCATATCATGGTGTGAGCATATGTATTATAATGTGAAAGTGAATGCAAAAAGTTCAAGTTATGAATGCAGCAAATAAAGAGAAAATTGTAAAGGCCATAACAGTATAAGGAGTAGCAAAGACATATCTATCACAGAAAGGTAATTAGTACACTAAGGAGTCTCAATTAGAAAACTCAGTTACAAATCAAAGATCTACTACTTCATCCTAATAAGTAAACTAGTCAAAATCCTTTAACAAGGTAGACCTAACAGTCTTTTATAAATCTCTTTGCCAAGTGCATACTTCATTGTATGTTTGTAAATCCTCTCACAAGGTGGACCTAGTAGTCCTATTTGCTCCTAATAGGGGAGATCATCAGAAGTGATCAATGTAAGCCTTAACAGGCCAACTTTATGTTGTAGTACTAAAGTTTATGGGTATCATCCCCACCCTAGTTTTACTTTCTATTTGGAAGGTTTCTAGGACACCAAATCTTTGTGTTCAAGTGTTATGGATGCTTTCATGTTTTTAATTTCTCATGCATGCAATTAGATCAGATGTGATGAATTAAGTGCTAAATAATTCATTGGATTAAGAATTGAAATTGTTAAAGTTTTAGAAGTTACTAATTTACCCCTCCCCTCTTAGTAACTTAGCATAAGTCTTGAATATTTCCAACAATGCAAGCTGAATCGCTAAGAGAAGAAGCAAGGATCTACTCAACATTGAGTGACATATAAAATATGATCCTTCCAATCATGGATGCAATATAGAAACATATTGTATATTCAAAAACTTTGATCCATGATAACAACTTCTCTTTTGTGGACCATATGATTGAACTATCAGTAGAGGTGCAAATTGCAGGTCCTACAAGAAAATTAGGATAAAACCTTGGCAATCACTCTCAAGGTACACTCTAAATTCTTATCCCATTTTGGTGTCTCTATGTAACCAAGTTAGAATAAATCTTTGGCATTACTATCAAAAAGGGGGAGAAATGTTATATGTATATGGGAGATATGGGAGAAAAGTTATATTGAAGAAAGCCACATAGTATGGGGGAGAAATATGCTACGGTGAACTTGTATCAGTAAGACATGTTGTATATAGAAAAAGATGTATAGTATATTATATATACTTACAAAGATCAATTTTGAAAAATCTCAAAAATATATAGTATACTCTATCAAGTTAGTATCACATGATGATGAATGCAAGATATTCAGTTTTGGCTGATAAGTGTTTTTGTCAATAATGTCAAGGGGGAGATTGTTGACATATCAGTCAAGTTTGTTATTAGTGACACACACTTATTGAGATTCTGTATAGCCACTGAGCTCATTGAACAATTTATAGTGTTCGCCATGTAATTTAGTAGCCACCAAGTTCTGCAGTTGCTACCAAGTCCTTTGGACTAATCCCAATGGATACCAAGTAGATTGAATTAGTGTGAAGTCCAGTAGTTTAAACTGTACATTTCAGTATACACTAATTTTATCCAGTGGTTACCAAGCATTGTAGTGTCTACTGAGTTTGCAGTTCATGTGATGCAAAATCAATATTAATCGAGCTAATTTATGCTAACCAGGTGATTCATTGTTTGTCTATTTGCACAATATCTACTAAGTCACCAGTACAGACTAAGTTCAAGACTACTTGAAAGTGATCAATATGGACTAAGCTTCTATGTCTACCAAGTGCATGATGATGCCAAGCATTGACAGTGGATGTCGAGCATCAAAACCTCACCAAGTCAATCTTTAGAACCTGAGTATCTTCATGTGGGCCAACTTCGTAATTTGTATATTTGGATTGGTATATATATGTAATACATTGTACCATATCATGGTGTGAGCATATGTATTGTAATGTGAAAGTGAATATGAAAAGTTCAAGTTATGAATGTAGTAGATAAAGAGAAAATTGTAAAGGCCATAATAGTATAAGGAGAAACAAAGACATATCTATCACAGAAAGGTGATCAGTACACTAAGGAATCTCTATCAGCAAACTCAGTTGCAAATCAAAGATCTATTGGTTCATCCTAACAAGTGAACTAGTCAAAATCTTTTAACAAGGTAGACCTAGCAGTCTTTTATAAATCTCTTTATTGAGTGCATACTCCATTGTATGTTTGTAAATCCTCTCACAAGGTGGACCTAGCAATCCTAATTGCTCCTAATAGGGTAGATCATCAGAAGTGATCAATGTAAGCTTTAACAGGCCAACTTTATGTTGTAGTGCTAAAGTTTGTGGGTATCATCCCCACCCCAGTTTTACTTTCTATTTGGAAGTTTCTGGGTCACCAAATCTTTGTATTCAAGTGTTATGGATCCTTTCACATCTTTAGTTTCTCATGCATGCAATTAGATTAGATGTGATGAATTAACTGCTAATTGATTCATTGGATTAAGAATCAAAATTGTTAAAATTAAGTTACTGATTCACCACTCCCCTCTCAGTAACTTAGCATAAGTCTTGAATATTTCCAACACCAGTAGAGAAAATCTATAGAAATTTGATTATCAGAACATTTTAGAATAAAATGAAACAAAGATTCGGAATTGCCCCTGTAATTGTTGACAGATATAAGAATGATATATGTTTTATGGTGGATACTGACTTAACCTACATTGAAGCAGTAGAACCTCGGGAAACATTTCTTGAGCCCCTAGGTTATGAATTGGCCAATGATGTAGCTATTAGTTATATTGATTTAATGTTGGAATCCAATATAGATCAAGCATAATATAGATTTGGAACGTATGAGGAGATAACCCAGTCAGCCTACCAAGCATCATTAGAAAAGGAATCTCATAAGAATATTGCATCTATAATGAAGAAAGCATTATTTGAGGTCGGTATGTCAGAAGAAGAATCTCAAGCAGTTAGACAAACAATCTCCAGACTAAAACAAACTGGTGAACAAGGTGTAACATATGTGATACCTCTATTAGTTGGCCAAGCATCTGGTGTATCTATTGTAGAAAATCCCATGGAAAAGAGCATTCCATATGCTACTATATCAGTCAAGCAACCAAGCGAAACTAAGAGGAATTCTAAAAGGCTAGTAGAGACTCACAAGTCTAAAAGAGTCAAGCAACAAGCTATTGGACCTGAGAAAAGAAAGAAGACGTTGTTGACAATTGAAGAATCTAGTGATGAAGAAGAAGAGGAGGAACAAGAAGACAAACAGCCAGAGAAAGTCATTGTTTCCAAGTAGCCAACAGGTAAAAAAAGGCAACCCTAGAAACCAAAGATAGAGAAGATTAACATAGCTATTATTAATGAAGGGAACTTTGTACAAATGAATAAGTTCTATGATTTGTACAATGATATGGGGAAAGAACATATTGATATCTCTACTATGAGATATATGACTCTTAATAACTTAAAATGTGAGAGTATTAAAGGCATGATGAATTAGAAGGTCTATAATAGACTTGTAGCTAAGAAGGCATCAATTTATGAAGAAGACATGAAACTTCAAAAGTCAATGCTAAGAACTATGTGCAAGATAGATGATGAAGATGAAATCAAGAAATTAATGAAGAAACTAGCACCTTACTTGTGAAGATGAGGCCATTTTTATTCATGGGAGGAGAAAAGAATATTATTAGAAGTGAAACTACAACAGTCATCAATCAAATGATGAGTGAGTTAAAGGTAGAACCTTCAACTATAGAGAAAACTTTGAAAGTATCAGTAAGTGTGGTGATACTATGCAGATTGATCAGACAAATGTTACAATTAACATTGATGAAGATCCGTTCAATTAGCCTGAGCCCCTTTCCAAAGATATTCAGGATCAGTTAAGACTAATTGAAGAACATAAAATATAGCTTAAAGAGGAAAAGAAGAAGATTGAAGAAGCCAAGCTGAAGCTAATTGAAGAGGAAAAGAAGCAGAAAGAAAATGAAAAGAGGAAAGAAAAAGAGAAAGAGAAAAAGTTAGAAAGAGAAAAGAAAGAAAGAGAAGAGAAGGAAGAAGAAGAGAGAAAGTCAAAGAAGGCAGTAGAAAAAAACTAAAGGAAGATGAGGTGAAAGCAGCTAGCTCATCCTCTCCTATATCTCTTGAAAACCTTACAGGTGATGATGATGATTAATCTAAATTGATTTCATCCTTGACAAAATTATTTGGGAAGAACAAAAAGGTCAAAATTCTACAAAGAGTATTAATGGAGGTGACTGATAGATTGCACAGCACCCTTTGAGCCAAACACACTAAAGTAGACCTCGAACAAAGAGTTGAAGCAGTTGTAAAATCATTTGATGATGAATTTACAAATTTTTTGAATGTTGCTGAGTTTAAGGCTCAAATTTCACATGATGCTAATATTTTTAGCACCATTTGTCAAAATATTTTGAATGATTTGTTGAGTCTTGGTACTTGAATGAAAAAACTCCAAATATGTCAACAAGTTGACAAGGTACTATACATAAAATGCACATTATCTCATAAGTTGACCAAAGATTTGGATAGAAAGATTCAAGGGAAGCTGAGCAATTTGGAAGCTCTAACTAGTCAGATACATCAAACCTCTTGAAGAGTTGATGAATTGGAAGGACAAGTTGCTAGTGTTCACACAGACATCAGGAAACTGGAAATTGAAAAAGAGCTAACTTTGAAAAGATTATCAAAATTTAGAGAGTCTATTGCTCTGAAGATATCAATCATTGAAAGACAATTGGAAGAATGTGTCAAAGCAAAAGACACTTATGCAAACTTTACCTACTCTGACCTTAATGCAATTGAGATTGCAGCATATGCCTTATGTGTAATGCTCACTACTATAGAAGCAAAAAAGGACACATGGGAGAAAGGTATGAATAGTTTGGAAGCAAATTTTGATGATTGCATGAAGATTTTAATAGCTTAAGGCAGCAAGACAGTGTTTTGACAGCAAACAGACAACTTTTTGATAGTTTTCTAACCTTTTTCATTGATGTCAAAGGGGGAGAAGTTGTAGAAGAAAATTGTGTAGTAAGTTATGTATGTAGAGATAATATTCAAAGGGGGGGGAATTTAGTAATTAAGTATATGTAATGTAATAGGTGAAAGTATTGTAAGTTTTTTGTTAAGGTTTTGTCACTTAGCCAATTTTCCTTACTTTGTTGCCATCAATGCCAAAGAGGGAGATTGATGACAATTGGCTATCTATGTAGTGATGTAATTATTTTCATTAATAGCAATACATGATGTACTTACTTGTAGAAAACATTAGTAATAAAGATACTTAGCTTTTGGTACTCAGAAAATTGTCTAAGTATGAAATTGGTTTACAACAGTACATTGTTTTATATGTAAAATGTTTTTGACATCATATTATGACTAGTGAAGATAGATGGAGACTGTATACATGTTGATAATGACGTGTATAACCTCAAACATCAGTAAAAATAGTACAAAAAAGAGATATTCATGGTTTACCAAGTGAAATAGAACAAGGGAATTAAGGGAAAGGAATTATTTTGTTTACAAAATAATTAGTTGACCAATTAGGGCCGACATCCTAGATTTTTACTTTAAGTTGGAAAAGTATATTGTTGTCTTAGCCAACCTAGAATTCATTTGTAAAAATGCATGGTATTTATGCAAAGACATCTTGCGAAGTCATTTGTAATGTAAAGCAATGCGAAGTTATGTACAATTGTATTGTGATAAATGATATGCGAACTTTTTGTGAAGCGATATATGCAAAGTTTTTGAGAACCAAATTTTGTGATTTGAGATTGAGCTAAGGATAGAGATTAGTCAAGGAAGAAGATATAACATCTATATAACTAAGGACTAATTACTTGTTTGGACAGTGAGCTCTTCTTGCATCCATTGTACTACAACTCCTAACAAGGTCAGAATCTCCTAACAAGGATTCAAAGTCTCCTAATAGGGACTCTCTATACTAAACTTTCTCATTGACTCCTAACAAGGTCCATCCTCTAGCAAGGAACATATATATCAATATATTATCTAGTGGGTATCATCCCCACCAAGGTTTTCCCTTGGCCAGAGTTTCCCTAGTTAACAAAATATGGTGTTATAAATTCTCTTTATGCATGGTTATTACTATTGTTTAGCATTCCTTGTTTACTTTCTTATGTATGGTTCAAAATAATTAATAATATCCAATTGGCGATAAGTGTTTGTAGAATATTGATTCCCCCCCCCCTCGCCCCCTAGTATTCCTTATTTCTATAGTATATGCATGCAAACAAGAAGCCAGTGAAGGGTTTTGTTATCATCTAATAGAGAAAGTGACCTATTCATGAAAATGAAGTGAAAGGGAAAGTAACATCATATCAGAGGAGAGGATCAGTTAGCAAGGAGAAGACTTGAAATCGGCTTGCAAAGCAAACTGAGAGTCAAGTACTAAATTAGTTATAACTTACTTGAATCAAGGTAAATCCCTTAATCGAGTGATCTTAATAGATCTTTGTAAATATTCTAACAGAGTCCTTACTTTGTTGTAAGTGTTAAGTCCTATAACAAGGTGATGCCTAGTAGTCTCTTAAGCCTTTAACATGGTAGACTCCTCACAGGGTAGATCATATCTTTTGATTTAATATTGTAACCTTAACTAGTTAACTTTATTACTATAGTAATGAAGATTTGTGGGGGTCATCCCCAACCAAGCTTTACCTTAATCTTAGAGGGTTTATGGGTAAAAAATATTGTGTTATATGTTTTATTTTCATGCATGTGATTGATTAGACTTATATGTTACAAGAGATTTACATTACAAGTTTTACATGCACAAGTTTATTGATAGGTGTGAGTGAATTGATGAAAATTTTAAGCTTGTTTATCCTATTTATACCTCCATCAGTCAATAATTAGTATCAAAGCATTGGTTCTCTAAAGGAAGCTTAATCGCTTGGAGATTAGATCTTGGAGATGGAGGCATTCATACTAAATAATGTTATTGAAAACTAGGTGATTGACATCCAACTCACATTGTAGAAACTTGAAAAGGCAAGACAAGATCTGAAGGATTCCCTAAAAAGAAGAAAAGCAATTGTCGTTTAGATAAAACAATTTTCCTATGAAGAAGTGGAGACTGAAGGACTATTTGAACCAATAAATCCAAATGAAAAAGGATATGTTGATCTACTTGACAAGAACAAACTTCTAAATGAAGAAATAAGAGGACTGAAAAGAGAACATGAAATCCAATCAGTTAGACTATGTGTAGTGACTTAACAAAAGAAGAAATATAAAGAAGACAAGACTATGTTTGAAGAAGACAAAAGGGTAATGGCTACCAGAATTGAAGAAAGGATATCATATGTGCAAAAGCTAACAAACACACAATTGGACATGATGAGTCAACTAAAACTTGCAAATCAGGAATTGAATCACAAGGATGTGGAAATTACAAATCTCAAATCGCAAAAGGAGATACTGAAGAATGAACTGAAAGCTAAGAAAGAATATCTGGAAATTTTCAACAAACCTAAAGAAGAAATGAAGTACTTTGAAGAACTTATGAATTCATTAAGTTGTTTTGATGGGTCATGACATTCATGCACTGAGAAAGGATAATCATCCAAAAATGGAGAATCGGGGATTGCAAAGTCAAAGGACAAACCAACTTGCAATCACTATGGAAAAATTGGTTATATTGCAAATATCTATCAAAGAAAACATGGTATGAAAAATTTTAAACCTAAGTTTATTGGTTATTGTTTTTACTACAAGAAACAAGGGCATCAAATACATGAGTGTAGGTCAAGGCTGAGGAATACAATTGCTACACCTAAATTTGAAGGATATTGCTATAACTACTAGAAGTATGGGCATAGAAAGCATATGAATGAAGATCACATACAAAACCTTACTAGAAAAATCAGAGGAAGAATTATGCACCTTATAATGCATGTTCCAAATGTCACAAGTTTGGACATCAAAGCAAGAATTACAGGACTCAAGCACATTCAAGAAACCAAACAAAAGACAAAGGCAAAGGCAAAGTGGACATTAAGAAAATTAGGAATGAAATGAACCAGAAATGGAAAAGGAAAATAGAAGATGGAAATAGTGGACCTAATGAAGTTGAGGTCACCCAATCCAATGGAGAAGGTGATCATGACATCTCAAACTAAGCATGAGAGGTATGCATGGAACTGTATACTTAATTGATATATCATACATCACTTCCTTAGATGAAAATGTACCAAAAGTTCATATCTGCATATGTAAAGATACATAAGAATTTTTTTTTGAAAGGTTGTCAAGTGTCAATAAAATTGTCTATGTTGATCAAGCATTACAATATAGACCAAGCTCTCCAGAAGAGAAATGATAGAGATCGAGTAATATGGAAGAGACTAAGTTGTAATACAAAGACCTAGTTGAAAGGCATCAACATTGATTGAGACAGCTGGCTTTCACCTACCTAAGTACACAACATTAATGGAGAACCCTAATCGATCAAAAGAAGGCATACATTGAATTTTGAAGACATTATTACGTACCTTGCATTCATATTTTTTAGAGAACAAAGTGATTTGGCAATTTTAGTGACTAGCAAAGATTTCAAGAGCAATTTGGATGAAGAGGCTTGAATAAGTGAAGATCTGAATTGTGTTGAGTATTTAAAGAAAAAAAGAACTTCAAACCCTAACTACAAACATTATAGCTTCATGAACCACTAGAATGAGCCAAGAGGCTAGTAGAATTCAACTAGTGAAGAGTGATGTTTTTCCTCCACCGAAGTTTCATGATATTCTAGAGATTTCTATGAAAGGAGACTCAATGGGTGTGCTATCCTCGATACCACCTAAATTTATTATGATCCATGATGTCAAAAAAATTTATATGGTTAAAATTGGAGAAGTAGGAGATTATGAAATTAGGGAAGCATAGGAGAAGTTTTGTAATGAAGGAATTTTCAAGAATGAATTCAAAGTTGTTCAAAGGAAAGGGTTAACTTGAGCCCTAGAATTCGCAAAGAATTTCAAGTTTGAATGGATTAAAGTTTTTTTGACAAGAATCCATGACATGAAGTACCAGATAAAGAATGGACTAGTGGAGATCACAAAGAAAATGATTCATTAGGTTACACGCTATCCAACCCTAGATAGGAAGAAAACCATGCAAAGCCTCAGTCTTGAAGAAGTTGAGGCAAACACAGGAGCCAAGTAGAATGGGCATGGTTTGTCCATCACAAACATTTCTAATCCACTAATTGAATTTTTCATGAGGGTTATCTCTCACAAATTTTATCAATCTTGAAGACTGAACTATGTGCCTAGTATGGTTGTGGATCAAGCATGAAAGATTGTAATGAAAGACCATGAGTATGATCTTTTTGAGCTACAGAGGTTACAACTTGCAAAAAATTTATCATCCATAAGAAAAGAAAATAATTAAATGTGTAAGTCTAGTTCCCTCATTTTGTGGATTTTCTTTTATATCAAGAAGTATTTTCCTAGTATTGGTAATATTGTATGGGAGCAAGACAAACTAGTGACAAAGAAATTAATGAGTATATCACTTAGTTGGGAGAAAAATTTGAGAATGCAATGGATATTTATTTTGATGAATTTAAGAAAAGGATGAAAGTGAGAATGAGGATACTTGAAGAGTTGGTCACAAAATATTACAGTGACATATGTTTTCTTGTGGATATAGATAAAACTTTTGTACAAGCAGTAAAGTCAAGGAAGGCTTGGTTACAAAGTTTAGACTATGAGATAGATAGTAATGTAGTGAGTGCAAACATTGATGCACTACTGACAGAAGAGATAAATGTTGAGGTTGAACCTTTTGGGAGATATGAAGAAGCTAAAGCAAGAATAACTTTAAATATAAAGATAGCTTCTAAGTAAAATAAAAGGAAGAAACTAATTGAATAGTTAGAAGCAAAACCAGGCACCCTCAACAAGGGAAAATAACCATTACAATTGACACAAGGTCTTGGTGAAGATGAAGAACAAGACACTGGTGATGAGGAAGAGGAAGAAGAAGAAGGTGACAAGGGAAAAGCCCTAGTTGTTGTCATGCCACCAAGTAAGAAAGCTCAAGGAACAAAGAAGAAGTTGGCAATGACACCCATCTCTCCTCCCCCACCAAACAAGCCAAGGACTAGGGTAGGTGCTAGTGTTGAACAGTCTGCAAAGAAGGAGGTAGTATAAGCTACAAAACCTAGTACCCCTAGAACCAAAAGAAGGAGATTTTTCCGAGGACCACCTTAGAGGACACTTTTTTGGAGAAATATAGGAACAAATTTGTTCCAAAATATAGAACATTTTTTATCTTACTAAATAAAGAGGAAGTTGTACAACAACAAAGTGAATTTCTATGGAAGGGCATTTTTTGGTTAACACCAAAGATAGGAGTGATAGACACTATAAATATCAAGGATGATTATAGTAGTGGAGAAAGATCAGGTGTGCCAAGTTCACAAGGTAGCATGTCCCCTATACATGCCAACACCCTTGACACTCTAGAGGCTGAGTAGTCAAGGCTCACAAATATAGAAGTAGATGGTGAAGAGAAGGAAGCAAGTGTAAATGATAACATTATTTCAGCACCTCACATTAAGGAAGGAAAATATACAAATCAAGTTGAATCAAGTGTAACTATTGTTGTCTCAAGCACAGATGCACAAGCAAGACCCAGTGGTAACACCCCTTCCCCAACTCTCAAGGTAGTGCTTTAATCCATCAACAAAGTAGACATCATCAATTTCACTTATACTTTTTCTCTTTTTTAGGATATTTAGATGCATAATGACTAAATTCATTACAAGTCCAACATTTAAAAATATTCTTACCATTTGGTTTTCTTCTTACAAGAAGGGCTATACCTTCTTCAATCTTCTTATCCTCATCAGATCTGGTTCTACTGTTGCTAGCAAAATCTCCATGTGCACTCGCAATTTTAGTCAAATTAGGTTGAACACTTAAAGCACTGAATGTTATTTCTATTAACATGAATGGTGATGATACTGCATTGGGGGAGTATCCTAAGCATTGAAGAGTATTCACATGTTGCATTCATGACTATGTTTTCATTGATGTCAACATAGTAGTAAGCCTGTGAAGATTGACAAAGTAGTAGATAGAGATCTTAGTTGTTCAAACACATTTTTGAGTGTCTGGTGATATATGGTCATGGACATGTTCAAAACTATGTTTCGATGATGAGGTTCAAGGTGTAGCACATAAGTCAAAGACATAGAAGAGTTGTACTTGATTTACTGAGGGTAGTACAAAGATAGAGTGCTTAGAAAGTAGTTCCTAATGTATGTATTATATTAGTGGATGCACAAGCCCTAGTGTCACATGTGTGAAGTTTTGTATAGACTGTGAGCCAATAGCGTTATTATAATTATAATTAATTAATTATCCTATTATAATTAATTAGGAAAGCCTCAAGGTTGACTCAAGAAATTATTTTGAGGATATGTGTTAACCTTAGTTTTGAGTTGCCATTTTAAACTTTTTTTGGTTCTTTTTTTTTTAACCTGAAATCTTACATCAAGCAAGTTCCTCTTGATTTCTTACTTTCAAGATTCAATGTGCCTTGCATATGGAAGTCGGTCTTTTGATGTCTTTTGCAATTCTTACTCTTGAACCACTTTGAACCTCTTTGAACCTTGGTTCAAAGTAGTTCAAAGCAGTTCAACCAAAGCATTTTTCATACTAATCATTTTCTGTAGGTGGGACCTACATAGTGCACTAGAGATGTTTACTTGAACCACTTTGAACCTCTTTGAACCTCAATTCAAAGCAATTCAAAGCAGTTCTATTATTGAAGATTTTGCACATGGATGTCAATGATTTCCAAAGCTCAACAGTTCCTGAGAAATTAAATGAGATGTTAGAGTAATGATTAAGGGGTCTTGCTTGATTTATCATTGTTTGAGATGAAGGATGAGTTGTCATCATGATTAAGGAAGGAAAATTTTTCATTTGGAGGTCATATTTATATGTCAAAAGTTTATAATTATTGCAAGGACATTCACAAAGGGTGATAATTTAATGAAGGTGTCTTGTCATAGTTTCAGCGTACAAATCAATCCACAACAAAATCACCATGAATACCTCAATATGAGGTGACACTTTCACCAGTATGTTCACTTACCTTTTAAAACATAAGTTTCCCACTTAATTATTTTATCATGAACAAAGGTGAATCAAAATCAAAGTAGCAAAAGTGAAGAGAAGAGGTTTGATTTTCTTTCAGCGAATTATAGGTGAGAATACAAGAAATCCCTTGTCCTTTCTTCTATGGCTTTCTTTGAAGAACAAGAACGGTGTTGGGCTTTTCTTTCTTTTGTTTAGAATGAGGTCCACTCTACATTTCTTTGCCAATATTTCTAGTCTTAAGTGTACGAGACCTGTCATTTCTAACACTAATTTAGGAGTTAAGGTTGAGAAGCTACAAGGAAATTTTCTTGAGAAAGCTGATGAAGTTAATGGTTGTTTAGAGGTCCTAACGAGTGGTCTAATCAAAGTTGCTACTTTTCCTCCTGTTCTTTTAAGTTCTGAACTACTTCAGTTGTGCACTGATCACTATGATGTGAGAACCAAGAGTATTTTGAACAAGGATGGGGAACCAATGTTGTCCATCTCTAGGGAGACTATCTCATCAGTGTTGTGTCTGCTTGAGTGTACCTTTGTTGCTTTTATCCCTATCCAATCTTTGATTGAATACCAAGAGAAACCAAACAAGTACCGTAAGATGTTGGCTAAGAAATGGATAGAGACTAATTATAAAGGTTGCTCAAGGCTTCCTAAAATAATTACTAAGGACCACATGAAGCCCCATGTTCATGATCTCATGGTTTTGTTATACTGAGTTAGAGGGTCTACAGATGTTTTCCTCTTTGAAGACTGGATGTATTGCTTCATAGAGATTATCCTGAAAGGAGAACAATTTTTAGATTGGGCAGAATTGATAGCTAGTTTACTAAGGAATCAACTCAAATGTTCTAAGATTTTGAAAGAAGATTTTCATATGTCCTCCTACCTAACCTATTGCATTACATGTGTCAGCAATAATACTTCCCTGCCCCATGAACCTTGGAATGAAGACATAACTATTTATCAACATTGTCCCCAACTCCAAAAGGACAAAGTGTTGGAAGAATTTAGGAAAACACACAATATTCTGATAGAAAGTGTGCATTTGAACCTTAGGAAAGCACCAATGTTGAGGATACCCCCAGAGGCCCAAAAGTTGATACAAATGTATAGAAGCTATTTCATTCAATTTCCTAAGTTTACATACCTACGAATAGAGGGATTTGAAGAAGAACCAATGAAGCTACCTTGTTATGCTTTAGATTGTTTCATTATAGTCAAGATATGTAGGTAACTATTTTTGATGATTAAGGATAATCTGCCACATGAGGAGTGGGAGTCTATTTCCCCTATCAAACTTAGTTATTTGGCTTGTAGTAATATGATTAATGCCTCTATGATTGGAAGTAACTTGCTTAGTTTCAATTTTGGGTCCTACCAAGGAAGGATAAATTTTGATAGCAAAGGTTTCATAGTAAAGGTACTTGGTTTGAAGGGTCAATCACCAAAAGTTGCTCACTTAGAAGATCTGTGGGAAGATGGAAATGATGAGAAAGAGGTGGTCAAAAGGGACCACTCAAGATTAACACTTCCTCAAATTAATTCCTTGAAATTAAAGTTTAAATTGGAGGGAATAATTGAAGATAGTTCAGATATTGTTGAACCAGGATGGGAGGAGGCAAGTGAACAAAATTAATTAGAGGTGGATTGGAGCTAGGCTGAAGAGGATGATATTAACCTAAGAACCATATCTATTCTAACCCATATAGATAACTGGTTAAGGAGGAAAAACATGAAAATAGTCAATAAAAAATAAAATACAAAATCCCCAAAGGTAGTTTCTTTCTCTGAAACATTAACTTCTGACATCCAAATTTCATCTCATGTTGTAGGTAGCATTACAACTTCCAAGAAGCAAAAAGAAGCAGCATCTCCTAAACAAACCATGGCTCCTAGAACCAGGTCCAAGACCAAATCTAAGGCACTCATACAAAAAAAGGTTCAAAAGGAGAAAATGATGACTCAAGGACAAAATCAAGGAGAAGAGGTCACCTTTTCAAAGAATCAAGATGATGATGTAGAATTAATAGAGGCTTCAAAGTCAAATCAACCTAGTTTCATGACTCCTCCCAAAGAAAATTAGAGGGATAACGGCTACTTCCACCATTCTACCATGGTTATCAAATTCATTCAGCAAGAAACACTACCTTCAACTAGTGTCTATACTAGTTAAGGATATTGTCACCAAATATGCAGCCAATGGTTCTAAGAGCAAGAAAGTGAAAAGTGATGCATGGTTAATCAAAGACCTAGTGACTAGAAAGGTGATGGCAAAGGTGGCTACCTATAAATAGAAGGATGAATCTAGGGAGATTGATGTAGAAGGTTTCAAAGTTAATACTATGGAATTGGGGGCCATCACTAGAGATACCAAGAACCACTTCTTCAAATTTTATGTAGATCATATGCTAACTCAGCTTGAAAGGGATAGAAAAGAAAAGAAAAGAAAGAACTAAAAAGACTGGTAATCACTGTGGCTGAGTACATAGATTCTCTAATGAATTTGGGAACCCTTCTATTAATTCAAACTCTACAATCTTTTGACCCCAATTTGTTAGATAGCCAACAATTGGTTAAACAAATGCAAAAAGGAAAATTACTCTCAGACATAGTGCAAGAGTGGGTGAGATCCATAATAAAAGAGGGTAGTAAATTTATTTTGGATTTCACTACCACATACATTAAAGGAGAAGCACTATTGGGTGAGGTCCAAACCCTTGTTCTAGTGTGGGAAGTTGATTAGAACTAGTGTTAAACCATTGTGTTTCAAGTTCATGAAGTTGAAAAATATGGTGTGTTGAAGTTTCTAAATGAGAATCCCGTGAAAATTGTAGAGTCATGCATGTTGTTCATCCTCAAAAATAATATGGGTTGGAAGGATTCAATTTACAAAGGAGCCATCCACGAGATGTGATCAATAAAACTCGAAGTCGCTAGAATGCATAAAGAGCTCTTGAGGGATATGCAGATTATCAACTGTACATGTATTCTATAGTTTGAGGATGGCAACATGGACTTTGAGGTTTTAACCAAAAGATTCAACGATGCCATGTCTAGAATAAAGGGTAGCAACACCCCTAATTCTAAAGACTTTGTCACCCTAGCCAACATTGAATCAATGTTATATTTGAATAGGAACCTTATGCTGAGACAAAGTTGCAGGATTAGGGAGCTCAAGTGGCAGAAAGATGCTTGTAGATCAAAACTACTCAGCCTAAAAAATCATCACTCTAACACAATGCAGGAATTTGTGAGCACCTTCAAGAGCTAGAAATTAGTCAAGTAGACCATGGTAGATGGAGAAAAAGTTGGCAAGGATGTTTAGTTGCAAACAATTATCTTTGGCATTTGAATTTTCAAATTGTTTTAAAATGTGTTTCTTTGCTTATAACTATTTTCAACCGAAAGGTTGGGTTTTGATGGAGGCCTCTTCGGGTTTGTAAAAGACTATAAATATTGGAGCATTTGGCTAGAACAGGGTTAGATTTTAGTAGCTTAAAAATACTTTATTAAATTTTAGTACTATTTAAGTTGGTTGTGTGGAAATAGTAATAGACAAATAGTAATATATACAAAAGTCCTCTCTTAATGACTTTTTCTTGGGAAGTATTTTTTAATATATATATCTACCATATTTTGTTATGCTTTAAAACTTAGTGTTTGAGAAAAATCAATTATGGTTACTTTGTGAGCCATGATGGTTATTATTATATGGCATCTATTATTATTTCTCTTGTTGTTCATATTTATTTCTCATTTCCCAAAATTGGTTTAAGTTGTTGTAGAATTTAAGTTCATAGTTAAGTCTTGATTACTTGTGGAAAGACTATGAGCTTTTCATTCTTTCATTTTTTGAATTTGTAAACCATTACCTCAGTACCCAAGAGTACATGAGTGTTCCTTAAGCACTTTTTGGCAAAAGTGTACAATTAGGTCATGTTGATCTTTTGAATTTATTGATAAATTATTCATAAAGGGAGTTGTACATATAAAAATTTAGAGGGAAGTGATTAACATAACGCTTACCCAACTATTATGAACCTTATTAAATTTTCCAACCTTGGGTATAGATTGAATTATTGATTTTGTAGGAAAAGACAATTTGTTCACTAGCAATATGGTATAAAGGAAAGATGTTTTCCTTGTTTGTAAGGTATGTAAGCATGTTCTGATCAGTGTATGAAGTGTGAAATGAGAAAAGGAGAAGATGTTTATTGAATGTGAGTAAGCTATCCAAGGGATTATTGGATGTGAGTTTTGCAATCTGGTTACAAGATCAGAAGGAGTAAAGGTCTGATTGATAGGACAAGGGAAGGAAGTACTATTCATTTCTATTATTCTACAAGGAATAATACAAAGATCATTTGGACAATGGGTTTGTTGGTCTTGCCCTTGAAGTTGTTTGGGCAGTGGATCTAGTTGTCTTCCACAACTCCTAACAGGGTTGGCACAACTCCTAACAAGGATTCAAAGTCTCCTAATAGGGATTGATATGTACTGAATGTTGTTATAGACTCCTAATAGGGTCTATCTTCTAACAAGGAATATTTATATTAGCACATCATCTTGTGGGTACCATCCCCATCAGTGTTTTCCCTCTAATCAAGGGTTTCCCTAGTTAACATATTTGGTGTTATCGTGTATGAGTATCTTGTTATGGTTTATGGTTATATTTCTTATATGGTTAAATTTGTTTAATTGATAATTGTGATATTAGTTGGATAATTGATTCACCTCCACCCCCACCCCCACTCCCCCCCCCCCCCACCAACTCAATTATACTAGTGGGCTATATATTCTAAAAATTGGTATCAGAGCATTAGGTCCTTGAAGAAAGATTAACAACTTTGGGAGATCAATGGAGAGTCATTTCAGAAAAGATAGTCCTAAGTCAGATTGAGAAAATTTTGACACCCAGAAGATGGAGATTCTTGGTGAGTTATCAGATTTGTGTAAAGAAGAGAGCATTGAGTTTCTGGATCTAGAATCCTTTTGTTACAAACAAAAGAATAGAATCACAAGTAAAGACAGATTGATAGCTAAAGAAGACGTGAAGATCAAGGAAGGTATTGATCTACTTATGAAAAGAGAGCCAAAAGGTATGGAAATTTTTGTTTGTTGGACATGTAAATAATTTGGTCATTTTTTCATCTAGATATCCTAAGGGAGTAAGAAAAACTAGAAAGAGTTTACTTTCTAATGAAGATGAAGAATTTAAAGCAAGTATGGAAAGATTCATGAATGATTGTGATGATAAAGATAATGAGCTTGAATTGGTTAAAAAAGAGGAAGTAGTAGAATAGATAGCTTTGGTAATTATTGTTGATGCAAAGGCTAATCATGAAAATGTGGAAGTTATCATTGAGACTAACAATGCTTTGCAGAATGGGAGTTGGATTGAAGATCATAGATATGAGCCTAGAGTGGAAGAAAGAGTTGAGTTGATAACTCCTAGCAGAAGTATATCAAAGAATCATCCTCTTGGACGAAAAAAAATAGTAATCAGGTAAATGAAGAAGTATGTGAATTATGTTTATTTCCTCAAGTTGAACCTAAGAGTATAGATAAAGCATGTAAAGATGATCATTAGATTCAAGCAATGGAGGAAGAAGTATATCAGATGGATGTTAAGTCAACTTTCCTAAATGGAGAACTTAAAGAAGAGGTATATATTGAGCAGCCTAAAGGTTTTCCTCTAAAAAAATACAAATATATGGTATGAAGATTAAAGAAATCTCTATAAGGTCTAAAGCAAGCACCTAGAACTGGTATGTAAGGTTGGACAACTATTTGGCAAAACTTGGATTTGTTAAAGGTGTGATAGATAGTAACTTGTATTTGAAAGAAATTGAGAATAGATTGTTGATAATAGTAATATTTTTTGATGACATCATATTTGGAGGAAATGATGAAGCAAGTGATAAATTTGTTGAAGAAATGAAGAATGAGTTTGAAATTAGCATGATAGGAGAAATGAAGTTTTTCCTAGGATTGTAGATTGTGCAGAATAGTGATGGTATTTTCATCTCACAAGCTAAGTACTTGAAAGATTTGTTGAAAAGGTTTGGATTGGAAAGATGTAAGCCTGTTGGTACACCTATGATAATTGGTCACAAGTTATCTAGCAAGGATGAGACACCTACAATTGAACAGAAGAAATATAGATCCATGATTGGAGGTTTACAATATCTGACTCACACCATACCAAATATAGAAAATGCAGTTGGGATTGTAGGTAGATTTCAAGCTGATCCTCAGGAGTATCATTATGCAGTAGTAAAGACAATATTTAAATATTTGAAAGGAACATCTAATTATGGAATTTGGTATGATATATCAAGTGATTTCACTCTATGTGCATATATTGATGTTGATTAGGTAGACAGTATAGATGACAAAAAGAGCACCAGTGGTGGAGAATTATTTCTTGGAGGAAGATTGGTTTCTTGGCTGAGCAAGAAAGAAGATTGTATTTCTCAGAGTATAGCTAAGGCAGAGTATGTTGCAGTAGAAAATAATTGTAATCAATATGTGGATGAAACAAATGTTGAAGGATATCAAGATTGAGTTTATAGAACCTATTATCATTTATTGTAATAACACAAGTATAGTGAGTATGTTTAAGAATCCTATGTTGCATTCTAAGACTAAGCATATATCTATTAAGTATCATGTCTTGAGATAGAAAGCAATAGAAAAGCATATCAGATTAGAGTATGTGAGTACTAAAGATCAGATTGCAAATATCTTTATAAAGGCTTTACCTAAAGATACATTTGAGTACTTGGGAGGTACGCTTGGGGTTATGCCCCTACCTACTTCTCAGTAGATGATGCAGAGATTGCATTAGTCCATGGTACATCACACTATTATTAGACTGGACTACATGCTAATGCTTCTTATATGGGGGAGTATCTATGATGAGCTAAGTCATTGAAGACTCTTGGTATTTGGTCTTGAACAATGTCTTTGGACACTTGAGCTGGTTGAAGACTTGGAGTAGTAAATTGACATACTGAGGGCTTTATCATTGATGTCAATGCAAGAGAACATGTATGAAAAATATCTCCTAAGTATGTATGGGGAGAAGAGTGCATGAGAAGTATCTACTTTATTAGGGATATTTAGAAAGATTCATGTAAAGAAGAAGGAGGAACATCTTTATGGGAGAGATATGCAGCATAAGGAATTCTAATGTATGGTGAGTTGTTTAGTATGGCCACTACTACAATTATTAGAGAGTAACAATGACTTGACCTGATTGTTGATGCAACTATCTTTGTTAATTCAGATCTCAGTTCTAGCTTGATTACTTGATCCTCCTTGATCAAAATGTTCTTTGTATCTCGGTCAACTTGGATGCTCTACCCTTTATTGATATCCTTCAAATTCACTTCCTCAATTCATCTTTTTCAATTCCATACTTTAATCCTCAACTTGACCTTTCATATATATGATTCACCTTGTCAAGTTGGCTTGACTAGTCATTTAATCAATCATATATCAACCCTTAAGTCAGTTCGTATTAACCAATGAATATATCATACTTAATATGCTAATAGTTGGCTAATACAAAATTGTGTACTTAGTCAACATAGAAGATCTCTTCATTAACCAACCCAACTTGGTTAGAACAGGAATTCTAACATTAACTGACCTAACTCAGTCAATACTGACTTTATGCTAACTTTCCTTTGGTAACCAAGTGAACTTGGTCAATATATGATCTCCTTCATTAACCAACTGAGCTCGATCAATATTGTCTCTGAAATTTGTCATCACTGAACACTCAACATACATAGGAAATTGTCTTCGATGCCCAAGTGAGCTTGGCTATAACTGATTTCTTGGTAAAGTCTTGAAATTTTGTGTAACATAAAAGATAACATATAATTAAATAATTATTTTCAACAACATCTTCAATCATCTTCCATTGTTGAAGAGTTAATACAAATCATTGATCGCCAATGTTAATTTTACTTTCTTAATACCAATTATTGGAAATGGAAAGGAGTAACTGAGAGGGGAGGGGTGAATCAGTTACAAAAAAATAAAAAAATCCAAAGTCCCTTTTTAAGATGTCAACATAATATAAAACCAAAATTGTTGTAACTTAGTTAACACTGAATATTCTGTTGTAAGTCAATTAACATTGAATATATTATTGTCACTCGATTAGCAAAAAGATCTTAAGATATTAATATGAGTAGCCTTTATTAACTTAGTTGTAGAAATATAAAGGAAATAAAGACTAATCATATGAATATCTTAAGATCTTTGTGTTAAATGAGTGACAGTAATATATTCAGTGTTAACTGAGTTACAGCAAAATATTCAATGTTAACTGAGATACATCAGAATATTGAGTGTTAACTAAGTTACAACAAATTTTGGTTTTATATTGTGTTGATATCTTTAAAATGGACTTTGGAATTGTTTTTGTAGTAATTGATTCACCCCTCCCCTCTTAGTTACTCATTTTCATTTCCAATAGATACCTAGTGCTTTGATTTCCTATATTTTTGTACATACAACATGTGGGAGCACATGACTCACACTGGGAAGCAATGAAAATTAATGAGCCAATGACAACATGATCCAAGATTAGACAACTTTTCACAACTATTGATTTTAGTTGGTACATATTGATTATATGCCCTACCATCATTTCAAACTCTTGACTTATCAACCTAATCCACATGCATCAAAATTTTTATTTTTTATTTTTTATTTTTTTTTTTTTTTAAAAAAAAAATATATATATATATATAATATAAGTTTACATAAAAAAAATATTGATTAATCATGGCTAGCAAAATATGGCAAAATATGTGAATAATGTGAAAAGCAATAAAAAGTAAAAAAATCTCATTGCAAAGAATAAATGAAGGTGCGGAAAAAGAACAATGAACAAAACAAAAAGGCAGAAAGAAGTTACTAAAAAGGTGAAAAATGGAAAATGCTCTTAGGTAGAAGGGATTACTCTACCAGGAACCCTACACCCTGGTATAATGCTAGGGTAGTTTGCTCCTTTAGTCCTTACTTTCTCAAGGATTTTCTCAGGATTTCTCTTAGTCTATTAGGGTTCCTTTGATGACCTAATCTCTAGAGGATCTCTACCCTATCCTCTAACTATTCACTACCTAGTTACACCAATGGCTTTAGTTCCTTCCTTTTCCAAATGCCTCTTGAAGCTAACTCATTGACTTCCTTCTTTAGTCTTTCTTGATCATTTTTCTCAACCTTGTAGAGTGAGGAACTCTTGAAAGTGATGTAAGGCTTCTCCTAGCCTTCTAAACACAATTTTCCTTCAAGTCCCTTATTCCTACTCCAAAACTGCCAAAAATAGGGCTATCAGAATTAGCCCTCCAACTTGATCTTTTGGACTTCAATCCTAATTTTCTCTACATAAGGTGGCAAAAAACTATGGTTTTTAGTACTCTTTTGGAAAACCTAAAGGATTTTGTGGGTCTCAGGTTTTCAAGCTATCAAGATGCCTAAAACTAACATTTATGCCTATATTTAAGGGTTTTTTAACATTTATGGCAAGGTTGACTAGGGTCTGATCATTCCCTCAACAAAACTTGTCATGAAGCCTTCTCCTTTGGCATTTAGTGGCATGACTCAACCCTCCTCCTTCTACAACACTTGGTTTGAAGCATTCCTCACATTCAAACCTCAAATCCTTCATTTCTCTATTGTGATCACCTAACCAAGTATCAAAGACTTGCCTAGGGCATCACATTTAAATTTCTTAACACAATTTCCAAGGGCCCAAAAACTCTGTACATAGGCTCCACTCCCATTTACCCTAAATCCATGAAGAACTCATGGTAGGAACTCATGGGGGAGCGATTATTGCACAGAGAGTCAAAACTAAACCAACACACAAGAGATTTACAAATGAATTTCAAAACTTGCTAAAATGAATACCTAAAAACTTAGAACCTGAATGAAAAAGTACTATAACAACATGGAAAAAAAAGATACAACACTAGAATGAAATCTTCAATCCATTATTTTGTATAGGCAATCAAAAACCTCAAAAAATGCTAAAATTAAACTAGAAGTTGTGGATCTAATTGCACAAAATTGTTGATTATCATCCTCCAACCATTGGAATGTTTTTATTTCATGGTTTTATAAGCTCCCAAAGAGGTTTTAGGCAATTGGACTAACCACCAACATCTTTCTTGCATCAGTTGTCAAGCAACTTTTCCAAAAATTGCACAACTTTGACAACTTTTTGCATCTTTGAGCAATTTTGCTTTCCTTTGCCTGGTAACTTCCAAATCTATCTACTTTTATCCCTTAATAATTTCTAGGCATAATTTAGCCTCTAAGACATCAATTTGCATGTTTTTTTCCATTTTTTCCTTATTGACAACTTTTGCATAATTGTAGCACAATTGACATCTTTTTTATATAGACATAAAATAATGTAGCTATCATCATCCAACCTCTTAAAATAAACACAATAATCTGAATGACACCTGTTATAGCCATGCTCATGCATAAACCTATCAAATTTCAGATACCATTGCCGAGGTGCTTGCTTCAAGCCATATAAACTTTTCTTCAATTTGCACACTAAGTTCTCCTTACCTTTGACCTCAAATCCCCGTGGTTGGGCCATATATATTTCTTCATCCAAATCACCATGAAGAAAGGTTGTTTTAACATCCAACTGCTCTAAATGCAAATCTTCAGTAGCCACAAGACTTAAAACAATACGGATAGAAGTCATTTTAACAACAGGAGAAAATATCTCATCAAAATCAATTCCCTTTTTCTGTGCAAATCCTTTTACAACTAACCTGGCCTTAAATCTTTTCTTACCTCCTTCCTCTTCTTTCAACCTGTAAACCCACTTATTTTGTAAAGCCTTTTTACCTGCAAGCAACTTGCATAGATCCCATGTCTTATTCTGTAGCAAAGAGTCCATTTCATCTTTAATTGCAGACTCCCACTGAATCTTAGTATCCATCTGTACTGCTTCATCATAACTTTCAGGTTCACTAGCATCAGTAAGTAAAATAGAATACAAATAGGGAGAAAATCTTTGTAGAGGTCTAATTTTCCTTGTTGACTGTCTAACATTCACTGGTGTGTGTGGTATTTGTTGTTGCAGTTGTTGCACATCATGAGGAATGGCTGGAACATCAGCTTTTGGAGTATCATCCAGCACTACATAATCATCTTCTTTCTTCTCATGTTGCTGCAATAGATCTTTGCACAACACTTTCTCATTCAATATGACATCTTGACTTCTAACAATTTTAAGATTTTCAAAATCCCAAAGCCTATAACCAAATTCATTAATGCCATATCCAACAAAGACACATTTCTTTGATTTAGCTTCTAGCTTGGTTCTATTTTCAGAGGCTATATGAGCAAAAGCTTCACAACCAAAGGTCTTGAGAAAAGAATAACTCACCTTCTTACCCATGCTTGTTCTCCAACAAGAATATGTTTGTCCTTTATTGATCCATGTGACCTTGTATGGATTGGCATGACAGATTATTTTTAACTTTGGCTTGTTGATTGCCTCTTCACTAATTCTGTTGTTAGTTGAGCCTGAGTCAATGATGACTCTACACACCTTTTCCATGATCTTGCATCTAATCTTAAAGATTGTTCTTCTCCAACTTGGTTCTTCTTTAATTAGCTCCTTGATCAAGGTTCTTCTTATCATCAAGTTCTCCCCTCCTCTAATTCTAAGGGTACCTCAGAGTTTTTTGTTGTTGCTACTAGTTTCCTCTTGCACACAATTGACCTTTTTTGTGCTTCCATAGGAAGTTGAGCCTTTTAGGGAGTCCTAGCTTATTGCAATGATAACATTTCATAGTGGCAAAGTAAGATCCTCTTCCTTGGTTGTTGCTCCTCCCTCTCTAACTAGTGTTAGAGCCTCTACCCCTATTGAAACCTCTTCTTCATGAACTTCCTTCTTGTTGTTCAGTAACCTTATGGTCTCCTTGTGACCTATAATCAGATCTTGTTCCACCATAGCTTCAAACTCTTCCATCTCTATGCTTACCTCTACCTCTAAAGTTTGAATCTACCTTCTTTTTATTCTCCTCTTCCACCTTCAAAGCAAGTCGAAAGCATTTATGGACTATTGTAGAAGTCCATAAATTGATCTCTTCTTGTATGCTCCATTTCAATCCTCCTAGATACCTAGCCACTTTGATAGGCTCATCTTCTTGTACTCTTCACCTTAAACATGACTTCTAAAACTCTTCAGTGAAAGTTGCCACATCCATGTCCTTTTGCTTCAAACTTTTCCTCTTCTTGTGTAACTAAACCTCATAGTCTTCTAGTAAGTATTGTTCCTTCACCTTTGTTACCATGGCTTTCCAATTTGCAATGGGCTCATTTCCCACCCTTTCCCTCTCTTCTTGGAGGTACTTCCACCATGTTAGGGTTGATCCCCTTAGCCTAGATTTGGCTACCTTGACTCTTTGTGCTTCACTCAAAGTGGTTCTCCATTCCTTCAATCCACTCCATTACCAATTTTGGGTCCATATTCTCACTAAACAAAGAGACTCCTTCTAGGGCCTTTCCACATAATGCTTTGATGGCTTTTAGGAATGGCCCTTCATTTATGGGAGTGTCTAGTTTAGGAATAAGATCTTGCTCATCCATATTTTCTTTACCCTTATTGCTATTTTCACCTTCTTGGTCTTTTCTTCTTGGCTACCTCAGTAACTTCTTCCAGTTTGGTCTTCATTGATTCTAGAGCTTCTTCAAGAACTTTGTTCCTCTCCTTCTACTCACCCATCTCTTTGGCCAATTCTAAATTGGTGACCATATTTGATTCTCCAACTGACTCTACAGGCTAAAACATCACCCACAAACCCCAATCTTCTTGCTATGATACCATTCTGGTGTAATGCTAGGGTAGTTTGCTCCTTTAGTCCTTACTTTCTCAAGGACTTGATCAAGATTTATCTTAGCCTATTATGGTTCCTTTGATTCCCTAATCTCTAGAGGATCTCTACCCTATCTTCTAACTACTCACTACCTAGTTACACCAATGGCTTTAGTTCCTCCTCCAAATGCCTTTTCAAGCTAACTTGTTTACTTCCTTCCTTCCTTAGTCTTTCTTGATCATTTATCTCAACCTTGTAGAGTGAGGGGCTCTTACAAGTGATGTAAGGATTCTCCTAACCTTCTAAACACAAGTTTCACAAGTTTCCTTCAAGTCCCTTACTCCTACTCCAAAACTACCAAAAATAGGGCTACTAGAATTAGCCCTCCAACTTGAGTTTTTGGACTTCAATCCTAATTTTCTTTGAATAAGGTGGCAAAAAAACTATGATTTTGAGTACCCTTTTATAAAACCTAAAGGATTTTGTTTATCTCAAATTTCCAAGCTATTTGTACACCTAGAAGTATTTTTTATTCATATATTTAAGGGTTTCATAACATGTATGGCATGGCTGACTATGGTCTAATCATTCCCTCAACAAAACTTGTCATGAAGCCTTCTTCTTTGTCATATAGTGACATGACTCACCCCTCCTCCTTTTGCAACACTTGGTTTGAAGCATTCCTCACATTCAAACCTCAAATCCCTCCTTTCTCTATTGTGATCACCTAACCGAGTATCAAAGGCTTGCCTAAGGCATCACATTTAAATTGATTAACACGTTTTCCAAGGCCCCAAAAACTATGTACACAAGCTCCACTCCCATTTCCCTCAAATCCATGAAGAACTCATAGTAGGAACTCATGGGGGAACCATTGTTGCATAGAGAGTCAAAACTGAACCAACACAAAAGAGATTTACAAATAAATTTCAAAACTTGCTTAAATGAATACCTAAAAACTTGTGACTTGAATGGAAAAGTACTATAACAACATGAACAACAAAGATCCAGCACTAGAATGAAATATTAAATCCATTATTTTGTATAGGCAGTCAAAAACCTCAAAAATTGTTAAAACTAAACTAGAAATCATGGATCTAATTACACAAAATTGTTGATCATCATTCCCCAACCCTTGGAACATGTTTATTTCATGGTTCTATAATCTCTCGAAGAGGTTGCAGGAAGTTGGACTAACCACCAACCTCTTTCTTGCATTTTGCAACTTTTTGTCAAAAAGTTGTAAAACAACTTTTCCAAAAATTGCACAAATTTTTGCATCTTTGAGCAATTTTGCTTTCCTTTACTTGGGAACTTCCAAACCTATCTACTTTAAATCCTCTAATAATGTCTAGGCATGATTTAGCCTCCAGGACAGTAATTCACATGATTTTTTTCTTTTTTTCCTTATTAACAACTTTTACACAATTGTAGCACAATTGACATCTTTTTTACATCTTCTCCCTTTCTTGCTCCAAATGACATATTAGGAGCTCCAATCCATGCAATGGGTTATAAAAACACCATGGAGGACAAGATGGTTTACAAACCTGTAACGCCCCGCCAAGGGATCCAAAAGAATTAACCTAAAGTTTCACTAAGTTTGCTAAACAATTTTTTTTTTTTAAAGTAAGAATGTATAACATACACATCAAACACATAGTAGCGGAAGCAATAACATGTAATCATCGACAAACATACATTGCAAGTTACATTTCTTAAAGATCCCAAGACGTTGAGTCACGTTTAAATTTAATTAAATCTAAGTCTAACAACTATCACATACATATGAAAGAATAATCAGAAAGTCCCATGTCCATAATATACATTTGTTCTGAATGCCTCTCGGCAAATTAATTTGGAATGCTCAATCATCCACTATACAAGTCACAGGGTATGAAAGGCTTAAAAGAATATACATATGTAAAAATAGAAATACATCAACCTCCATGAATCCATGATACAAAGTACAGTAAAGATATATACAAAACTATTCACCATACTTGATACGTCCATACATCCATAATGATAAAACATCTAACATAAAAACTAACCATCCATCATAATAATCCAAGGACATAGTGAAGGTAAATGCCAATCACGAAAACTCTAGCCACGGTGACCACGCAACAGATCTCAATGGTAAGAGTAAAAGCACTACCACCCGACCGCGTGGAACCTAACTGGTCCACTCCCACTGCGCTGAGGAGATAGTCTCAAGTCCCAAATAGGATAACGAAACCTATAATCATAAATACTCTCTAAGTCTAGGAAATCCTATAAGTATGCTAACTTAAGGGTTCTTAAAAAGATCGACATCTAAATCCCAGAGGTACCACAAGACACGTAGGAAACCTAATATGCAAGCGGGAAAGTGTCATCGCAAAAGTCATGTAGAAGTTACCCGAGCAATCCCTTAGGAATCTTGGGTCCCTGCTGATCCTGCGGCCACTAGTATCCTCTCGTACTGACGAGGCCTACTATGGAATGCAAGGTCGTAACCAAGCGTTCTCTCTACCCCATCCTAGTCTGTACTAGCACTCAAGGCATGGGAGAGAACATACAATTATCTTGTTAGGTTCATTTTCTCTCATTTAGTGTAAATGTTTTCACTTATTAAAAATGACTTACAATGGGTTTCTCAAGGCAGCCTCTTAGGGCTCCGACCCCCATTGCAAGCCACTTCCCGACTCTACACATAGATAACCTACCCTAGGCTCATGAAATCATAAATCAAAGAATCATAAAAAAAACCACCTCAGTCCTATACAAGCAACTGAAAAACATCATAAAAGGTAAGCCACAAAATTACATCAGTTCTTCATGAGCAACAGATAATATCAATAAGTAATCATATGATCACGACAGTTCTCTATCAGCAACTGAAGGCATCAATGATAAGTCACAAAATCCAATGGTTCTCCAATGAGCAACCAGAAAGTATCCCAATAGTAAATTACAATACTGATCGAAGACTCCAAAATGGTCAAGTCAACACATGACATCATCAAGAACATAACAAACAATTCAGTCCTTTCAAGCGACCGAAAAGCAATCCAAGTATAACTGATCGAGACTCAAAAATGGTTATCAAATATAACTGATCGAGACTCAAAAATGGTTAAATCAAGTATCTCAAATACGTACATCTCAGCTTCACTCAAGGAAACTAGAAAGCAATAACAAACAGTAAACACAATCATGTCATAGAGCACTTCATCACATTACCATGGTTGGGTTAAGAAAGATCGAGACCAAATCATCATGACATCACATTCACAACCCCGAGCCTCTGGTAACAACCTAAAATGGTCAACGCTAAACCAACCCCATAACATTCAAAGCACAAAGACAACATCAAAGTCTCAGAGATTGGATTTGAAAGTATATTATTGAGTTAAGGTAAGGTTTATGTTTCAGTTTAATGTCGAATTCAAGTAACTAGGTTTTCTCAACTACCCTTTTACAATTAACCCATTTCTATAATAAATAACTTCCATTAAGTCAATATTCTGAATCTGTCATTTAATCATTTGATATTCATTATTAATTAACTTTAATTAAACTAATTTTAATTAAATTAATCAATAATTTCTTGTTCTAATTACCTATCTTAATCTATTCATTAATTATTAATTTATTAATATTAAACCAAAATTATCAATAAATTAATATTTACAAACTATGTGAAATACATTTAATATTTATTTATTAAATATTAATAAAAATAAAACTATTATTAATTAAAATATATTATAATTTTATTAATTAAAAATTTAATAATAACAAAATTTGTTTTGTAAATAACATAATTTTTATATAAAAAAAAATGAATTAATAAAATACGTTTAAAAAATAAATAAAAATCATTTAATATAAATAATCGTCGGCTTATATAAGCCGACGGCCTGCCGCAGTCCTGCGGACGCAGGGCCTGCGACAGTAGGTACATCGTACCTGCGACGCAGGTTCTGTCGGCTATGCCGACAGTGGGGGTGGGCACGGGGTAAATCCCTCCCCCCCACTTAATATTGCATTATTAAATTTTTTTTTTTTCTTAAGGAGTACGAATATGTGTTTTATCAATTTTATTTTTTTAAAATTTAAATTTGAATTTGTTTGGATATTAATATATATAAATTTATAACTATATATATATTAAAATAATTTCTTTTAATATATATATATAAATATATGCATTGAAAATTTGTTTCCTTCTCTATATTGATATAGAAAATATAGTCAAACATCCGAACATTTAATTTAAAATTTCAGTCTAAGATTCAACCCTTCCCATTTAAATTTTGTATACAGAAGTTTATAGACAAGTATCTGATAAATTCCAATATTGTAATGTTTAAACATTCATCATAGAGAATTCAGATTTACAAACCCCAGACACGAAGAAGACAGGAAAGGATAATTGCGTATTTAATCGATAATAAAAAACACAAGACCCTACCTGATCCTGATGCTATTATGCAATCTCCAAGAACTGTAAAAGAATTCGCTCCTCTCAGTAACCTTCTTCCCAAAATCTTTCTTTGATATTCACCTTCTAAAAATCGCTTCCAAAAGTTGTCTCCCCCAAAAATTCCTGTCCAACTTTGTATATCTCAAAAATGAACCCCCAAAGTTGTGATAAGCAATTTCTCCTCAAATCGGGGCACTAATTGTGTGTTTACCCGAGAAGACTCTTTGCACAACTCAGTTAACTCCAAATTAACCTTTATTATCTTTTCTTTTATTTTGCATTCAACTTTCATGCACATTAAGTTGAATTATTAAATAACTTTATTTAATATTCCACTTGACTTCTATTTTAAATTAATTTATTACTTTAATCTTATGTGCACTTTTAAGAAATTAAAATAACATTATTAATTTCTATAATTTAATCTTTTAATTTAATTCTCATATTTAAACTCATGCTTAGATCATGCGATCTAGAGTTCTTAATAATTTAATATCTTTCAACTTTTAATTTATTTTAGAACTTAATTGATAACATATTGGTGCAGGAGCACCTAGGAAATATGCCAAGTTTCCTAAATTGTTTTTGGCTTGTAGTGGTCTTGGCTAGACCACATGAATAAGGGCTATGTGATAAAGCCCCAAGTGTGTGAGTTGTGTTTGTAAATAGGTTTTTGTTGTGTTTGAGTTTCCAAGTTGCTTCTATGTTGGCAAAATTGCTTAAATTGCTTGTTAGAGCCTAGAATGGTCAAACACTGACCAAGACCCCAGGAGGATGGGAAACATGGAAAATATGTTAAAAGTTGTAATTACATGGAAATAGGTTCATTTAACCATGTTTGAGGTCATGGAGCCATTAAATGCACAATAGTGCAAAAGTTGCACTTGGCAACTTTGCAACTTTGCAAAATTGCTTGACAACATTGACAAAAAGTGCTAAAACTTTATAAGGGCTTCAAGAATCAGTTGGAAACCTATGGTATCTGTTGATTCACGTCGGTAAGAGGTATTTAAAACCAATCCAAGTTAGTTTGAGGGTTGGCATATGCTTTTGTATGAATTTTGGCATTGGAATGAAGAGCAAACTGAGCATTTTGATGACAGTTTTCTGATTTCACCCTTCATCCACACCTTTAATGGATTGATAGGGTTGCTGTTTTCATGTGATTTTATAGTGTATGGAATGTAGATGCTTTGGTAAAGATTAGGAGTTTTTTTTATCAGTTTCATTACTAGTTTGAAAAATCTTTTTAAAGTTGCCAGTTCGCTGGTCTGTACACAGCAATCAGCAAAGAAATCTCTATAACTTGAATTCCAATGGTGGAACCATGATGGCCTTTTGGAATCAAGTAATAGACTGTATAAAAAATGTAAATATGTATTTTTGTCTTGTTTTGCAGAGGTTTGTTGTTTTTTCCAAGAGGCCCTAGGCGAGTTTGCATACCCGGCTAGGCAATGAAATCAGCAAATAAGTGTTTGAAAGGGGCATAGAATGGGGTGTTGGGTGCAATAAAAATTCATGGAAGGAAAGAGTGGTGAGTGAAGGAAGTTAATTCTAGGAGTTCAGTCATTTAGAGTCCATTTGAGTGGTGGAAGGAAGAACTCTCTATATTCCTGTTCATACAAACAAGAAACCCTTGTAAATAGACATATTTTTGGAAATCCCTTGTACGGATGACCTGGGTGTTGCAGACCTGAAAAATCTTCAATGGGAGCCAAAAGGGTATCCAAATCATAAATTTTTTTGAGTACTTCTTAAGGGTTTGAGGAGATATAAGCCAAAAATCAGTTTTGGAGGCCTAATTTTGTTATTAGTCTTGGTAGCCCTCTTAACTATGCAATCTTCAAATCGATTGGAAACCCAATACTCCAATTCACTTAGTGATCCTAAAAACTATTGAATGAGACCTAATACAAGCCTTGGAATTCAATATAGCCAAGAATGCACTCCTGGAAGCCAGTTGTCAAGAACGGTGCAATGAGAGCACTAGGGAGACCCCATGGTGAAATAGATTTTTGAGTTGATTGGTGAGGATTAGTGTAATAAGGGAATAGAGAGAAGATTCCCGTGGAGTAGGGTATAGGATAAATACCCTAAGAGGCTAGGAGAAAGCCTAAAGTGAGTTCTAGTAGTTGAGGCTAGAACCTTGTTCAAGATCCTCCCCATCAAATTGGTATCAGAGCCTTGAAAGCTTTGGGACAAGACATTGTGTATGTCTTATTTTGGAAGTGAGTCAGTGGGAGAAACCACCATGGTAACAAATGCTGAGTTGGCAAAGGAAGTGATAGAACAAAGGGAGAAAAATAGGCTCCTTGAGGAAGCCTTAGAAGCTATGAAAGATAAGCTTGATGAAGTGGTAGAGACAACTGGAAAAATGAAAGAGAAGTTGGAAATTAATGAAGAAAAGGGAAAGGAAGAGAATGAAGAGGACTATGTACCTGAACCTGATCCTCCATTACAAGAGGAACCTTTCCTTAAAGCCATCAAGGCATTGGGTGGCAAATCTCTTGAGGGGATACCCCTATTTACTGGTAAGATGAATTCAGAGTTGGTCATGGAATGGATTGAAGGGATGGAGAACCATTTTGAATGTGAAGGCGTATCAGAGGCACAAAAGGTGAAGGTTGCCAAAGCAAGATTAAGCGGACCAGCCCTAACATGGTGGAAGTTCATTCAAGAAGAGAGGGAAAGAGAAGGCAAGAAACCTATCTCTAATTGGAAAGCTATGGTGGAAAAAATCAGAGATAACTATTTGCCTGAAGACTATGAAATCCAGCTACACAAGAAGAGACAAAGCTTGAAGCAAAAAGATTTGGATGTGGCCTCCTATACTGAAGAGTTTCAAAAACTTTGCTTGAGATCCAAGGTCCAAGAGGAGGAGAGCATCAAGGTGGCTAGATATTTAGGTGGTTTGAAATGGAGTATTCAAGAGGAGATCAGCCTTTGGACTCCTACTACTGTTCATAAGTGTTTTCAATTGGCACTCAAAGTGGAAGATAAGAATAGAAGGAAACAAGACTCTAACTCTAGGGGTAGAGGAAGAGGGAGAGACTCTAGAGGACATAGAGGTGGTTATGGGGGAAGAAGCAATGAACCCAAGGCCACAGGAGACTCCAAGTTGATTGAGCAAAGTGGGGAAACAAGTGGAAGAGGTAATTTCACTAGAGGAAGAGGATTTGGTGGTGGAGCTAGAGGCAGATCAAACAATTTCAGCAGGGGTTCACATTTTGCAAACATGAAATGTTACCATTGTGGACAACTTGGTCATCCAGCCTATAGATGTCCTGAGAAGGCATCATCTTCCCAAGGGGATAAGAAGATAACATATGTTCAAGAAGAATGCAGCAACAATATAACTTCAGAAGTGAATCTTGATTCTGAGAAGGGAGAAAATCTGATGTTTAGAAGAGTTTTGATCAAGGAGCCTAGCAAAGAAGAGCCTAAACAAAGAAGGGCACTTTTTAGAATAAAATGCAAGATACTTGGTAAGGTTTGCAAAGTTATTGTTGATTCAGGATCAATTGATAATATCATCTCTAAAGAGGCTGTCCAAAAGCTCAAGCTAACAAAGATTCCTCATGATCATCCATATAGAGTCACATGGCTGAATAAAGGGCAGAATGTGTTGGTAAATGAACAAGTTTGGGTGGATTTTTCAATTGGAGGATATCAAGACAAAATTCTTTGTGATGTGTTTCCCATGGATGCTTGTCATCTACTCTTGGGTAGACCATGGCAATATGATAGGGATGTTGTCTATCATGGGAAGAAGAACTTGTATACATTCAAGAAAGGAGGAGTGACATACAAAATCCAATCACTTGTTGAGGAAGGCATAGATGCAGCAACAGATCAGCGTGTTCTACTCATGAGTGGAAAAGAATTCTTACATGATTTCAAGGAGAACAATGAAGTTGGGTTTGCCATAGTTGTGAAACCAAAGGAGAAAGATGCTGTCAAACAAACACCATTGCCAAGAGAGGTAAAAGAACTATTGGATCAGTTCAAAGACATCATAAGTGATGGAGAACTTGCCACACTCCCTCCACAAAGATCTATTAGTCATCAAATAGACTTTGTTCCTGGATCCTCATTGCCCAACAAGGCTGCTTACAAGATGACTCCAAATCAGAATAAAGAAATTGCAAGACAAGTACAAGAGCTACTTGACCAAGGTCTCATTCGGAAGAGTATTAGCCCATGTGCTGTACCGGTTGTTTTGGCACCAAAGAAAGGAGGTAAGTGGAGAATGTGCACTGATTCTAGAGCCATAAATAGGATAACAATTAGATATAGGTTTCCTATTCCTAGAATAGAAGATCTAATGGATTGTTTGGGGGGTGCTAAGTATTTCTCCAAGATAGATCTCAAGAGTGGCTACCGTCAAATCAGAATGAAGGAGGGTGATGAATGGAAAACAGCCTTCAAAACTACGGAAGGACCTTATGAATGGCTAGTAATGCCATTTGGCCTCTCTAATGCACCTAGTACATTCATGAGGCTAATGAATGAAGTGTTGAAGGACTACATAGGCATTTTTGTAGTGGTTTATCTTGATGACATTCTCATTTTCAGCAAGACTAAAGAAGAACACAGGAAGCATTTGGCAATTGTTTTAAAGAAGTTACAAGAAGAAAAATTGACCATTAATCTTGAGAAAAGTGAGTTCTTGAAACAAGAGTTGGTTTACCTTGGTTTTGTAGTTTCACAAGGTAACTTGAAGATGGATGAAAGTAAAATAGAAACCATTCTAAACTGGCCTACACCTAAAACAGGGGCTGCAGTAAGAAGTTTTCATGGTTTGGCACAATTCTATAGGAAGTTTATAAGGGGTTTTAGTGAGATATGTGCACCAATATTAGACACCATCAAGGGAGGACTAAAAACTAAGTTCTTGTGGACCAAAGAAGCCAATGAAGGGTTTGAAAGGTTGAAGAAAGAGGTAGCTACTAAACCCATTTTGGTTTTACCTAGTTTTGACAAGTTGTTTATTGTAGAATGTGATGCAAGTAATATTTTTGTTGGGGCTGTATTAAGCCAAGAAGGAAGGCCAGTAGCATTCTTTAGTGAAAGGCTAAATGAATCCAAATCTAGGTACTCATCCTATGACTTAGAATTGTATGCATTGGTGCAAGCACTTAGGAAGTGGAGGCACTATCTTTTACCTAAAGAGTTTGTTGTATACACTGATAACCAAGCATTGAGTTACATCAACACTCAAGAGAAGTTGAGCCTAAGACACATCAAATGGATGGAGTTCCTACAATCCTACACATTCACCATCAAGCACAAGAAAGGGTAGATAAATAAAGTAGCTGATGCATTAAGTAGAAGGCTGCTTACTATCCAAGAACTATAGTTAGAGAGTATTGGAGTTGAAGGTTTCAAAGACCTATATGCTGATGATGAAGACTTCTCAGAGGCCTACAAGGTATGTGTAGAGTTTAACAATCATTTTCATAGCAAGTTTGCTGATTACACTTTGCAAAATGGGTTGTTGTTTAGGGGAAATCAATTATGTGTGCCTAGAGGATCAATGAGAGAAAATCTGATCCAAGAGAAGCATAATGGAAGCCTTAGTGGACACTTTGGTTTGAACAAAACATTGGAGTTGGTGGAAAGATTCTACTATTGGCCTAGGATGCAAAGAGATATCCGGAAGTATGTTGAACAATGCATGATTTGTCAAAAGGCCAAGGGAACTTCTACAAATGCAGGATTGTACCAGCCCTTACCCATTCCAAATAGGCCATGGGAATGCATCAGCATGGACTTCATAGTGGGCTTACCAAGAACAACATCAGGTTTGGATAGTGTGTTTGTAGTTGTGGACAGATTTAGCAAAATGAGTCACTTTATTCCTTGTAAGACTACTCATGATGCTAGCTATATTGCTCACTTATTTTTCAAAGAAGTTGTAAGGATTCATGGCTTACCAATCAGTATAGTTTCAGATAGAGATGTTAAATTCATGGGGCACTTTTGGAAGACCTTGTGGAGAAGGCTAGGTACTAACTTGGCACATAGTTCAGCTTACCATCCCCAAACTGATGGTCAAACTGATAGGGTGCTTGGAAACCTTCTAAGGTGTTTAACAAAGGAGTATGGCCAAGTGTGGGATCAAGTCCTACCACAAGCTGAGTTTGCCTACAATGATAGCACAAATAGAACTACCGGTAAGAGCCCTTTTCAAGTTGTTTATGGTTATCACCCAAGAGGAGTTTGTGAGCTACGAGAATTAAAGAATCAAGAAGAGATTAGTGGACATGCAGATGATTTTTCCCAGTCCATGAGAGAGGTACATGAGCAGGTCAAGAAGTCCTTGATAGAGGCTACTCAAAGGTTAAAGACTAAAGTAGATGAAAGGAGGAGAGATTTACAATTTGAAGTAGGAGATTTGGTGATGGTACACTTGAACAAGGCTAGACTTCAAAAAGGTGTTCCAAGAAAGCTTCAAATGAGGAGGATAGGGCCTTGTAAGGTTCTAGCTAAGTATGGCCCAAATGCCTACAAGATTGAGTTGCCAAACAATCTAGCCATCTCTCCCATCTTCAACATTCAAGATTTGGTTAAATACAAGGGTCCTAATGTCATGGAAGAGGAACACATCATAGAGGTAGATAAGAATATTCCAGAAATCAGTATTCCTCTCCAAACCAAGCCTCAAGCTGAAAAAGTTCTAGATTCAAGAGTAAAGAAGAAGACTAGGCATGGAATTTATATGGAGCATTTAGTAAAATGGAAGAACCAGCCTGAATCTGAAGCGACATGGGTAGCTGAACATGAATTCAAAAAGAGAGGTATCAGTCAAGATCTCTTGAATACTGACCCACCTTAAGTTTTTTTTTGTCATAGGGGGAGAATGGTGCAGGAGCACCTAGGAAATATGCCAAGTTTCCTAAATCGTTTTTGGCTTGTAGTGGTCTTGGATAGACCACATGAATAAGGGCTATGTGATAAAGCCCCAATTGTGTGAGTTGTGTTTGTAAATAGGTTTTTGTTGTGTTTGAGTTTCCAAGTTGCTTCTATGTTGGCAAAATTGCTTAAATTGCTTGTTAGAGCCTAGAATGGTCAAACACTGACCAAGACCCCAGGAGGATGGGAAACATGGAAAATATGTTAAAATTTGTAATTACATGGAAATAGGTTCATTTAACCATGTTTGAGGTCATGGAGCCATTAAATGCACAATAGTGCAAAAGTTGCACTTGGCAACTTTGCAACTTTGCAAAGTTGCTTGACAACATTGACAAAAAGTGCTAAAACTTTATAAGGGCTTCGAGAATCAGTTGGAAACCTATGGGATCTGTTGATTCACGTCAGTAAGAGGTATTTAAGACCAATACAAGTTAGTTTGAGGGTTGGCATATGCTTTTGTACGAATTTTGGCATTGGAATGAAGAGCAAACTGAGCATTTTGATGACAGTTTTCTGATTTCACCCTTCATCCACACCTTTAATGGATTGATAGGGTTGCTATTTTCATGTTATTTTATAGTGTATGGAATGTAGATGCTTTGGTAAAGATTAGGAGTTTTTTTTATCAGTTTCATTACTAGTTTGAAAAATCTTTTTAAAGTTGCCAGTTCGCTGGTCTGTACACAGCAATCAGCAAAGAAATCTCTATAACTTGAATTCCAATGGTGGAACCATGATGGTCTTTTGGAATCAAGTAATAGACTGTATAAAAAATGTAAATATGTATTTTTGTCTTGTTTTGCAGAGGTTTGTTGTTTTTTCCAAGAGGCCCTAGGCGAGTTTGCATACCCGGCTAGACAATGAAATCAGCAAATAAGTGTTTGAAAGGGGCATAGAATGGGGTGTTGGGTGCAATGAAAATTCATGGAAGGCAAGAGTGGTGAGTGAAGGAAGTTAATTCCAGGATTTCAGTCATTTAGAGTCCATTTGAGTGGTGGAAGGAAGAACTCTCTATATTCCTGTTCATACAAACAAGAAACCCTTGTAAATAGACATATTTTTGGAAATCCCTTGTACGGATGACCTGGGTGTTGCAGACCTGAAAAATCTTCAAGGGGAGCCAAAAGGGTATCCAAATCATAAATTTTTTTGAGTACTTCTTAAGGGTTTGAGGAGATATAAGCCAAAAATCAGTTTTGGAGGCCTAATTTTGTTATTAGTCTTGGTAGACCTCTTAACTATGCAATCTTCAAATCGATTGGAAACCCAATACTCCAATTCACTTAGTGATCCTAAAAATTATTGAATGAGACCTAATACAAGCCTTGGAATTCAATATAGCCAAGAATGCACTCCTGGAAGCCAATTGTCAAGAACGGTGCAATGAGAGCACTAGGGAGACCCCATGGTGAAATAGAGTTTTGAGTTGATTGGTGAGGATTAGTGTAATAAGGGAATAGAGAGAAGATTCCTGTGAAGTAGGGTATAGGATAAATACCCTAAGAGGCTAGGAGAAAGCCTAAAGTGAGTTCTAGTAGTTGAGGCTAGAACCTTGTTCAAGATCCTCCCCATCACATATTTAATTAATTTAACTAACAATAATATTTAGCATTTATTTAAAAATGTACTCCAAATATATTATTATTAAATTAAATAAATATTATCCTGTTCTAAATTTATCTTTGAACTTTAACCTTTAAATTTAATTCTTTTATTTAATTAATTTCTCAATTAATTAAATATTAAAGATATCATATTAATTCTCCATTAAATTAAATCTTTAATTAATCTTTTTAATTAGACTTAATTAATAGAAAACACATCAAGGACTCATATAACAACATACGAAAACCCTACATAGAAAAGCATATACTAAATCAAAACAAAAAGGTTATAATCCCGAAATTACATCATTTGATGCATTCAGAGGGTACTTAACTCATATACTTGTCCTAATTATCAATTAGGACAATTGGCTAAATGGTTTAGGAATTGGACTTAAGAGTTTATCTCCCCTCTCTTACCATTGAGACGGTGCGATAGGGTATGCTCATCCTGACAATTCAGGGAAGTCGATACCTGGTACCTGCAACCTGCATAAAAATCCACGCATGTACAAACGCAATATTCTAAGCTAAACAGACAATGGCAGGAAGTGGTGCATCGTGTAGATCCCGACTAGCAGGTGACTACGACTCCCTTCCTTAACCACATCAGAAACACCATACATAAATAAAACAACACGCACACCATACACATGCAGTATGGGGTAAGTATCCATAAGAAGCACATGGAATAATAAACCATCTAACTAATCATCATCGATAACTGAAACCATTGAATAATCATCATACATGCATGAAATATAGAGTACCAAGTAATCTCATCATATAATAAACTGAGTGTAAAACAACCTCTGATAATCTCTAAAATAATAATACTAATCATCAAACATAAATTGGCCTAAAAGAGTTTGGCAATGATATCAGAAATGTAGCTCGAAAATGTAGACTAGGGGCAGGCACTACAAAACCATACCTTCCTCATGCTTTTATGGTCCTATACCCATGACCCTTAACACAAGTTATACTCACAAACACACCAAAACCACCTAGTAAGGAAACCTCACCTAGGAGGGAAACTTCACCTAGGAACAACTCAGACAAAGAGATGACCTTGAAAAGGTCCAAACTCACTCACACTCTTGACTTGGATAGAGTCATTACAAGCCAAAAATCAAACTAGAACTCAAATTAAGGAAAGCAAGCTTTGACTAGGTGCTCCTACACCATGCCTTGAATCAATAGACTGCAAAAATAGCTTTGAAGCATTTGTATGGCTGCATGAAGAATGAAACAAGGAAATTACTAAAGAGAAAAACATCCAAACCCTACTTGAAGATCCCTATGATTACATGAAGAATTCCATCAAAGTCTTAGCACTGATAAACCCTTGGAAATTCAAGGGCATGAAGCCATCCAAGAATCTAGATGGGAAACGGTACATAGCTGAAGGGAAGTGAGGAAATTAAATGATAAAAAATGAAGACAACAAGAAAAATCTCCCCAAAAAAGTAAGGAAATGAGTGCAAAGATTGTAGAAGTAAGGAACAAGGAAATACTAGTGAAGTAAGAATATTTTTTTGGAAAAACAAAATATGCTACCAAACCAATGAAAGAGGTAATGAACATCTCTTCTAAATTTTGTAATGTTTCTCCAAGAGGGGAAAAAACCCTAAATCTAGATGAGAGTTATGTCAACTTGTATTCATCTATTCCTAAACCTACTAGAATATCATAAGTAAATGATATTCCTATCGCCAACTCAATATCACCCCTTCAAGACCTGACCCATATATCCTACTGCATAGGAAAGCAAGCCCAGGGAATTCTAATCAGCCAAAGATAAATATCCCATCATTTAGGAACCAAGTAAAAGAAGATGCTCAAACTAGTACACCCAAAGAGACCCAAAACAATAGTGCAAGCACATATACACCAATCAAAAGTATGAAATCTCATGGTGATAAAAACATTCAAATTATTAGTAATGAACATAGATGGTTCAAATGCAAAAAGGTTGGAATCTACAGATACTAGAGTGACGTAGTTGAAGAAACCCCCAACTTAGCTAAATGGCTTCAAAGTCTCTGCAGAGACTAGGTAAGTATCTCTATCATCTCTAATAGATTAATTTACATTCATTGGGACAACATTACTTATTAGGAATCAGTTTATTGTGTCTTATTTTTTCTTAAAGGGCATTACTTAAAGTTTATTTAATGGGAACCAAATCTAAGTGAACAAATGATGAAAGAGGTTAAGGTTTTTACTTGGATAATATGTAAATTGTTGTCCCCTGAATTAAATCAAAGTCAAATAATAGAGAAAATAGGCAGAGATTTATGGAATCTAATAGGTCTTGAAGTAAGAGAGAGCTCATCCAATGATGTTAAATTCTTGCTAAGCATAGAAATAGGCTCAATAAAAATTAATAAAATGATAATAACAAACAGGTCCCTCTACAACCTCTCTTTTGGGAAATATGAAGGGAAGATAAAGAAAGTACAAAACTTGGAGCCCTCCTCTTCTTAAAAATATATTAGAAGAACCTCAAACCTTGAAGAAATCTTTGGTGTCAACAAGGCAAGAGAATCTCCCCAAATTATATTAGTAATGATCTCTAAACCACCTTCCATGCCCTATCCTCCTCCCAGTAGGAAAGAATTTCATGATATTTCTAAGACGAATAGAGAAGAAGGAGAAATTATTGTAAAGGAAGAGGAGAAATTCAAAAAAGACATAGAAATAAAGGAATTAGAAAATATTATATTTTATAACAACTCTATGTTTGATCGAACAATCAGTAATCTACAGAAGTGTGAGCATTGTCAAGAAAAGTCATCCAACCTGGAGAAATGGAATCCGACACAAAGGGTTATAATAAGATAATTCATGAACTACTAGTAATACAAACATATTACAAAGATCAACTAGAAATTTGGGAGACAACACATAAGAAACATGACGATAGGAAACAATCAAAAGAGAAGGAAGGGAAAAAAGAGATCAGTAGATCAGGTGAAGAGGTAGTTTTAAACACACTGGTTGTAGTAATCTTGGTATCAAAAGCAAAAATTGGGAAAAAAGAATTGGCCACAACTAAAAATCTAGGAACCAATCAATCATTAGCAAGGAAAGAGATAGAAAATATAATAAAAGTTAAAGGAATAAAATCTCAGAATGAGCAGCCAATGAAAAATGAATCAAGGGAAGAAATACAAGAGGTATCAAGGAATCAACCCAAAATGACAACAAAGGCTAGTCTCATAAGTAACCCCGAAGAGGAAGGAGTGGATGTATAGGGAATAAACACAATCCAAGAAGAAGTATTCAACAAATTCTCAACCCCAAGAAAGGAAGGGAGAGAACAAGTAAAGACATAACAAAAAACTATGGAAGCATCCCAACCTCTAGAAAAGAAAATTCTTTGTACCTCATCAGAATAGTGGAGGAACATAACTACCCAAAAGAAGACTAAAGGGAAAAATAAGCACAAATTCTGGCAGACACCATTAAATGAACAAGATCCATTTGAGGAAGTGGACAAAGTAAGAAATAGGCAAGTGGGTAACAAATAAAAAATGAAAGAAGGACTCAAAATGCCTATGGAGTTTGAAACAATAATGAACAACATAAGCCTAAGGACTCTATCCGTTGGGAAAGGAAAAAAGGAAGAGGATAGACTACTCTGGGAAGAATTTGAGGTATTTAATACTTTAGAACAAATAACTGAAAACATAGATAACAAGGAGGAAGAAGTGGCTCATGAAGAAGAGAATGAAATGGGACTAGAGATGACAGACATAAGTGAGAAAATAATAGAGGAATTGATTGAAGAAGAAGAGATGGGGGAAGGAATAAATAAAATAGAGAGTACCAACAATGCTTCAGAATACATAGATGTGCTAGGCATTTCCCTCAATCAAGAAGGAATAAAAACTCCAAATTATGGGAAATTAAAAAAGAAGAGAGGGAGGAAATTTTTGGCTAAATTAAGAGCGATCACAAGGAAAGCAGATAACCAAAAAAAGATTAGCAATATTCTTCAATCAAGGAAGGGGAATTTCCTTCCCACATAACAATGAGGATAACAACATGGAACACTAGAGACTTAAAACCCCTACCAAAAAGTGCTTATTAAAGTGCAACATATCATTATTCACATAAGAAATTATACAAGTGTGCAAGCTCTAGTATCACACGTGTGAAGTTTTGTATATATTGTGAGTCGATAATGCTATTGTAATTACAAATTAATTAATTATCTTGTTATAATTAATTGGGAAAACCTTAAGGCCAACATAAGGAAATATTTTGAAGATAGGGTAGAAAGGAAAGATGTTTTCTTTGTTTGTAAGATGGTGTATGTATCAAGTATTGAATGTGAAGTGCGAAAAGGAGCAAAGTTTTTGGTGAATGTGAGTAACCGATCCAAGGGATTATTAGATGCATAGTTCATGATCTAGTATCAAGATCAGAAGGAGAAGAGGTCTAGTTGATAGGATAGAGAAAGAGGAAGGAAGTACAATTCAAATCTATTATTCTACAAGGAATAATACATAGATCATTTGGATAGTGGATTCATTGGTCTTGCCCTTGAAGTTGTTTGGACAATGGGTCCATCTACCTTCTACAACTCCTAACATGGTTGACACAAGTCCTAATAGGGTTGGAATCTCCTAACATGGATTGACATGTGATGAATGTTGTCATAGACTCCTAATAGGGTCCATCCTTTAATAAGGAATATTTATATTAGTACATCATCTTGCAGGTACCATCCCCATCAAGGTTTTCCCTCTGATCAAGGGTTTCCCTAGTTAACATATATGGTGTTATTGTGCATGAGTATATTGTTGTGGTTTCTATTTACATTTCTCACATCATTAAGTTTTATTAAGGTTGATAATTGTGATAATAGTTGGACAACTAATTCTCCCCCCCGCCCCCGCCTCCCCCATACACCAAGAATCTTCATAATGTGTATCTCTCCATAGAGATATTCCTTCTCCTTACATGAATCTTTCTAAATCTCCCTAATAAAGTAGAGATTCTTTTCATGTGCATATCTTCCCCATTGACATCAATGACAAAGGCCTCATTATGTCAATTATTTGTTCCAAGTCTTCAACCATCTCAAGTGTCCAAAGACACTATGACAAGACCAATTACCAAGAGTCCTTGATGACTCTGCTCATCACAGATACTCCCCCATACAAGAAGTATCAGGATTCAGTCCAATCAAACAATAGTGTTATGTACCACTAGACTAATGCAATCTCTGCATCATCTACTCTAAAGTAGGTAGTGGCATAAGCCCAAGCATACCTATCAAGTACTCAAATGTATCTTTAGGTAAGGGCTTTGTAAAGATATTTTGCAATTTTTTCTTTAGTATTGACATACTCCAATCTGATTTCTTTTTCTGCTACCTTCTCTCTCAAAACATGATACTGAATAGATATATTCTTAGTCTTAGAATGCAATACATGATTCTTAGACATACTTGTTGTACTTGTGTTATCACAATATATGACAACAAGTTCTAAGAACTCTGTCCCAATATCTTTTAGCATATGCTACATCCATATGACTTGATTGCAATTATTTATTGCTACTACATGCTCTGCCTCAGCTATAATTTACGAAACATAATCTTGTTTCTTACTTAACCAAGAAACAAATCTTCCTCCAAGAAAGAATGCTCCACCACAAGTACTTTTTCTATCATCCATACTGCTTGCCCAAACTGCATTAGTATAAGCTCATAAAGTGAAATCACTTGATCTGTCATACCATATCCCATAATCAGATGTTCCTTTCAAATATCCAAATCTCTTACAATTTTCCAAGCCAAATCTCTTCAGCAAGTCTTCCAAATGCTTAGCTTGTGAAATGAAAACTCCATCACTATTTTGCACAATCTGCAACCCTAGAAAGAACTTCATCTCTCCTATCATACTCATTTCAAAATCATTCTTCATTTCTTTGTAAAACTTATCACTTGCTTCATAATTGCCTCCAAAAATCATGTCATCAACAAATATTACTATTATTAGCAAATTGTTCTCAATTTATTTCAAATAAAAGTTATTATATGTCATACCTTTAGCAAATCCAAGTTTTGCTAGATACTTGTCTAACCTTGTATACCAGGTTCTAGGTGCTTGCTTTAGACCATACAAAGCTGTCTTCAATCTGCATACCATGTCTTTTCTTCTGTCAGAGGGAAACCTTCACGTTGCTCAATATAAACATCTTCTTAAGTTCTCCATTCAAAAAGGTTGATTTGACATCTATCTGATACACTTTTTAATTTCTTATTTGTTGCATAAGCCAAGAACAATCTTATTACTTCCATTATGGCTACAGGGGCATATGTCTCTTCACAATCTATTCTTTCTTGTTGTGAATATCCTCTGCATACAAGTCTAGCTTTGTTCCTTACAACTTCACCTTGCTCATTCATCTTATTTCTAAATACCCATTTGGTCTCTATAACATTCTTGTCTTTGGCTCTAGGAACTAATTCCCATGTATCACTCTTCACAATCTGATATAATTCTTCCTTCATTGCTTGAATCCAATTATCATCTTTACATGCTTCATCTGTGCTCTTAGGTTCAACTTGAGAAATCAAACATATTTCCTCATTAACTTTGTTCCTTGTCATCACTCCTTCATCTTTGCTTCCAATTATTTTCTTTGGGGGGTGATTCTTTGTCAAGTTCCTATTAGAGGTAGGAGTTGCTAACTCAACTCTTATCTCTTCTCTTGGTTTAGATATGTTGTGATGTGGAGTCTAATTAGGCTCAGAGGTTTATTTGGCACAATTTCCCTCTAGATTATTTCTATGGGGGTTTGGGGGCAATGCCCCCAAGACGAGGTCCCTGTGGGGTCCTAGGATAGCACCCCAACCCTTATATTGTAAAAGGCATCGACTACTATTTTTCTATTATTCTAGCCCTAATTTTGTAAGCAGCAAAAAGCTTGTATAAAAAGGGTTTAGGGTTAGGGATTTTCATAATGTGTGATGCAAAAATTGGTTCTTACGACAGTATTGAGCTATAAGGGATTACATAGTGTAATCAAGTTGTAATCACTAGATAATAATAATATTAGACTTGATGTTGGTGTATGTAGCCCAAGGATTGGGTGAACCACGTTAAATCTCAGTGCCTTGTGTTCTCTTATGTGAGATCTATTATTTTCTAATATTGGTTATAATTGCATGTAATTTTTATTTCTTCTTAAAGTTAATCCTAACAAGTGGTATCAAAGCCAGATGGACGTCATTTTTTTAGCCAAACTGTCATAATTGTTTTTTAGCCAAATGATCATCATTTTTTTTAGTGATCCTCTATAGGAAGGTCTCATTGTTAAGTGGGAGTCTCACGGTTAAGTGGGAGTCTCATGGTTAAGTGGGAGTGATGGTAGATGAGGGCAAGCTGAGGGTTGACAATTTTAATGGGTAGAACTTTCAATTATGGAAGATGCAAATGGAGGACTATCTCTTTCAGAAGGATTTATGGAAATTATTGGACCTATAGAAGGTGGATCTATTGCAGATCATTTAAATGAGTTTAATACTATTACTAGTCAGTTATCTTCTGTAGGTATTAATTTTGATGAAAAAATTAGGGCTCTCTTGATTTTTTGTTCTTCACCTAAAAACTGGAATGGCTTGGTAATAGCTATGAGTAATTCTATTTTTGGATCTAGCACCCTAAAATATGATGATGTGATCCGTGTTATTTTGAGTGAGGAAACTCGTAGGAAAACCTCAGGTGGATCTACATCAAGAAGTTCTTTGAATACACAAAGAAGAGGTAGAACGACTGAGAGAGGAAATACTTTTGAAAATCGTGGGAAATCAAGAGGAAAATCAAAGGGGAATATGTCTCAATCTAGAGGACCAGGAGATTGTTGGTACTATGGTAAACCAAGGCATAAGAAGAATGATTGTTGGACTCAAAAGAATAGTGAAGGAAATAAACCAGAAGGGAAAAAAGAGGCAAATGTGGTAAGTAAGAAGTCTGAAGAGGATGGTTTGCTTCTGCCTTTAGAAAGTATTGATGATCCATGGGTTTTAGATTTTGGTGCTTCATTTCATGCTACACCTCATAGAGGTTATTTTATTGATTAAGTCCAAAGGGATTTTGGGCTTGTTTATTTGGGGGATAATGAATCCTGTCAGATTATTGGAAAGGGAAAAGTTAAGATTAAGTTGCAAAATAGGAATCATTGGCTACAACATGAGGTAGGACATGTTCCAAGGCTAAGTAGGAATTTAATTTTAGCAGTGCAACTCGGTGATGAGGGTTGTATAGATACTTTTAATGATAAAAATTGGAAGGTTTCAAAATGTTCCCTTGTAGTAGCAAAAGATGTGAAAGTAGGCACCTTATATCTTTGTATAGGTTATATTGTTCCTTCTACTTTGATTGTTTCAGAGAAAAATTAATGTTTAGGAACAATTGTTGTAGTTGAGTAGGGAGAACAAATAAATGTTGTAGATTTTGATATAGCCTATGGCATAATAGACTTGGCCACATGAGTGAGAAAGGTAGGAAATTAATTCATTCAAAGAAAGTTTTACTGGGTCTGAAATGTGTTAATATGGATTTTTGTGAAAGTTGTGTGTATGGAAAACAAAAGAGAGTGAGTTTTGCGAAGACTAGGAAGGAAAAAAAATATGAGAGATTAGAGCTTGTGCATACAGATGTATGGGGACCAACTCAAGTATCTTCCCTTGGTGGCTCTCATTATTATGTTACATTTATTGATGATGCAACTAGAAAAGTATGGGTTTATTTCCTTAGACAAAAATCTAATGTATTTCAAACTTTTAAGAAATGGAAATGTTTGGTTGAAAATGAGACTGGAAAGAAATTAGATTGTCTCAAATTTGATAATGGTGGTGAGTATTGCAGTCATGAATTTGAAGATTATTACTCCATTAATGGTATTTGTAGACAAAAAATTGTTCCAAGGACTCCACAGGAGAATGGAGTGGCTGAACACATGAATAGAACTATAATGGAGTGTGCAAGAAGCATGAGGTTGCTTGCATGGTTGCCCTTAAACATGTGGGTGGAAGCTATCAATACTATTGTATATTTTATTAATAGAGGTCTCTCTACTCCTTTAGGTTGTGGTATTTTAGAGGAAGCATGGATTGGTAAGAAGGTGAGTTAATTTCTCAAAACCTTCAGTTATGAAGCATTTGCTCATATAGATTCTGAAAATAGAACCAAGTTGGAAGTGAAGTCAAAGAAATGTGTATTTGTTGGATATGGCATTAATGAATTTGGTTATAGGCTTTGGGATTTTGAAAATCACAAAATTGTAAGAATTAGGGATATCATATTCAATAAGAAAGTGTTGTATAAAAATTTGTTGCAACAACATGAGAAGAAAGAAGATGATTATGTAGTGTTGGATGATACTCCAAAAGCTGATGTTCCAGCAATTCCTCATGCTCTACAAAAACTGCAACAATAAATACCACACACCCCAATGAATTTTAGATGGTCAACAAGGCTAAGTGGACCTCCAAAAAGATTTTCTCCTTCCTTGTATTCTATTTTACCTACTGATGTTGGTGAACCTGAATGTTATGATGAAGCTATGCAGGTGGATACAAATATTCAGTGGGAGTCTACAATGAAAGAAGACATGGACTCTTTGCTGAAAAATAAGACATGAGATTTATGCAAGTTGCCTGTAGGTAAAAGGGCTTTACAAAATAAGTGGGTTTATAGGTTGAAAGAAGATGGTGGAGGTAAGAAAAGATTTAAAGCCAGGTTAGTGGTAAAAGGATTTGCACAAAAAAAAAGGGCATTGATTTTGATGAGATATTTTGTCTTATTGTTAAAATGACTTCTATTCACATTGTTTTAACTATTGTGGCTATTGAAGATTTTCATTTGGAGCAGCTTGATGTTAAAACAACCTTCCTTCATGGTGATTTGAATGAAGAGAAATATATGGCACAACCATAGGGATTTGAGGTCAACAATAAGGAGAACTTAGTGTAGGTTGAAAAAAAGTTTATATGGCTTGAAGCAAGCACCTCAACAATGGTATTTGAAATTTGATAGTTTTATGCATGACCATGGATATAGTAGGTGTCATTTAGATCATTGTGTTTATTTTAAGGGGTTGGATGATGACAACTACATTATTTTATGTTTATATGTTGATGATATGCTTGTAGCTAGGTCTAGCATGGATCACATTAAGGGGTTAAAAGAATAGTTAGCATATTCATTTGCTATGAAGGATTTGGGGGCAGTAAACCAAATCCTTGATATGAATATTTGTAGAGATAGGAAGAACAAGAAATTGACATTATCTCAAGCTAATTATATTGTGAAGGTTTTGCAACGTTTCTCTATGGAAAATGTTAAAGTTGTCAGCACACCTTTACCTAGTTATTTGAAGTTGACTAAGGATATGTGTCCAAAGACACAAGAAGAGGAGGATAAGATGTCTATGGTACCTTATGCTTTAGCTATAGGAATCTTGATGTATGCTATGGTATGTACAAGGATAGACACTACACATGCAGTGGGAGTTGTTAACAGGTATATGAGTCATCCAAGAATTTAGCATTGGAATGCAGTTAAATGGATTCTCATATATTTGAGAGGAACATCTATCAAGTGTTTACATTCTGGGGGCTCTACTATTGATTTACAGGGATATGTTGACTCAAATTTGGTAGGGGATATTGATACCAGGTATAGTACTATAGGTTATATATTTATTGTTGGTGGAGCAACCATGAGTTGGATTTCTAGGTTACAGAAGGTTAATGCTTTATCTAATATAGAGGTAGAGTATGTTGCTACTACAGAGGTATCCAAGAAGATGATATGGATTCAGTTCTTCTTGGAAGAATTGGGACACCCTCAGATGGATAATTATTTATTTATAGATAGTCAAAGTGTCATTCATCTTGCAAAGAATTCATCTCTACATTCAAAGACAAGACATATACAATTGTGGTACCATTTCATTCAATCAGTTTTGGATGATGGATAGTTAAAGTTGGAAAAGATACATACACATGAAAATCCAACAGATATGTTTACAAAGGTAGTGACAAGGGAGAAGGTGAATTCCTCTTCAGCTTCGGTTGGTCTTCTCAATTAAACATAATAAAAGAACAACAGAGTCCAGGTGGTTTGATATTCTAGTGGGAGCTACATGTTTAGTAGTGTTATGATCATTCTCAAAGTGAGAAGTTATTATTGCAGAGCCTGATTAATCTCCAAGTGGAAGATTGTTGTGATGTGGAGCCTAATCAGACTCAGAGGTTTATTCAGCATGGTTTCCCTCCAGATTATTTCTATGGGAGTTTGGGAGATTGTTGTGATGTGGAGCCTAATTAGACTCAGAGGTTTATTCAGCATGGTTTCCCTCTAGATTATTTCTATGGGAGTTTGGGGGCAGTGCCCCCAAGACAGGGTCAAGGGGCAAGGCCCTAGGTGTGCTCCCTGTCACAATAGGTGGGGTTAAGGGGCAATGCCCCCATAGGGGTAAAGCCAAAAATGCCCTTATATTGTAAAAGGTGTCAACTACTATTTCTCTATTATTCTAGCCCTAATTTTGTAAGTGGCAAAAATATTGTATAAGAAGGGCTTAGGGTTAGGGATTTTCATAATGTGTGAAGCGAAAATTGGTTCTTGTGGTAGTATTGAGTTGTAAGGGATTACAGATTGTAATCAGGTTGTAATCACTAGATAATAATAATATTGGACTTGTTGTTGGTGGACGTAGCCCAAGGAATGGGTGAACCATGCTAAATCTTGGTGTCTTGTGTTATCTTATGTGTGAACTATTATTTTTTGATATTGGTTATATTTGCATGTAACTGTTATTTCTATCTGAGGTAAATCCTAACAAGATCTCTGCTCTCCTCTTTGCTCAATAATTTGCACATCATTTTGCAGATCATTGTTAGTTTCAAAAAAAATTCAACATTTTCTCTAACAATTTCTTCTTCTTCGTCAAAATTGTAATCCATCATCTTTTCCTTAATTCTAAACTTTTCATCGAATTTTACATTTGCGCATTCAACTTTTGTCTTGGTTATATGATTAAAACATTTGTAATCTTTGCTTTTCAATGAATAACCAAGAAACACACCTTCATCACTTCTTCAATCAAACTTACCAACATCATCATCTATATTTATGTAACATTCTCTTCCAAAGATCTTGAAATACTTTACTGAAGATGTATGACCAAACCATAATTCATAAGTTTTCTTGTTCATACCTTTTTTGATCTGCACTTTGTTCATGATGTAATATGTTGTATTGACTGCTTCTCTTCAAAATGTCTTGGATAGATCATTCTCAAATAGCATTGCTCTTGCTACCTCTAATACTGACTTATTTATTCTTTCTGCTATTCCATTTCTCAGGTGTCTTAGGTGAAGATAATTGTCTCTTAATTTCATTCTCTTTATAAAACATGTTAAACTCTCTAGAGGTGAATTCTCCTCCTCTGTCTGATCTCAAACATTTTATCTGAACACCAGATTCATTCTCAACTCTATTTTTAAATATCTTAAACTTCTCAAATGCTTCTGATTTCTCTTTAAGAAATGTTACCCACATCATTCTAGTGAAACATAAAAAAAAACCATATAATACCTCTCTCCATAGAATCCTCTTGTCCTGGTAGGGTCACTCAAATCTATGTGAACAATCTCCAACTTCTCTGTACTAGTGAACTTCTTACTGGGAAATGATACCTTCTTCTGCTCAGTCATGATACATTCTTTATAGACAACATTAGTAGGCTTAATTATCTTAGGTAGATCTCTAAATGAAAATGTGTTATTGGCATTTACAATATTATCAAAGTTTATGTGACAAAATCTCCTATGCCATAACCAATTGCTATCCACTTTAGAAACCAAACATGTCATATCAGTGGGATTCAACTTAAATACATTACCTCTAGATCTTGTACCTATTCCAATCAACTTGCCATCTTTGTCTTTGATAATACATTTCTTTTCAGTAAATTACAACTGATAACCTTTATCCACCAACTGTCCAACACTCAACAAGTTATGCTTTAAACCATCAACAAAGTAAACATCATCAGTGTTAGTATTTCCATCAAGAGTAATAGATCCTATCCCTATAATGAGATAGGTTGTATTGTTACCAAATCTAACAATTGTATGCAAGAAAACCTTACCTGTTGGGAGCACGCATAAACAAGTAAACATTAGTAGCATGTGCATATCAAAGATTCAAATAAGATTGGAAAACTACTAATTCTACTTGAGTTTTAAAACTATGCAACCAAAATGTTAGAGTCCTCATGCAACCTGAAAGTAGGTCAACAAGGGGCACCCATAAGATGCCTTGTTGGTGTGCTTTAAATTGGAAGGATGTGGATGTGCTCTACAAAAACACAACCATTGAATCCCTTGATTGATAAATGATATGCAAAATGCAATGAATGAATCTAGACTAAATGAATGGAGAATACCTTCAAGAAATGGCTATGAGTGAGCCAATCTCAGAGGATTCCATAGATGTGAATGTGGATGAAATGCAATGGAGAAAGAAATATAACAATATCATACTATAATGAATCTAATACAAAATCTAGAAATCTAAGTAATGCAAACAACTACCAAAGGTTAGCTCTAAGCATAAAATCTCTAAGAACTCAAAAGCTAAACTAGTATGATAACAATGCAAATGAGGGAGATGAAGAAATGCTTGAGACAAGGATTCTATTTATAGGTTTGAGAGAGGCCTTGGGGAGGTGGCATCTACATGGCATCCACATAGGTGCCACAAGGGAGACACATGGGCTAAAGGACAAGCCATGCAAAAGTCAAAAAGAGCCTCTATGGTTGAGAGGCTCAAGGTGTGCTCACACATGTGTGAGCAACCTTGGGGGAAGGAGTGGGGAAAAAAGGTGTAAGAGGTGTAAATGAAGTGGAAACTTTATTGGATCATGAACTTCTCACACATGTGTGAGCAAATACTTAGGAGCTAAAAGGTGATTAGAAAGGTGTCTAGGATTAGTTAAGTGGGATTAACTAGTGGGTAGACTTAGAAGGATGAGAATGATGGGTGTAGACTAGGTTTTAGGATAGGATCAAGACTAAATTAAATAAGATTTAATTTAATCATAGGATTAAAGAATTTAATAAAGTGGAGGGAATTAAATAAATTAGAATTTATTTAAAAGGGGATTTATGGAGGACTATGCATTAAATGAATTTCATACATTAGAGGGGATGCATTTGGATTAAATTTAAATACATTAGGGAAGTGAACCTATTTAATTAAATAAATTTTATTAAATAAGTAGAATAATATGAAAAATATAATTAATTAATTAATAAATAATTATAGTGTCAAGGGAGATATTAAATGAATTACTATAATGTTTAGGATAATTTTAAGTGTCTACATTTTGCCCCTTTTTGATGTGATGTCGGGACGACATTATATCAAAGAAAAGAAAATATAGGATGCCCTAGCGAGGAGAGGAGTGGAAAGAGTCATGTTGTAGCAACGGCCAGGGAGGAGGGTGCCCCCTCGAGGAAATGGGGTGAAAAAGGTGTATATTTTGCCCCATTTTCTTGAAAATAGACATAGGAAGGAAAAGGGAAGGAAAAAGGCTAAAAAGAAGGCCTTGCATGACTTGTTGGTAAGATCGGAATAAAGCACTGTGAATTGGATAATGATTAACCTAAATACAACTTAACTACATGAATACATGGGATTTAGTTGTGTTCATATGGGAGAGCACACCCTAGTTTGATATTGCAAGAGTTATGCACCAAATGCTATAGAAGCATAGATGGCAATATTCCTTTGCGTGGACTAGACTCTCAACAAAATAGAGACTTTAGGAACATAAATGTAGGTTCCATAGTCATGATGGAACAAATGACATATATGCACTGGAGAGGTCAGGGCACACCCAAATGCTTTTTAGGGATCTTGGTGTAAAGTGTGCTAACCCGTTGCCCCCAGTGAGCAATGCATAACCATAACTCAAAAACCAATAGAGATGTGCTAAAGAATCATGAAAATAGATCATATCACAAAATGACACATGTAATCAGGTTAATTCATTCAAATGATACCTAAATATTGAAGATTGAGGCACACTTAAGAATGCTATCATTGATACACAAAGATAAATTTAACAAAAAGACTTTATGACCAAGTAGTCATTCAGTCCATAGTTCTTGCCATGAACTTTATTTTGATGGTGAATTTATTAAGCCTGTATAGGAAGGATGCATCCTGTAAGGAAAAAATTGACTATTTGATTGAGTTGTATTGAAATGTGTGTGATTGTTCACTGGCAATTGTGTGAAAGTAACAAGGTTCTCAAATCATTTAGTCTCAATGTGAATTTGTGTAAGTTTATTTGCAATCACTATTTGATAAGCTCTATTTGAAGGGGTGAAGCTCAGTGTCATGAGATTAGATGATGAGTAGAAGAGTTTGGATAAGATATGATAAGATGATGGATGAATTGAATTGAAATGGAAGAGGAATGCGAGAGAGCAAGTGATAAATGTTCTATAGAGGAAAGTTTGTTTAATGGAAGACTTGAAATTTGATCAAGGTATATGCAAATAGATGGAAAAATGAAGGAATTGATTATGCAAAATGATTTGTATGAAACAATTAGAAGAAGGGAATGTGATTAGATTAGATGATAAATGAATTGATTGAATTGATGAAAATGACTATATTGGGACCATTGACAAGGGAGATCCAAGGAATGGTAAATGGATGAAAAGGGTGGGGATATCTAAATGAAGGAATAATATGGGGAACCAAAGGATCTAGGATAGGACAATGGGGAGCCAAGGACCATGTTTCAAAGTAGTGACAAAAAATGCCCGATACCAAGGATAGGCAAATGGAAGGAAATATGGTGGGAAAGTATGTGTGAACATGGAAAGATGGTGCAAAGGCTATTGTATGGAGGAAGTGAAAGCATGTGTATTTCCAAAGCATATATGAACATTGTGTTGTTGGGCCTCTAGCATTTGATCACAAGCATAGGCCTAAGAGTGGAATGAATAGGGGATATGGGAGGGAGGTTATGAAATAGGGATAATGATATGAAGAGTATGCATGAAATTTGGGACATGAAATGGATGGGATGGATGGGAAAGCCAAGACCAAGGACATCTGAAAGCAACATGGAAGTATGTAGGAGTATGGATGGAGGATAGAGGAAAGGAAAATACCAAGGACTATGGGATACAAGATATGGATATGATGTCAAGATCAAATATATGAAAGGATTATGGAAATAGATAGGATAATGTATGGATAATGTGCAAGAGATATGGAAAGTGAGCATATGGATGGAAGGAATAGGATAGTCAAGATCAAAGATGGACAAGGATGATGAATAGTAGATAGGAATATGGAAGATATATAGGGCAATGCAATATGGATGGAGCTTGCCCCCAGTGTAAAGTGCAAGTGGAAGAGGATAAGTGAATGGAAGGATAAGTGGAATTGGAAGATAATGGATACATGATAAGGAAACAAAGAGAGGGCTCAAGCATCTAGTTAGATGGATGGGATCCCTTGATATCTATTTATCATTATTTATTATTTTTAAGGAGTTTTTGATCCAGGGTATATTTTCATCAAAATTGAAGTATCTCCAAGACTCCAATAATCAACATCGAGTGAAAGTTCTCAAAATTCTAGACTCAATACAATTTGAACAAGCAAAAACGAAGTTCATATGCAAAAGTTATGGCCAGTCAAAGTTTGGTCAAACTAGGTATAGAGATCATCAAAAGGTGAAAAAATAATCATCTCAAAAGTGGTCAACAATGGATTTCAAATTGAATATCTCATTGAGAGCTTTCCAACAACATTCGTTTTGTCAAAAACGGAGCTCGTATGCGAAAGATATGTCCAATTGAAGTTCGAGATGATGAGGTGGAAAAAAAAAAATTTAATAGAAATAAAAATATATAATAAATTTTTTTTTTTTTTAATTTTTTTTTTTTAAATATATATATATATTATCAATGGTGTCAGGGGTTGAACCCATGACCACTAGCCCCTAAGGTTTGGCTAGTGGCCGTTACACCACCAACAATCATTAATATGAATGTGCGGCAGTTACTATTTATCTTTAGAAAGCCGCCAAGTTTGTTTAAACTACTGCTGGTGGGGGTTGAACCCCTGACCTGGCAGTTAGTAAAATACAATGTGGTCATTACACCAAAGCATCAATTTAATATATTAGGGTGAAAGTTGGTATTTAAGTTATACCAAATAGCCGACCACCCTATTAAATAATGTTTTGTGGTTATTATATTATTTGCTAAGCCCCAAAAATTGGTAAATACCAAAAATGTAAAATGGAAAAGGGGTATTTTCAAAGGGGTAATTAGTTAAGGCCCTATTCTTATATTATTTTGTTTTGGCCCATTTTAGGCAAATATTTTGTATAAAAAGAGGTGTTAGGGGTCTTTTCAAGGCATGGAAATAATTTTGAATAGCCAGATGATGAGAATGAGACTGTGATTTTTGGAGACGTGGTGATTATTCCTACACATTGTAGAATATTATTGCATGTGCTTGAAGGGAATTTTCACAATTCACTTGTAATTGATTTTTTGGAGTTAATCAAATCGGTCCCCCTATTGGAGTTGGACTCGGAGACGTAGTCCTTCCTAGATGAACTCCAAAATCAAATGTGTTGTGTCTCTATCTCTCTTTCTGCCATTTCATTCTGTGTTTTTCTTATATGCAATTACGTTAATTTTCTTTATTAAAGCTTTAAAATTAACTTTATGTAATTGGTTAACATTCTCTGTAATAGTCTTAGCTCTTAGAAATCAGATTAGTTTTTTATTATTTTCTCATAGATGTTGATAGGATAGTGAAAAGAAGGGTGAAATGGGTTAGGAAATGGAGGTCAAGGACTTATGAAAAGGTTTGGATTAAGGGGTTGGAGTGGTTGGGAGGAAGACATGGTTGGTGGATGCTAGGTTGGAAGACTTGTGAATGAGTGGATGAAGGAGGTGGAAAGATCATCATTGACACACACCTTGAAAAGTGATGGAAAGGAGGAAATTTGGAGGATATGTAGTGGAAAGTTTGAATTTTGGGATATAGTGACCCAAAATGGATGAAAGAGATGATGGATTTAGGATGGTGGATTTGGGTATGTAAGGACCCAAAATGGAGCTGAAAAATGGAAGATTGGATGATTTATGAACGAGGGAAGCCTTTAGATTAGCAAAATTGGATGCCATTTTGAAGCTTTCGTTGAGATTCATTGCTTCATTAAGTAGCTTTGGAATCCACATAATTTTTGCACTTTTCATTTATAGCCTTTGTCACCTTCTAATTTTTTTTTGGATCATAATTTTCTTCTCTTGAACTTGTCTTTAGAGGGGACATGACGATCCTTGGATTTTTGTGGATATTTGGCTTGATTCACTTTATCTTTGGCATCCAATTTGCTTCCCTTGGTCATGGTAGGGGTGTATGAGGATAAATGGTATGGAGAGCTTATGGATGAAATTATGGATGGTGAACATTGGAAGGAATTCAAGGATGTGTGCCTTTGTTGATCTTTAATGGGATCATGAGGGGATGAAGTGGAACAATTGGATATGGTGGATGGATGTATGTAAGGACCCAAAATGGATGGAAGGGATGAAGGGTTTGGCTTTGGAATATACAGACCCAAAATGGATGGAAATAAGGAAGGAATGGGAATATGGATATAAGGGCCCAAAATGGACTTGGAATATGGATGATGGGAATATTTAGGTTTGGAAGGAGGAATTTTGGATTTGGAAGGAGTGGAAGGTGTACCAACATCTTGAGACATCATTTCTTCAATGGGATACTTATCATTTTCAATACAAGATGCGAGTCCATGTCTATGGGGTTCATGAGTGGATTGGATAGGTGTGATAGGATCATGTGGAGGATTAGGATCATGAGGGGGATTATGAGGGATAATAGGATCTTGAGATGGAGTGGGATCATGAAAGGAAAATGAAGGGGTACTTTGATCTTAACTTAAAAGAGGATTATGTGGTGGAATGAGTGGATCATAAGATGGAATAGAATTATATAATGGAGTGGATGGAATGGAACCATGAGATGGAGTAATTTGATCTTAACATGGAGGAGAGCTAGTGGATTCTATAGAAGGAACATCTTCATGAGGTGGAGAATCTATGGATGCTAACTCTTGAGACAAAATGGAATCAGTAATGTGCTCAGTACATGAAATGTCTTGATCTTGATTAGGAAGGGGATCATGAGATGGACTAAGAGGGATAAATGGATCTTGAGGGATAAGGGAATAATGAGATGAGGAAATGCTTGGATCTAGAGGAGAAAAGGAATCCATAATGGCATGCTTTGGAGGAAGGTCTTGAGATGGAATTGGGTGTATGACTTTGGGTGATTGGATCGCTTCATCTTTAGTTTTGTATTTAGACAAGCTTTCTACCAATGATTTTGGGACAATGACATACTTATTACAAGGTGGCAATGATGTTGATTTTGTAGTATTAGGATTTTGTGGAAGTTGAGGCATGAGTAGGGGATTGGGATGATGTTTTTGGACATTAAGCTCAACCTATGGGGAATTACATGGAAGATTTGGGTTGGATGGGACATGAGGATTATGGTCTTTGAAACATGGGGGAAGAGGACATATGTCTTGGAGTGTAGATTTTTTCTTTTGATTTGCTAGGCTCAAGATAGAATTCTTGAGTTCCTCAATTTCTTTGGCAATGACATTTCTATTTGAAGAATTGTGTGGGCTATGAATGGAATTGTATGTGGTTGAAGGATAATGAGGTGGATTTCCCTTGTCAAAGGTAGAGGAATAAGGAATGTGAGATGGATTAGGATTGGACATACAATTTTTAGGATCGATTTGACATGGGGTTTTTGCTAGAGGTGTAACTCCATATTACCTTTGAAGGTCTGCAACCGCAACCATTTGGTTAAGCCAATTCTTATCCATTAAGATTAGATGAAGAGTGGTGAGAGATTTGATGAGAAATGAAATATGAACTGGAGATTGGGAGCAAATTTGGACTTTGTTTTAATTTGATTTGGATTGGATTTGATTTATATTGATTGGATTTGATTTGATTTGATATTGGATGAAGGTTTGAGATAACCTTGATAAGATTTGGGTCATTCAAGCTAACTAGGATTAAAGTCCAAGGATTATGATGGTGCGCCTAAGTCTAAAGCAAAAGATTTTATGAAAAAATGAATTGGAAGAAGATTTGAATAGATGAAGAAAGATTGATTGATTTTGGATGAAGATGCAAATGGGTTGAATTAGGAATTGACTAGAAAAGAATGAATTCAACAAGGGATTGGATTGAGAATCATGAGGATGAATCATTGAATGAGGGAATTGGATCTTGATGTGGATTATGAACCATGATTAGGATGATGATTAAGAAGATGAAGAAATGACTCAGATGATTAGAGATGATTAAGATTTTGAGGAATGATTTGAATGATTAAGAAGGTGATTAAGACAAGAGATGCATGATGGTGATGAGTTTGATGGTTAGAAGAAGTGATGTGAAAAACTAGAGCTTTTTTTTTTCTTTTTTTGGAAAAGTTTTTGGATTTTGAAAATTTTATGGTGTTTTTGGATATTTTGAAACATAACATGCAAAGCATGCAATGAAATACATACAAGGATAGTTTAGATGGTGTGTGTCCCCTTCAAATAGGGAGGTTTTTGAATACTTAACACGTTAAACACACCAACAATCCTATAAGGTTTTGACTAGGATATACAAGCTCAGTTAGGGGTGTCCTCAATATGCACAAGGTACGTGAGGCCAAAATATATAGATGAAAGAAAATAATGACACATAGCCAGTAGGAAATGGTAACCCAAATCTTCACCTTCACTTCCCAAAGTTATAAAGTTCTTTGGGGCTTAGCCAAGAGTGACATGATTTTACTTCCAAGAGAGGCGTCTTTGGATTCACCTCCCTACATTTATACTCTACCAAAATGTTAGAGTTGAGGTCATCCCAAGGGGTGATGCAATCCCCAAGTAGGCCTCCTAAAAAAATATAAAACAAGACCACTTGTTTCTTGTGCACTCAAGATCACCCAAAGGCATGAGAGGAGTGAATACGTAAGTGGTCTTGGGATTAAAAGACACTTTTTCTTCTCCAATGAATCTTTAAGTTTTGTAATCTATTCTTGAAGACACTTGTGTTTATAGCATATAATATTCTTTCCAACTTGACAACATCATCAACATAATAAAAATTGAGAGTTCGCCAACATGAAAAAATCAAGCATCGTCAACATAAGAAATTCGATAAGGAAAGAGTCAATTCCTTTATGCATCTAAGATTGAGTAAGTGTTTTTTTTAAGCACCAAATTCAAATGTTCTTTGAACCTTAAGCATTCAAGATTTGATGAGGTTAATTTTTAAACCCAAATTGAAATGTGTATCATAGCATTGTTTTTTGACCTTTATGCATTGAAGAGTGTATTTGACTTCTAAGCATTCATTCAAAAAAATGTTTGTGAATTTCCTTAAGGCATTCAAGATTGTATTTTAACAACATTTTTCCAAATGAAAGGTTTTGTTCAATTGATTATGTATTTAAGATTGGATTTGTTTTTTTTAAGTTTTGGTCATTCAAGAGTGTGTTTGATTTATCCCATTAAGTGCAACATTCATTCAAAGACAAATGATTAAGCATTCAAGTTAATTCCCAAGAGTAATAAAATATTACGAAAAATTTATAAGAAAACATGGTTAGGTGTTTCTGAAATGCTTCCATCTGCAATGTTGTAATAAACAACTTGATTAGCCTTAACAAAATCCCCAAAAATGAAATCTAATTATGGGAAATTTTATTTGAACTTAAAAAAAAAAAATCTATACATAAATAAGCTTAGAATGACTTCAATCCTACGGAACCACCAAAAGTCAAAATTTGATTTATACTATTTTTCTTTTTCTTTTTTTTTAATACAAAAATCACAAACAACAGAATGACGACAAAGCACAGAGGCGACAAAATATAGACAACAAAATCAAAAGAAGGTATGATATACCTGTTACTTACATTTGTAGATCATAGACGACAAAATAGGATCACAGAGGTAAAAAATCAGAGACGATAGAGTATGAAAGCTATAGAGACAACAGTCTATAAAAATGACTAGTTTTTGGCCGCCCACAACACAAACAACAAATTAGTGAAATTGCAGAGACGATAGATTATAACTTAGAGATGACGAAACTATGAAGATGATAAAATAGAATTAAAAAAAATAAATTAAACAAGTGGAGACGCCAAACTGTGGAGACGATAATATGTGGAGATGATAGAACAAAAAAAAAAAATCAATTTTTTTTGGCAATTTTTGTGGGTTGAGTCTAGCGGAGACACCAAAACGCAGAGACCACGGTTTACGGAGACGACAAAGCATCTGCACAGACGACACTGCGTCATAATGTAGATGATAATGCATGGTTTTTACATAAAAAGTCAAGTTTTTGAGGGAATTTGATAATGAAAAAGGGATGTGGGTCCCACTAGTTGTGCCAAAATGTATGTAAGAAAACCTAACTTGTCGAGAGCACGCATAAACAAGAAAACATTAATAATATGTACATATCAAAGATTCAAATAAGATTGGAAAACTACTAATTCTACTTGAATTTTAAAACTATGCAACCAAAATGTTAGAGTCATCATGCAACCTCAAAGCAACTGTGTTGATGTGCTTTAGATTGGAGGGATGTGGATGTGCTCTCCCAAAACACAACTATTGAATCTCTTGATTGATAAATGATATGCAAAATGCAATGAGTGAATCTAGACTAAATGAATGGAGAACACCTTCAAGAAATGGCTATGAGTGAGCCAATCTCAAAGGATTCTATGGATGTGAATGTGGATGAAATGCAATGGAGAAAGAAATATAACAATATCATACTACAACGAATGTAATTCAAGATCTAGAAATCCAAGTAATGCAAACAACTACCAAAGGTTAGCTCTAAGCATACAATCTCTAAGAACTCAAAAGCTAAACTAGTATGATAACAATGCAAACGAAGGAGATGAAGAAATGCTTGAGAAAAGGGCTCTATTTATAGGTTTGAGATAGGCCTTGGGGAGGTAGCATCTACGTGGCATCCACATAGGTGCCACAAGGGAGACACATGGGCTAAAGGACAAGCCATGCAAAAGTCAAAAAGAGCATTTATGGTTGAGAGGCTCAAGGTGTGCTCACACACGTGTGAGCAATCTTGGGGGAAGGAGTGGGGAACAAAGGTGTAAGAGGTGTGAATGAAGTGGAAGATTATTAGATCATGAGCTTCTCACACGTGTGATCAAACACCTAGGAGCTAAAAGGTGATTAGAAAGGTGTTTAGGATTAGTTAAGTGGGATTAACTAGTGGGTAGACTTAGAAGGATGAGAGTGATGGGTGTAGACTATGTTTTAGGATAGGTTAAAGACTAAATTAAATAAGATTTAATTTAATCATAGGATTAAAGAATTTAATAAAGTGGAGGGAATTAAATAAATTAGAATTTATTTAAAAGGTGATTTATGGAGCACGATGCATTAAATAAATTTAATACATTAGAGGAGATGCATTTAGATTAAATTTAAATACATTAGGGAAGTGAACCTATTTAATTAAATAAGTAGAAAAATATTACAAATATAATTAATTAATAATTAATTATAGTGTCAAGGGAGATATTAAATCAATTATTATAGTGTTTAGAACAATTTTAAGTGTCTACAACAATACCTCCATCACGATTCCTGGATTTAACAAACTTGTTCATATCGCTAATCATGTGATGTGAACATCCATTATATATTATCCAATTAGATTTCTTTTCAACTTGGGAAACTAGAGCTTTCTCTTCTCTAATTTCTATGTCAAGATCATCTTCCTTTATAACTACAAATCCTAGCTCATCATCACTTTCACTCTAAAAATTTTCATCAAATTCCTCATCTTCACTAGCATATAAACAGTTTCTAGGTCTTCTAAGCTTAAACTTTCCTTTATACTTTTTCTATCTTTTAGGATATTTAGATGCACAATGACCAAATTCATTACAAGTCTAACATTTAAAAATATTCTTACCGTCTAGTTCTCTCCCAACAAGAAGGGCTATACCTTCTTTAATCTTATTATCTTCATCAAATCTGGTTCTACTGTTGCTAGCAAAATCTCCATGTGTGATCACATTTCTAGTTAGGGATGGACGAACACACAAAGCACTAAAAGTTGTCTCCATTGTTGTCAATTGTTTTGATTGTCTCAATCCTGCTTCTACTGCTTCCAATCTTCCAAGAAAAGTTTTTTTGGATAAATTTTTAATACAGGGTATCAAAAGTTCAATCATCTGTACTACTTTCTTGAATGGTGGTGTCAGAGTTTTCAAGATCTTCCACATAATCTTATCTTCTTCTTTGGTTCCACCATATGATTTAATTCTTGCAATAATTTCAGATACCCTACCAATACAGCTTCTTACAGATTCATCTTCCATCTTTTTACCATCTTGAAATGCACATATCCAATTCTATAATCTTATCCTTTTTGTATGTTTATCACCTTCAAAAGTAGATTCTAAAATTTTCTAAATCTTATAAGATGTTAATAGAGTCTTTATCTGACTATATTCATTCTCTAGAAGAGCTGATAGTAAGGATTCTTTAGCTCTCATGTTACACACAAACATATCTCTTTCTGCTTCATTGCATTGTTCAAGCTTTTCTTCTTTCATAATTGTTTTGCTACTTTTTGTCAATAGCCAATATCTTGGACCCATACACAAAAGATGAGTCTTCATCTTATCCTTCCAACTGTCATAGTTGACCTCATCAAACTTAAAACTATCCTTTATAAAAAGACTCACCATTGATCTCCCAAAGCTGTTAAGCTTTCCCTTTAGGACCTGAAACTCTGATACCAATTGTTAGAATATATAGTCCACCAATATAACTAAGAATGAGGTGGGGGTGAATCAATTATCCAAATATTATCACTATTATCAGCCTTATTAAATCTTAACCATATGAGCAATGTAATCATAAACCACCAAAAGATACTCATGCACATTAACACCATATATGTTAACTAGGGAAACCCTTGATCAGAGGGAAAACCCTCATGGGGATGATACCCACAAGATGATGTACTAATATAATGGACCCTATTAGGAGTCTATTGCAACACTCAATGCATATCAGTCACTATTAGGAGACTTTGTATCCCTGTTAGGAGATTTCAACCCTATTAGGAGATATAGAAGGCAAATGGATCCACTGTTCAAATAGCTTCAAGGGTAAAACCAATGAACCCACTGTTTAAATGATCTTTGTATTATTCCTTGTAGAATAATAGAATTGTACTATACTACTCCTTCCTCTTTCTCTATCCTATCAACTAGACCTTTGCTCTTTCTGATCTTAATACCAAATCATAAACTTTGCATCCAATAATCCCTTGGATCACTTACTTGCATTTACTAAATACTCTGCTCTTATTTGCACTTCTTTGATCACTTCACATACAACATCATCATTACAAACAAGGAAAATACTTTCCTTTATACCAAGTCCTCAAAATAATTCCTTGAGTCAGCCTTGAGGCTTTGCCAATTAATTATAATAGGACCATAATAAGATAATTAATTATTTCGTAACCATATCGCACCATCGGCTCATATTCTATACAACTTCTCATAGTGCAACTCTAGGACTTGCACACTCACTAACATCATCACCAAGTTGTCCTTTAACAGTATATAACTATGCATCTCTAGATTATATCTCTATTAGAAGATATAATATGATCATTAGGAATTGCTTTTCAGACGCTCAATCTCTGCACTGCTCTTTGTAAATAACATATAACATTCATATATCTTCGACTTAGATTACGTGCACTTGACTTCACTATTATGACACATTATGGAAAACGTCCTTGACCACACATTTCTAGATAGTCAAAACACTATTCGTATGACCACGATCTCAATCTGTCCATCTTCACATAATTATTGTTATGTTGACATCAATGACAAACACAATCATGAATACAATATGTTAATCATGCTAACAATCTCCCCAAGTGTTTTAGCAATGCTTAGGATACTCCCCTAAAGGAATACTATCATCATTCATACTAAGAATCTCCCCATTTGACATTGATGAAAACATAGATGAAAAACATCTAGGTTCCAAGAATACCAAACAATACTCTGTTACTCTCATATTTTCAAATCCTCTTCATCAATCAAATTTGAGATCCTTTGGAACTGATGGGGAGCTTCTACACCTAAGAGCTTTCTTGCTCTTCCCAGGATACTCCTAGCCCACTTAGGGTTTTCTCTCCTAACCTTAACCTAGATTATCCCTCTACAATCCCCTTTCTCCAAGAAACTCTCCCAACAACTCAAGTTTCAATGTCATTCCCCTAATTCACCAATTATGCATTCTCTGGCCTAGATTGCCAAAACTTCACTAAATGAAAAAAGTGACTTAAAAACAAGGTTGAACCTTCCTATTGAGGTTCTTGACCCATTTCCCATAGTTTTGCACCATTCTTTTAAGTTTCCCTCACACAAATCACCAAATTGCCTAGTTAGTACTTGTAGCCCTAAGAGCCCTTATTAGCCCATCCTAGAAAAAAGGAAAGTTCTCTAACTCACAAAAACCCTTAATAAGGCCCCTTGGTGTATTCTAGACATTTGTTCCCTATGACCTAACCTTGAATATTTTGTAGGTCTTGGCCTCTAGTATTGTTCGTACAATACAACTTCAAAAAACCCTCTTTTTAAGGGTTTTAAAGGCAATGTTTGTGTTTTCTCCACCATAGGTGTCAAACTCCATTCCTGACCTCCTCCTTTGAGTTTTGATCCCTTAATACACTTATCCTACATTTCCAACTCAAGATTGACCCATGCCAATAACTTGTTCATCACAAAACTTCATGACAAGCATTTCCTTACACCTTGCCAAGCTTGTTTGCTTGCCTAGGGCTCACTTGTAAAATCAGTATTTGGCCTTCCACGAACTCCAAAAAAAAAATTTACACTATATATAGAGGCTCTTTCTTGGTCTCCAAGAGCCAAGGTGTTTTGACCAAGGACACTCAAGTCATAGCCATTTTCATGCTTGCACCACAAAATTGGACAACAAAATCACTGAAACCAAATAATTTTATAAACCCTATCAAAAGCTTACTTGAAATCAAAATAATTACAGACAGATTCAAAACATGAACACAAGATGCTATTCCATCAAAAAAAGTTCATTGCTCAATCCAAAAACTCTGTTCAAACTTCAAAAACTATGCTTTAATGCACAAAATTGTCCTCAGCACTACAAGTGTGGTTCGTACAATAAACTGACCAACCCTTGGAATTGAGTTGGAAAAGTCTTAAATAGACTTCCTCCTCCATTTTGTCTTGTAGTTTGAGGCATAACTGCCTAAAAGTTCTCAAGCAATTTTGCAAAAATTGCAAAGTTGTCAATGCAACTTTTTGACAACTTTTGCAATTTTGCTCCTAGACTCTTCAAAATTGGTTAGCATGTTACCAAACCTTCTAGAATGACCTTAGGACATATAAGGACCACCCTTACACACTCTTTTCCCCCTTTTATTTAATTTTACTAAATTTTTCCAATGTTGCTCCTATGAGGACCTAATTGACAAAACTTGACTCCCAATCCAAAACCTATCAAATCAAATCACCTAAACTCACCTTGGGACTTTATAAATAGTCATAATTACCCAAATGGTTTGTTAGAACATCTAAAAACAAAAATTAAGATTAGGGTTTTACCTTACCCTAGGTGCTTCTACACTAGGAACACTACTATGTTTTGCATCTTCAAGGATTAGCATCAGTTGTTCACACATTAAACAACTCTCAACTTCTCCCCCATACATCAAGAATCTTCATAATATATATCTCCCCATAGAGATATTCCTTCTCCTTACACGAATCTTTCTAAATTTCCCTAATAAAGTAGAGATCTTTTTCATGTAAATATCACCCCCATTGACATCAATGACAAATGCCTCATTATGTCAATTCTTTGCTCCAAGTCTTCAACCAGTTCAAGTGTCCAAAGAAACTATTTTTTTAGAAATGTCTTTGAAGAAACTTGGTTTCTGGGATTAGACGAAGCAATCTCGAGCATTACAAATGATCTCAAGACCCCTTTTCCTGAGACATACATGACTGACCCCCTTGGTAGCCTCATTCATGTTATAGCATTTAGGCATCTTGCCCTATTTATAAAGGATATAGCCCTACTTAACATGGAGTGGCCAAGGATGCTGGCAAGCATTAACTTCCTTCTTAGATGGAGATGTATAATTCAAGCACCTAATTGTGATTAGCTTCATCAGTACTTGAACACCTTCAACAATCCCATATCACCAAAGATGATTTGACTGATTTGAACAAGTTGGAGTTCATGTTGCCCAATTTCCACAAGTCAAGCAATAAGAGGAATACCACCATCCTGCTACCTAAGGAATTGGACATCTCTAAAGATGAGGCAAAAGGCCTTATAATGGTCTTTCAATGAGATGGATTGCATTAGTTATTTGTTGGTTTCAAGTGACTGCAGGTTTTGTCTTGGGGAAAGAAGCCCTTGAACATGACTCTCCTCTTTCTCATTTCTAGTTTGGATGAAATTGTTGAAATCTGCATCAGATGAAGGGGTTAGGTATATAATAGACTAATCTCATTAGGAAATTTACCAGTTTGTAAAGTGAATACATATAATGAAAATCAAAGTTAATGAAGTATTGACCTTCTTTCTCTCAACTGTATGATTTAATTTTGACCAAAATTATTGCTAGGAACAATTTCTTGTAGGAATGTATGAAACACAATCCGAGTCTTCTATGTAAGCTTGTAAACTTTGCAAAAATGATTACTCACTTTAGAAAACAATAATATGAACAAGATTGAAATGATGTCCTCTAAAGGAACCTTCGATTGAAGTAAATGGAAAAAAGTATTTAGAACGATTCGCCATAATTCATCAATGGAATGCTCAGACTAGGTCAAAACACTATTGGCAAAATAAAATTAGTATTAGAAAGAGTTAAACTAGTATTAATGAAATTAGAAATGAATAGAATAAGAACTAGAAATCCAAAACTCTCAATATAATGGAATCTGGAAACAATATGTAAAAGGAGTAAACTGAGTAATATCAATACAATGCTCAAGGGTCCAAATCTCCAAATCTCCAAAGATAATTAAGTAGTGACCCATTAAGACGAAAGATTATGAATATCTTGGACACCTTCAAACATTTATAGCTATTTTAGCTATGTTTCCTATTGACATAAAGGCATACACAAATATGATCGATTTCAAGAAGTAACATAAAAAATCCAAATGACGTTTAAAGTAAGATGGGGTCAAGTACTATTAAAAAGGTTAATTTCTAAAGACTTGAAAATTGTCAAATACAATACTAAAGACAATTCATAATCAAAGGCAATCATGAATATCTCTTCACTTAAGGTCCCAATCTTAAAAAACTTGTTAGTACAAGACTTTAGATTCCAAAGTATAAGATTGAAAAGAAGAACACCCCTGATAAAAACAAATTTTAATAAATTAATAACTTCTTAAAATTGATTTCTGTAGATATATCTATAATAATAGATATGTAATATCTATTATTAAATATCTTAGATGGAGATGTATAATAACATATCTATTATTACTATCTAAAATTTAGAATTTCTCTAAATTCATAATTTTAGATAGTAATTAATTGCTACTAAAGGACAAAATTTCATGGTAAAGCAAGCTATATCTAAAAATAGGGCTTTAATAGATGATTTAGACATACTAACGTTGATGATTTGATATAGATCTTGTGTTTTAATGATTGATATATAATACAGAGAAGGAATCCAAAAAACCAATATTGTGGGAAGCTGAATAGAAAGAGGAAGGAATTCAAAATATGAAAGATCTTAAAGTCCCCAATTAGGGCAATTCTAAGTTGAATACAGGACTTCAGTCCTGAGTGGGTTTTCTTGGTCTCGTTCTTTTTTCCCCGGTGCCTGGAATGGGGTAAACATGATGTTAAATTTTATGTGAATAATATAATATACATACATTTTTCTTTCACAAAAAATATATTTAATTTTTCTGATTATTTATTTTATGTAAAAATTTAACAATAATATATATTTTGATTATTTATGGATCTTATTTAAGTTTATTATTTGTATTTTACATTTTAAAAAAATTAAATAACTTTTTTTAATGTAAACATATATTGGTGATTGTGTTTCGATATATTTTTAAACTATAATATCAATTAAATTGAAAGAGTGTGTTGTATTAGCTATCTGTTGACCTTATTTTCCCCTCCTATATTTGACATGTAAATATTGATTACACCTAACATCTATTTTCGTCCCCATTATTATTGTTTCAATGAAATGAGAATAAATAAATTATATAATTTCTTGTTATTTAAATAGTCATTAATAATAAATATTATTTGCTTTCTATCTAATATTATATAATTTTTAAGATTATATTAATATTTCATTTTTCATAAATTTTTTTTTTTGATTTAATGTATTTATCAAATTGATAATTTATTATTACATATTCAAATAATTTTGTTAAGTTTATATGATGGTTAGTATCATGGTTAAAGTTAGACTTTTGATTAGGGTTCGTGTTTAAAGTTAAGGATAGATTTATGTTTTTAGGGTTTATAATTAGGATTGTAGTTAGATTTATGGTTAGACTCGAGGTTTACATGATTGCTAATGTCTTAGGTAAGGAAGGGGGTTTAGGATTATGATTATAATTATGTTTAAGATTTATATCATAGTTAAAATTATGGTTAGAGTTAATTTTTTCTAGGGTTATTATTTAAGGTTAGAATAAGAGTTTAGTTTACGTCCTTGATTTAATAGGTTTAGGGTTATAATTATCATAAGAATAAGAGATTACATTATGTTTATTATTATTATTATATTATGATCATGGTTAGGATTTTGATTACCTATGTTAGAGGTATGTTGGTAAACAGATTTGTCACAGTAGAATTTTCCCAACGGAGTGTGTGGCAAACCGTTCACAATAGTTGGATAGGCCCTTGGTATGCAACCTTACTCTGCGTTTAGAGGGGCAACTCCCTTGTATGATATGATTTTTAAAGGGTTTTTCGAATAAAGAATCTAAAACTAAAAGGTGAGAAAGCTCATGATGACGAATGCACCACATGACTCCAAGGCTTTCCTGAACTACTAAATTAAAACTGCTAATAACAACAATCAAGATCTACGCTTGAAAACTATTACTAGCACAATGTTGATCCATAGATTCATAAACATCTACACCATACCATGAGAATGCTCACTACAAAGAGAATCAACATTTCTAACAATTTAGATTTAGAAGAAGAGAACTCAAACTGCACGTTCCTTTATTTTCTTGCACCAAGAACCTAAGAGGAATTTCTGCTTACAAAGACAAAATTTGTACATACTTCAAATATCAACTCCTAATCAAAATTTTAGTATAGTGCTCCCTTTTTCCAAAGCCAAAAAGTCCCTTTACAAAGCCAAAAGGTGTCCTTATATAGACACAGAGGTTAATAACTACCTCTTCGTGGTTAATAACCACCTCCAAAATACTTGATTTGGGTGAGGTTAATTAACCTCTACAAAATTAACCCAATATGACTTGAAATTTGGATCCTACACCTTTGGAGAGGAAGATTGAATAATCAATCATTGTTTCTCTCCTTTTGAATATTAGTAACTGTGATCCGCCATACTCCAGTTATTATTTTTGATGAATCTAATCGAAGCCTGGTTTGCCACTGTCAAATAATGCTTTCTTGGCGCCCATCAACTTGTCAGTTGTAGGAATGAACTCCACGTCAAACACTTCCATGTTTCCATTATCTACTAAAGATGTCTTATGGAGGCTATCATATGGTCGTAGTCATTATATCAAATAGATTACATTCTTAGGCTAACAACAAAATATTAACATTAAGAAACATCCATTACATTGGTGTAATGATGTATATTGCCTTGGTGCTCTATCAAACAAGTCAGTGGCTTCACTTGGTAGAATCTTGACAACTATTGATCACAAAATCCATCTGAACAACCGCAGTTGCATCTACTTTACCAAATGTATATGAAATTTTTAATTATAATGAATGCTCTTTAGTGTGGAATTTGGTCAAACAATTGATGTGCCTTGTCTATACAGGCAAGAAAGCCAGTACTCTTCTCTTATTATGAAAAGTTAATAATAATCGGCTTCTTATATTTTAGCACCCAAACTACTATCCGAGCATTCTTCTTGATGTTCTCTCACGGCTCCTTCTTACCATGAAGTTGCCACCTTTCTAACCACCTCCCTTTATCCAGTTTCATACTGCTAGCACTACCACCACCTTTACATTCTGAATAATAACAGTTTGGCATAATAACTATCTACTCCCCTTCTATCATGATTATTGAAATGACAAGGTGGACTTCATTAACACCACATGTACATAGTGGTTCATCGCACTTAACAAACTTATCGGGCTCCTTCCATTTGCACATGACGTCCTTCACAAGACTCTGCATTCTACTACCCACATCATCCACCTATAAAAGCCGAATACAAGAAAGAAAAGGCGTCCACTGAATTGGAATTATAAGCACAACTGGGATATATTTTAAAGGTTCTAATTGCTATATAACACATATGGCTCTTTTCCAATCTTGATAACACCAATGAGCTTCCCCTATTGTGCGCTTGCTCTCGCTTTTCGCAAATTCATTTAAAAATTCTGACTTGAACTTGGCATTTGGTGGAATGCTATCACATACCTCATTCAATCGTTTTATGTTTCATCTTTATATTCACGACACTTTCATTATGAACATTTGATCAAACATATTCCATGTTATCTTTTGATGTCTCAAGTATACGATTTTAGAAGACATTCTGACAAATAGTTTACATGCTGGTCATAAAATTACCTATCCTTAGATTGATCCCATATTAGGCTTCATAATCAAATGCTTATTTGAATGCTTTGCAGAATATTCAGTGTGTTGAGGCACGAAGAGATGACTCTGACGAAAAATTAGACGTCTCCAGAGGTAGATCATGTGGTCTTTTCTCTGTTGTGCTTTTGATGCCAAGGCGAAAGATTTTGGTTCAATCACAACTGACTGTAATTGTAGGATGACACTTCATAAATCTGAACTGGTCAATTGTTCACTGTGTGGATTATCTTCAATATATTTACAGATGGAGGCTGTTTCTTCACAAACAGGGAAGAATTTGAATTCATCGGAGCTTTCATTGGATTGGTTGCAACACTACAACTTTTTTTTAAGAAAACACTTTTAGGTTGACCGTATGAACTCTTCAAATCAGCAAAGCTTGTCTTCGAAAATGTAGTACCCTTATTTCTCATGTTCCAACCATCATGGTATTCATGAACTGGGATGTTGCTACCATTTGATCTCTCCTCAGAGCCCTTTAGTTGCATGCCAGGAAGTGCCCACTTCAAACTCTTGCCTACACTGGGTTTGCACTTTCCTTGATCCGTATCAGATATTTTGTAGATAGACTTATCCAATGGCCTAGTTTGAGGACTCTCTGGAGTTTCATAGTCTGGAAGGGAGAGCAAACTTTCAAATGCCTTGACCAAATGCTTTACTCTTCCCCCACCTCGCTTTGGTATGGAACCGATTGTTCCAGCAAGCAACTCATTCACATATTTGACTTCTCATAGAAGAATTTTAAATAGGTTAGAGAAATTTTCAAACAAGTTAATAATTGTCTCGAAGAGGTTAAGAAACACACATTTTTGGAGAGGTTAATTAACCTACTCCAAAATGCGCTATCATTAACCTATTTGAGAGGTTAAGAAATATGTGTTTTTGGAAGTTATCATTAACCTTTTGAGAGGTTAAGAAAAACGTGTTTTTGGACATTATCATTAACCTTTTGAGAGGTTAAGAAAAACATGTTTTTGGACGTTATCATTAACCTTTTGAGAGGTTAATGGTTAATGATAGACTTGAAAACACGTATTTTGGGTCTCTCCATTAACTTGCAATAACTTGAGGCTCAGAAGTCGGATTTAAAAAATTTCAAATGCTATGCGGAGCTGAGAACGAGCTGGAGACATGAAGATTTAGAAACTCAAAAACTCAGAGATAAAATGACCAATTTAAAGCTTAAAACCAGGCAAGTTTCAAAAATTAACTGAGACTTATAAAATTGAAACAATTTTATAACCGGGCAACAAGGTAAAGTTTAAATTAAGGTTAGATTTAAGAATGTTAAAGTGAGGATTTTTATTAAGTCTAGAGTTAAGGTAATGGTTTAGATCTATGCCGTGTCCAAGATTAGAATTGTCTTAACAATTTGAGTTATAGTCCTATTCAGAATTATGATTATGATTTAATATTTGTGATGAAGTTTAAATTTAAGATTTATCATAATAGAATCTATGACTTTCTTCACAATTTTTTTACCTTCAATATCTCTGCAATAGGCTAGTTTTAATTAGGTAGCAATAGCAACAGGAATGACAGATAAAAATGTCAAATTCAAATTTATAGGAAGACCGGTATGAAATATCCGACAGGCTGCGATTTGGGAACTACGTCATTAGACGTGATACTACCCGGTGAATAAGAGGGCGTCAAAATTTGGCGCTTCAGCGTCGAAGGGTTGGGATTGCGGACTGAAAATGGCCTCTAAACTGTGTCCATCTCCTCCCGCTTTGGGACTCCACAATTCCTCTCTGAAGCCTAAATTGCGTCAATTGACGGAATTTCCAAGGCAGAGAGTGAAGACGGGGAGAAATCTGCCACGAAGGTCATTACAACACAGTTCCAATTCTGTTTTCTCAGTCCAGCTGACTACCCAAATCCACGATGAGAACCCCTCACCATCTGTCGACGTACAGTCTGTCGACGTTAAAGATAATGGGAGTGTTGATTTAGAGGCGACGACGGTTCCTAGAGATTTGGTCTCTCTACCCAGTTAATTTTCTTTTTCTTTTCCTTTTATATAATTTTATACCCATTTCGGTTTTCACCTGAAAAATCTTTTCCGCGGGTTTTGAAGCTTCTGTCAAATTCTCAGAGATTCTGGATTTATGCAGGACCTCTATCTTTAACAGATCTCGCTACACCGCCCAGCCATGGATCTCAGGTCCGCGTGGCGTATCAGGTAGGATGCGATCCATTGCTTAGTGGGTGTAAATTAACTTTTTTTGAATTTAATGAATTTCCGACATACGGAGGCGTACAGACAGGGTTGCAGTATGGAGCAGTGAATATCATAGTTTATCTGAAATTAGAACATGCCTTGTGCCGTGATTGATTTAGGGCACCAGCGAAAAGTTGTAACTGTTAATATGAATCCAATTGATTATGATATTTTCAATACACGAGGATGATATTGGTTGGAATTTCAAGGATGTTTGTGGGATGCATAATTCTTGTTCTTTGCCGAAAGTATGTTCTCAAAGCCTCGGAGAATCTTGTCTAATGTCTCACAAAAGCAGTTCTTGGGAATCTTTTGTCGAATACTCGCAGCATTTGATTAATTGGTGTTCAATATGTAATACTTAAAGAAAGATAGTTTTGGTTTTCAAATATAGATTTTTTTTTTTTCCATTTCGAACTGTTGGACGAACAGCCTAGCAAGAATTATAGGTTGCATTTGCATTTCCAGTTTAAATTTGCAGTTTTATATGTTAATGCAAGACCAAGTTGTTTAAGAGCTACGGCCCAGTGGTTTGGGAAATTGTTTTGGATTATGCTCATGGTTCTCTTTTATAATGATTTTTTCATGGTATTGAGACTTGGGTTTTGTTTGGAGCTTAGGGAGTTCCTGGAGCATATAGTGAGGCAGCTGCAATGAAAGCTTATCCACACTGTGAGGCAGTACCTTGTGAACAGTTTGAAGCTGCATTTCAGGTGTGTACATAGTTTGCATAGTACTTAATTGAGGTATTCAATGGAACTAAGCTTGCTGGTTACAAATAGCTTGACAGACTATCCAATAAATGCACAATAACTCACAAAGCTATTTGCACAAAGGGTTCCTTGGGCATATGATGCAGATTTCCTTCTTTATAATTATTTGTTTGAGGATGCAAAATTCAAAGCAGAAACATTTTATTCAATCATTCACGGACTCTGGAAATCTAATCAGTTCAAAAGCTAAATTGTTATTGTGGGTTTGAAATTGATGTAAGCCTCATCTTGACATTTAATGGAGTTTTTGCATTTATTTGACGCTTTGGTTTGGGTGTTATTGAACAATTTTTTACTTCCTTATCAGCTGCACAATATTCAGAACCCACCCCTAGACAGATTGCTTTATAGTTCTTGGCAACTTCTTGCATTCTCATCTTGATATTTTACTTTTTTAATTTATATTGAACTCTTTTGGAGCAGGTCAGATGACTGTGCTTCTTAATTTCTCTACCAATAAAGATGTTAAATTGTGAATGCTTAAGATAAGATTTTTTTTTTCTCTGTTTTGGCAGGCTGTTGAACTGTGGCTCGTAGACAGAGCAGTGTTGCCCATTGAAAATTCTCTTGGAGGCAGCATTCACCGTAATTATGATTTGCTTCTTCGCCACCGCTTGCATATTGTGGGTGAAGTGCAGTTAGCAGTTCATCATTGCCTTTTAGCACTTGCTGGGGTGAAGAAGGAAGAGCTCATGCGTGTTCTAAGCCATCCACAGGTGAAGCTTGTGCAGTTTCCAAAAGGTTTGTTTCTTATAGTTTTTTTATTTCAGTGTCTTTGAGTTTGATTGCTTATCTTCTTAACAGGCACTCTCTCAATGCGAGCATACACTGAGTGATTTGGGTGTTATACGTGAAGCAGTAGATGATACAGCAGGTGCAGCCCAGGTATTATGATATTATCATTCTCCATTATCACTCTTTGGTGAACTTTGCAGATAGAGAAATTGGCACAGTGTTCTATTGGATAATGGAACACTAGAATTTTCAAGCTTTTCATTTTTTCTTGTATTTGGTCTTAAAGATTACAGTGCGATATGTTCATCAATTTTCACAATCTAAGTAAGTGTCAAACAAAATACCCATGCAAAGTTTACTTGAAGATTCTGTCAATTACTTGCTGTTCTAATTGGTTTTAGCTTTCGTGAATCTGCAGTTCATAGCTGCTCATAATCTCCGAGACACAGGGGCTGTAGCAAGTGCCCGAGCTGCTGAGATTTATGGCCTTGATATTCTTGCAGATGGGATTCAGGCATAAATCCTCAATTCATTATAGATGAACGGTTATATTACATGATACATAATATGGCTAGAAGGCATCCGGTGGTTATAGCTTATAGACATTTTGTTTTGGTATATAATTGTCAATGCAGGATGATTCAGACAATGTTACCCGCTTTTTGATGTTGGCCAGAGAACCAATAATTCCAAGAATTGACAGGCCATTCAAGGTGATTTTTCTTCACTTGTGCACTTTCTGGTATTGTATTATTGGATTAATTTATATTCATTATGATAGTAAATGCAGTTTCTGTTTGTTTACTAGTTTTGTTCTCTGACATGATGTATTTTCTTTCATCACATTGAAATGTTTATTTCTTTTGCTTTGCTAGACGAGCATCATGTTCACACTCGAGGAAGGGCCCGGAGTACTGTTTAAGGCACTTGCAGTATTTGCTCTGAGAAATATCAATCTAACAAAGGTTTTTATTTTCAGATGTATTAAATACACTTATCAAGTATGGTTAGCTGTTAAACTATTTAATTGTCCTATAGTCTCACTGAATATTTTGTGCAATTTCACAGAAACCAATTACTGATAGGTCTGGTAAGTGAGAACTGGAATAAATAATCTTAGGAAAAGCTTTGGTTGCTGCCTTTGTTAATCGTCTCTGTTATATATTGTCAGATAGAAAGTAGACCTCAGAGAAAGCGACCTTTGCGGGTAGTTGATGATAGCAACACTGGTGCTGCAAGGTAAGTAATGTATTGTTCTTTATTAAGGTTAAATTATCATTTCCATCTGCAATGTGTTTATTAAACCTATGTAAACAGTATTATATCATGTTGTCAGCAAAAGCATGGCATTTGCACATCCATAAGATCCCAAAACAGAGATTTGCATCTTTGTCTCAACAGACTGACTGAGATTGTGTTAAAAAAAATGAGTAACAATCTCTAGCCATACAACATGTCTATTACAGTAGAGATAGTTACAGCCTTTCATCTCTAAATTCACAGTGTCGGGAATATAAGCGTAAAAACATGACACAACAACTGTAATGTTTCTGGACTTACCAAAGTGACATTTCAGAGAAAAATATAGAGATTGTAAAGCCTGTAACAGGCTTAAATATAACTCAGTTTGGAAACATGCTTCATAGAATGATGAGATTGGGAAAAAACAGAAATCAGTTACTGAAGCTGCTTACTGAGATGGCTCTCCTTAGCATATATCCAAATTATCACTAACCCATTTTATCCCTTGGGATCTGTTTTCAGGTTGTTATGGATGTGCAGTAGCAGTATGTCAGTTGATAGTTCATGAATTGCATAACGAGTGCTTGAAGCATATGTGATAAAGCACCAGGATGCCCTAGCTGTGGCTAAACAAATTTTCTAAGATGTTCTTATCTCAGTCAATCTGCAACACTTGAAACTTGATTTAGAATGCAGGAGAGTTGATAATGGACTGGGAATAATTTAATAACAAAGGTCCTGAAAGAAAAGCAGCTACGCTGGGTTTTTTTTTTACTCGATCCAAGTTCTATGATTCTTTAGCTGTGAGGCAGGCTTAAGCTTGATTATACCTGCAAAGGGGTATTTCTTCACTGTCCATATAAAACAGGTAATTAGTTAAGGTAGTAAAACTATAACTGATATTTTTTGCTGAACAGTATTGAGTTGTCAACAGAAGCACTAGTTTGATTACTATATGATATAGTAATATACACTTATGATGCCTCACCAACCTTCCCTTCTATTAGGCTGTCAAATTGACTTGTTTTCCTAGATGCCTATCTAGACAGCTTCTTTTTCTTATAATTCCGATCGCCAAGGAGTAGCTCCTTTTTTATGACAAGTAGGTTAATGTTGCTTTCAGGGTTTAGGTTATGATATGCCTTATCAGGTTCAATCCCTACCCTTGGCCCCTGTACCTGGCTTGAACAGCTTCAGAGATGTGTTACCTGGATGTGTGACATGGGTATGGCCTGAATGCCTTGGGTTTGTCACAAGCATGCTGTGCCTCCTGGACACTTACCTGGGCAAATCTTCTCAAAGATTTGAACGAACATATAAAGTAATAACCAAAGAGCCATTGTAGGGAATAAGAATGGTATAACAAAACTGAAATAAATGTTACCTATAGGTGTTCACCTATTGCCATGCCTGCTGCAGTAAAATAACTGACTGATGCAATCTCTATTCTGTTGATTATGAATAGATAAAGCTTTATAAAGATGTGTGGTATGAATTGTGTTGATGTTTTTGTCTCCTAAAGGTCAAATATGCTAATGGGTAGCATTGGGAGGAATCTTTTAGCCAATAGGCTATTTGTGGGAATTTTGTTCCCGGAAATTTATTTTTTGCAGGAAAAGTTGTCAGTTGGCCAAAGGAGTTGTCAAATTCGCTGTAAAATTGTAAATCCTTTCCATTAATTATTTACTGGCCAGTTTTTATCTCACTCTACTTTTAACTCTTGTTTTGATATTTATTAGTTGTTATCTCCACTTTTAACTACTGTTTTTCTTTTTCTATTTATTTAAAAAAAAAATTACTTGTGATCTCCACATTAGCTCAGCTCATGTTGTGATCTCTATTTATTTAACTTTTGATTTTTAAATTGATTTAGATTTTAGTTCTTAAATTATTTAAATTAATTTTTTATATTAGTTTAATTTTTTCTTTAATTATTATTTTTTAGTTTCTATAATATATTTAATCAATAGAATATTTGTTAGAGATGTTGGTATTTTTAATTTTTTTTCATATTATTTTTTCGCTCTTATTAATTTTTCATAATAGATTTTTTGATGGGGGTTTTAAAATGATTATTTTCTTCATATTTGATAAATTGAATTTAAATAAATAATATTTATTTATCTATTTAAAAGATTTTAGTAAATATTATGTTATTTAGATTAAAAATTATTAATAGAGATGTTATTTTTTTCTTTTTTTTTTTTGTATTTTTTTTATTAATTATTTCATAATAGATTTTTTCATGGGCTTTTTCTAAATGATTTTTTTCTCATATTTGATAAATTGAATTTAAGAGATTTTAGTAAATATTAAATTATTTAAATAGAATTTTATTAATAATCTAATTTGTTGACAGAAGATTATATTTTATAAAATAATTTTATTATCGGGCACCTATCGGCTTATCTTTACAAACACATAAGCGTGCAAATGCTAGATATTAATGTTAGGAAGAGTCTTCTTTGTGCATATGAACAGTTCAAGAGACAAAGAAGAGTCAAGAAAACGAAGGGTCTTCATTTAGTAAGTGCAAGATAATGAAGGGTCAAGGCAATGTTTTATATTCTTGCTGAGTGATTGCATTGGGCTGATTTCTTTTTTGTTTGTTTTCAGCTCAGTCCAGCATTTGGCAATGTTGTAAATCAGATTTTCCGACATTTCTTTAATACAAAGCATATTTATTATTTATAGTGCCATTGGGGTCAGGGGCAGGGGGACAAAGGGGCCTCAATTTCGCGATGGCCGGGGGATGCCAATGGTGGTGGGGGGCTAGGGACAGGGACAGGGGGTGTATATACTATATACTATTCACTATACATATGGTGCTTAAAATGCTAGCTATTAAAAGATGTATAAGACATAAAGATGTAAAATAGTAAATTATTAAATATTTGAACATTGAACAATAAACCTTGAACATTGCTGTTTTCTTTATCGAATTACTAATTAGAAATACTACTTAATGATAAAATTTTAAATTGTTGAATCAACAAACAAAAGAGTTCTAATATATCATATGATATCAAAAGTATCTGATCATAAAGATGATTATAATGAGCTAAAAGATTTGAACATATGAATTTAAAAATGTGTTTTTTTAAATTTACTTAGTCATGTTGCCTTGATGAGTGATGCCTAGGTATCCCTAGAACACTTGAGGGATGCTGTTGCTTACCCCTCAGCGTTTTGGAAAAGCGTTTTCGGCAGCAAGCTGAGATTGTGGTGGCGACGTTGGAACGCCATCACCACGTCCCTAATACATCCTCGTTGTGGGAATGTTGATGATTTTTTTTTTTTTTTTTTGTGGGGGGAGACACGTCCTTGGGCTGCATTGATATAAAGTGATATTTCTTGGTATGGCTTAGTGTTCATTAATTTGTTTTTGTTGTTTATCTTGTTTTTGGTCAAAACTTTAACAAATTGAAGATAGGAGCAAAATAGAAAATTGGTGTCTTGTTATGGAGACAAGCATTCTTTTTGGGCAACCTTGTGCACCTCATATTTTGTAATCAGTATATTCATCTTTGAGCAAAATGATGTATATATCATGTGATATGATTTTTAGAGGGTGTATGAGAGAGGGTATATGATTTTGAGGTTTTTCCATTTGCATCCTATTGATGTGTGTTTTATTACCATTTAAACAATAAAATAAAATAAAATATTGAGATATCCTATCCCCTCTCGAGCAAAATCATGTGTAAGATAAGATTGTGAAAGTTCATACAATTGATTCCAATGGTCTTTTATGTCAGCTCTTGACTATGGATAAGCTAAATGGTTGATGTGATATGCTGGTATCACGAGGGGACTTATGTTCTTGTTCTTAAGAAGATTCATATGATACTAGCTATGGGAACTTTTCTAATGATATGGTAGTGAAAGTACCATTTTTGGGTTTTTTGACGTTATATGCTGAAAGTCAATGAGAAGAGGGTTGGGAGATGTATTCTAACCATAAGAATTTGAAAGATGAATGCTACCTACTATGATTAAATCTGCCAAACTTTACTTCGCCAAATTCAACAACTGCACACAGTAGGTGCAATCTTCAAGAGTTAAGCAAATGATTTTCATATCACAATGAACACCATCATAACAAATTACGTGCATCAATCTTAGAAGTAAAGCATACATATAAGGGCTCAAAACCAATCTTACACTACACTCAGGAATCACCTGAGAACATAAGGTATGAGCAAGGCAACTCCAGTACATGAGTACAATTCTATTCTAAGTAAGGAACAAAGAGAACATTCAAGCACAAAAATACATCAAGAATTCACCAAAACTTCAAGACAACTTTATTACTTTGGTATTTTCTTAAACAATAATCTCTAAATTTGCTCCTTTACAAATGAGAATTTAGCCTTTTATTAGGTCTCAGATTACAATGAATGGCTAGGATTGAATTTGTCACTTAGATGAATTTCTGCTTGTCTACCTTGGATTTGTGCCCAAGGTGTAATCGAGAACTGCTTTGTAGGAGGACCAATATAGGAGGATTTCCAACACTTAGTCAAATTTCTATTGACTTCTCTCCTTTCTTTGAACTTGGGCTTTGTGGATTTTGTTGCTTCTCCATGCATCTTCATCCAATACTTGACCATTTTTTTCTCATTTCTCATGTTTTTCCAATTTGGTTTGCTTGCATTGGTTTCCAACTTGACTCACTTGCGTTGTTTTCCAACTCGGCTTACTTGGATTGCTTTTTAGTTGACCATTTTTTTCTCATCTCTCATGTTTTCCCAATTTGGTTTGCTTGCATTGCTTTTCTAACTCAACTCACTTGCATTGGTTTCCAACATGACTCACTTGCATTGTTTTCCAACTCGGCTTGCTTGCATTGCTTTTTAACTCGACTCACTTGCATTGCTTTCCCAACTCGGCTCACTTGCATTGCTTTTGATGTTGGAGCTCACCCAACAATTAAACACGTCCCCCTATATAAGTTGTCTCCCCTATTCTCACACCTCCATCAATATGAGAAGTCAATTGCACACTGATCCCATTTTCAAAATATATGAAGTGTAAAGATCTTTATCTCTGGGCATTAATACCGTTATGGTCACCTTCAACTGAAGAGGACATTTATGATAATAATTGTATTATTAAGTATAAAGACGTGTCATACGACATTCATTGAGGCATGGAAATCAAAGAGTTGTGTACTTGAAAATGAAGAGTCATATTTTTGGGAAATTCAAGAGACCTTTGGCTGTAATATGAAGAGTTGTTGTTGTGTTATATATATCGCTTCAAGCGAAAGGCATTGTACACTTTGAACATTTTTATTATCAGTAAAGGGGATCTTTTGTGGTGTGGCTGGGTTTTTCCCTTCAGTTAGAAGGGGGTTTTCCAGAGTAATTTTGTGGGTCTCTTGTATCTATTTTGGCTATTCTTTATTGCTGTTTACCATTGATATTTGGGTTTGAAATCTAACATGGTACCATATTCTAGTTTAATGACAACAATAAGGGAGTTTCTCTTGTGTTGTAGTTTTTTGTTGGCAATATGTATGCAATGAAGCTTGAGGGTGAAAGATTGCTGTTTTCAGTGGCCGTAGAATGTGTTTTTTCTCCTACAATCAAGCACTGCATTTTGATGGATACTATTGTGTAGATGTCCTTTTGGAGTTGATTTATTATGAATACCATAACTAGAAGCCACGTTTTTGGGATTGTTTCAAACAATCTGCCCAAAATAATTGTGACGTAAATTTGACCAAGATTAAGGGCTGGCAGGTCATGGTGGTAGGAGATTCAGAGATTCCATCTAGCTGTATCCTCAATCATGAAAACGATGTTTTATTTTCCAACATGGGACCAAGAAAATTCATAACACAGATGAATGGAATCCTAAATTCTCATTGCGACATAGAGTTGATATGCAAAGAGGTCAGGAGGGTGCCCAAGCTGTTGAGTATGCGATGACTCAGCCTAAAAAATGGGAGGGCTTGACAGTAGAGTCTTGTATTTTGTGCATATTTTGGAGGAGTCATCAGCTCATGGTAATCATCAACCTTTGTTTTTTTTTCTTGCAAGTGTCTTCCACTTCAATGTGTTGCGATGGAGAAATAAATGCTCATGACACCTTGTTTTCCTCTTCAGTTGTTTTGAATTGTATTTTTTTTGGTATCGTATGAATTCATTCAAGATCAGTATGTTATTTTTCTGAAGTTGATCAAAGTGGCAAGCAAATCTATGCTTCACCCAAAATTGCATATTGTATCTGGGTGTGTAACCAAGCGTCTTACAGAAAAATCATATTTTAATTGTTGCGTAAGCAGAGAATTGAGCAGTAAATTTTATTGCCCTCATGGCATAGTCAGTGGAATTTATTTTTGTGAATATGGCGAGGGGAGTTGATATGCAATGCAGGAAATGGTGGGAAATTACTAATATTTTTGAGAAATTAAGCACATAATGCTTCCCCCATGTGGCCACAAGTTCAAGGATGTTTATGTTGTTTTTGAATTGATGGAGTCCAATCTGCATCAGGTTATTAAAGCAAATAGAGACTTGATGCCTCACCGCCATTAGTTTTTTAAAGTTTTTCCTGTATCAGCTTTTGCGGGCCATGAAGTCTTTTCATACATAGTGTATTCTGAGTTTTTTAAAGTGTAGAGAAAAATCACTGTGAGCTAATGGTCTTGAAGCTGTGTGAAGTCAGAGACAGGTATTCTCAATAAATATTCATACATAGTGTATTCTGAGTTTTTTTGAGTGTAGAGAAAATTCACTGTGAGCTAATGGTCTGGAAGCTGTGTGAAGTCAGAGATGGGTATTCTCAATAAATATTTGCCGTCATGTTTGATTCAATGACGTCTAGCACCTCTTCGAGTATTGGTGAAAACAGAGGATTTATGCTTGTTGGGGCTGTAGGAGTTTCCAGTAGTCATCACAGGAGTTATTGATTGTAAATGGCTGTCTTCAATGAATTTATGGCATTGGTCTCTTCATGAAACAAAAGGCTGCTGGTTTTGGAATAGCAACAAGATGTGGCTGACAGATAAGGTTACAAATTTTGCACGATATTTGCATATTTAACTTTTAAATTTCTGCATTGTTAGTACTTATTCATTAAGTTCTATTTATTATTTGGTAGGATAGATATCGGATGTAATCGAAATTTCTTTGGTTATTAACTGTGGGCAGTGTTTTTTCTAATGAAGTGAATCAGAATCTGCTGTTAAAAGTTGGTTAGACTTGATACTTGAAACATTTGTAAATTTGTATATGAACGAGGATGTAACAAGATAAGGATTAGATATTCATAGGGAGATGTCCAACTTTAGAGAGAGTTGTTTTTTTTGGTTGATAGGGAATCTTTTTAGTATCCTTGTTTTTCTTATACATGTTTTTAATGCTTGTGGTATTTGTAAAATTTGAGACTCTTGTTGGAAAAGAATTTTCAACTGTGATTTTATGAGCTAATATTCACATGAAATTAGTAATAAGTTGTATGGACAACTTGATAACTCTTTCACTTATGAGAGATTAACAGTGAACATCATGTAGAGAGAGTCCATGATGTCATCATGTTGAGAGATTAGGTGATGGGAGTTGGAAGTCATTTTGAGAAGTTCATGATTGTATCACGTTGAGAGAGTTCGTGATAAAATGCTGGTTGTAAACCTCACTTACTTGTCATCTTGAGAGATTCCATGACAACATCATGTTGAGTGAGTTTATGATGATAGGTGATTTTGATTTTTGTAGATTTGTCACATTGAGAGATTCCATGAAAACATCATGTTGAGTGAGTCCGTGATGAAAGTTGATGTTGATTTTTTTTGCATGTTTGTCATGAAAACATCATGCTGAGTGAGTCAGTGATGAAAGTTGAATGTGATTTTTGTAGGTTTTTCATGTTGAGTGATTCCATGATTATTAGTTATGAACAAATATTTCCATCTATCATGTTGAGTGATTCCATGATTATGAGTAATTGGTACAAGTCTATTATGTTGAGTAATTCCATGATTATCAACAATGAGTAAATTGTTCTCCTAGTGTCATGTTGAGAGATTCCATGATAACATCACATTAAGAGAGTCTGTGATGAAAGGTGGTTGTGTTTCTTGTAGGGTTGTCATGTTGAGCGATTCCATGAGTTTTATAGGATCTATGTGACTAAATTTTATCATTGATATTTTGGTTGCAGCCTTGTATGACTGTTCAGCTAAAGACCTCTTTCTAGCTAAGACGGAGTGTTGGAGATTGTCGCTGCGATAGAGATCTTTATCTTTGGGCATTAATACCATTATTGTCACCTTCAGTTGAAGAGGACATTTTTGTAGGTTTTTCATGTTGAGTGATTCCATGATTATGAGTAATTGTTACAAGTCTATCATGTTGAGTGATTCCATGATTATGAGTAATTGTTACAAGTCTATCATGTTGAGTGATTCCATGATTATCAACAATGAGTAAATTGTCATGTTGAAAGATTCCATGATAACATCATGTTAAAAGAGTCTGTGATGAAGACCTCTTTCTCTCTAAGAGGGAGTGTTGGAGATTGTCGCTGTGATTGAGATCTTTATCTTTGGGCATTAATACCATTAGTGTCACCTTCAGCTGAAGAGGACATTTTTGCAGGTTTTTCATGTCGAGTGATTCTATGATTATTAGTTATGAATAAATATTTCCATCTATCATGTTGAGTGATTCCATGATTATCAACAATGAGTAAATTGTTCTCTTAGTGTCATGTTGAGAGATTCCATGATAACATCACATTAAGAGAGTCTGTGGTGAAAGATGGTTGTGTTTCTTGTAGAGTTTTCATGTTGAGTGATTCCATGAGTTTTATAGGATCTATGTGACTAGATTTTATTATTGACATTTTGGTTGCAGCCTTGTATGATTGTTCAGCTAAAGACCTCTTTCTCGCTAAGAGGGAGTGTTGAAGATTGTCACTGCAATAGAGATCTTTATCTTTGGGCATTAATACCATTATTGTAATATTAAGTATAAAGACATGTGTCATACGACATGCATTGAGGCATGGGAATTCAAAGGGTTGTGTACTTGAAAATGAGGAGTCATATTTTTGGGAAATTCAAGAGAACTTTGGTTGTAATGTGAAGAGTCTCTCTTATGTTATATATATCGCTTCAAGCAAAAGGTATTGTACAATTTGAACATTTTTTATTTTCAATATAGGGGATCTTTTGTTGGTGTGGTTGTGTATTTCCCTTTAGTTGGAAGGGTTTTCCCAAGGTAATTTTGTGTGCGTCTCTTGTATCTATTTTGGCTATTCTTTATTGCTGATTATCATTGATATCTGGGTTTAAAATCTAACATGAAGAGGTGTATGCTTTTTCACTTTTAACTTTAAGTTGCTTTTTTTGCCTTTTGATGCGCTTTTGGACTATTTTTTTGAGGGCTTTTTAAACTGCCTTTTCAAGGGGTGCTTTTTTGAATTGCTTTTTGAAGGGTGTTTTTTAGGAATACTTTTTGAATTGCTTTTTCCTAGCGTGTTTTTTGGGAATGCTTTTTCATGGATACTTTTTTCGAACTGCCTTTTCTAGGGTGGTTTTTCAAGCTGCTTTTTAAGGGATGCTTTTTCAGAAGTGCTATTTTTGGATATCCATTTTCATCCTCTTCAACTAGTATTCATCAAGCCTAAATGACCTACTGAAAATAGACTTATTAAAAATAGTAAGTTTATTCAATTGCAAAATTAGGAAAATCTAGGCCTTGCTAATAATAGACATCCCTAGAAATTAGGAGACCCCAAAATAGGAATTCCTAAAAAGTATGAGTTCTTCCAAAATTTAAAATGAAGTCAAACTGAAACTTGCTAAAAATAGGAATCCCTAAAAAATAGGGACTTAACAAAAGGCTTTTTCACTAGTTCATTTTGGAAGGACTTCAACTTAGTACTTATCCAAATTTACATCTCTCAATTAGAGAATCAAAAACTGAAAGCATAAAGGGCAGGAAATGACTTTCTATACTAGACTTCACTTGAAACATGAGGAACCTTGAATTATTGATGCCAAAACTACCAATAATCAAAACCAAAAAGGCCCAACGGACAAAAAAAGTAGGGCGGGGGTTCCATTTGCAATGGGACGAAGTGTGGAAAGCTCACAGCACATTCTTTTATAAAGCATAAGGTTATGAAAGTGTCTTAAATTTTTAAATTTTTTTCAAAATAATATTAGAGCTTGTAAGAAGTCTCTATTTTCTTACAGTGAATGCCTTTTAGACTTGGGCACTTTAGACTAATATTTGAATTTCACACACTCCTTAAGATCAATCCAGAATAAGTCAGAATTTACACACAGCACTGAACCTGATATGATGACTGAATTTATGACTTTGTATGTATCTGCTGGTGAAATGAATTATGAAGACTCAGATTTTGCAAAAAGCTTAGACTCCATCAAGGTGTACATTGCCATTCTCATCTTTAACAGTAATGCCAGGACAGGTTTCAACTTTTTAATTCATTTTCAAAACACCCCTCAGCATATTTTTACCAGCAACACCACTTTTATTCCATCAACTTCAGCACCAAGTTTATTTGCATCAAATGATCTGATTATAATCATGTCATGCAGGGCAACAAAATTACGCTCAGGAATGGGAATCTTCTCTGTTATGTATTCACATACAACATCAATGTTGTACTTAAGTTGTGCAGATATTGATATAGCTGGAGCTTCATCAGCAATAGTGCCCTGAATAATTTTTTGACCTGCCTCGTGCCGGTTGTTCACTGCATTTTTCTCAAATGGAGGCCCAAAATTTTGGGCCCCATCAGTGGCTCTTGCTGGGGACATATGCTCCTTGTGAGTATGATGAGATTCCAGCTATCTCTGGAAGAGCAGACTCAGCATTCATGTTTAACATTATGCTAGGTGAAAATTCGGTGGCCCCAAGCCCCCCAAAAATGAACATTACTTCTTTCCTCTATCAAATACTTGATTTTGATTGTGGAACACTTTGACCCTGCTGAATATGGTATTATATTGTTCCTTAATAAAATTTGATCCATTTACAAGTGTTAGGAAACAATCATTACACAACATGTGCATTTCATTCATCATTTGTCTTGACTAAAATCTTACTATTGCTTTATCAACAAAATCACTTGAAAAGAAATAAATTTCAGTGTCATTTAATCCTAACATCTAATCTCTTGTTCTTTTGATTCAATTAGTATACGCAAAAGAAAAATCTTCAAAAGAAGCATGATGAAGACTTAAAAACACCTCCCGAAGCATATTGTTAACAAATGTTATCATAGAGTCTTCAAGAATACTTACCTCGGTATGCTGCGTATACTTCATACCTGTATCAAATGAATCATCCATATGAATATGATTTTCTGACTCAGCTTTATCAGCGCAATCATTAGCCTTTGGTAAATCATCAGTTACATTGTGGTCCTTGCTGGATAGAAGATCCTTGTAGTCATGCATTTGATCGATTATACAAGCATCCATATTAGTTTTTTCTGCATATCTTGCTTGATCTTTATACTTTAAATGCTAATTTTCTTCACAAAAAGATTTTGAAAATAGTTCACTTTCAGGAAATACAATTTTTCTTTGATCAAGACTTTGAGTGGATACGAAACTTGAAAAAATTCTAGGACCATTTTCGCATGATTGTATTTCTTTCTAATAGGATGGATTTGAATATGGCTCTTCCTCTGAATATATTTCTCCACATATGCTACGATTTACATTATTTTCAGAATCATCCTTAGGCATGTTATCATAGTGCTGATATATTTGATCTTCCAACAACGGACTCAGAAATATAGAATGCTCAAGTATATTTCCATGATATCCTTCATCCGACATTTTCTCATGCTGTTCAACTTCACTTTCACAAGATAATATGTCCAAATTCTCCATTGTTTCATTGCATAAAAGATCTGAAATGACTTGGAAGTCTCCATTGGAGGCATCTTCTTCTTCTTCTCGAATGCTCACATTTTCTTCAAGATCTATAAGTGTATAAGGACTATATTCTTCATTCTTTTCTGCTAGTCCATCATATACCGGATCTGAAAATTCTTTGGAATTGTATCCAAATAAATTTCTTTCTGTACTTAGACCACAATACACATCTTCAACAAATATGCCATCCTCTTGAGAAGTGCATGATCCTTCCGGTTCATTGGTTTCCTCGTCATGAAAGTGATATGCTTTTGTAGAAATCAGATTTTCATGTTCATTAAATGTTTCATAGGACACATCCTTGATCTGATTTTCTTTATGCACTAGAAGAAAAATTTGACCACCCCTTTGAACATACTTTTGATACTCCATGTCTAACAAGGTCGAAATCTCATCCACACTAAGAGAATCCTCCTCATCATTTCCATTTTCACCATCTAATTCCTTACCGGTCCCATCATGATCGACTTCTTCAATTTCTTCTACACTTGAATCTGAAAATTTACTATGTTCTTGTTTAACTTTAGTACCTTTTGCTTCATCTTCAATACCTTGATCCCATATCTGAAGAAGAAGTTTCACATCAGGGTCCTTTGGCAAAATTTTCAAGTTGACAAATTGTTTAGAAATTCCTTGTAAGGAGGTTTTATGTTTGATGGAATCTCATGATAAGTATTTAGCATCCTCAAAAACAAATGGGCTGAAGTCTCGCCCTCATATCTTTCTATATTGAAAAAGGCATCAAGTGAAGACATGTAATGATCCTCTTCCATGTTGAAGCTTTGATTTTCATCTTGTTCGTAACACAAGTCATCTTCTTTGCATGTATCATGAAATTCATAAAGGAACCACTGTTCAAACCCTTTCCAAGACGAGATACGCTGCGTGGGTAATGATTCGTATGCTTGTCTTGCATCGTTTTTTAATGTTCTGGCAAACAACTTCATCACTTGATCTCTTCCAAACAAATCTCATAATCTTCTATAAATGTGTAGAATGCATCCAATTGTCGAATTACCGATTCATCCCATTCTCCATGAAATTTTGGTACCAGCTGTGAAAGCTTTGGAGATAACCTGCTAAGTTCATAATCAAAATTGCTGAAATCCAATGGCCTGATGCCATCTGGAACGAAAGGCTTTCTCTGAAATGATCGATGCATTTGAAAGACCATTTACAATTTCCTTCTGAGTCTACTCCCTCAGCAGAGTCACTGATGATCTAGGCATTCCTTTTGTTAAAGTATCAGTCGAAATACAATAGAGTCACCACCTCCAAATGGAGGAAATGAATAATCTTCAATAACTTGAGTACTTCCTTCCAGCAGAGTATAACTCACCAAAAATCGAATTTGCAGAAAAGCTTAGAGAAAAATATAGAATGCTTCTACAAGATTAAATCTTTACAAAACAATTCAAGATTTATAAAATAATTATGAGTTTGAAATCTTCAAGGAAATTAAAATGCAATGTAAAAAACTTATCAATTTGGAATCAAAATGTTTCAACAAATTTAAATAGAACCTAACTCTTACTGATCTTGAAAACAAAAATTCTTAGGGTTTATTTTGCAACTCTCCCTAGCAGAGTTGTCAATTTGTTGGTTCCCAAAACCGCAGATTGGTATCCTACGAGACTTGCTTGCTCGATGTTGGGATGGCCAACTAGTTAAGGCCAACTTGACGGGATTGATTGATGCAATCCGAATCCCTTGCTCTTTCGGCTCTGCAAAACCGAGGCGGGTGTACTTGATCGTGGATGAAACACTTAGATCCAAGACGCTTATAGCAGATAAATTAGAACGTAAATGTATTGAAAGTTTCTCAGAGGGCAAGGATTATAGAAAAGCTCAAACTTGCAAATTGTGAATTAAAAATAAAATAAAATGACTGTATAAATGTGATAATTTTTTAAATAAAGAATAATTATAGATTACTGCAACAAATGAAAATATTAATTCAATGGAAAGAAATGGGACATTTGCGGTTTTGGGAACCAACACATCATAGATTTGATAGACCAATTAAATCATTCACCATCCGTGACGGATTTTTCTTCCTAGTCGCTCTGGCTCATTTCAATCAATCATGACTTTGTCCAATCTTGGTTCCAGCTTGTGCCATCGTGGATGCTGCATCTAGAGACTTCTTTGAGTCTTCCATTCCAGTCACATACTCTAAGTCAATTTCTAACACTGTTGCAACACTGAATTCAACTCTGCATATACTGGAACAGTGCCCCAATTAAAATTTCAACCAACAACACTTAAGTGGACATCAATGACAACACAATAATCAATCAATTTAACATCAAACCTGCACTATAGCATCCCTTCAATATAATCTGCATCAGTTATGCTAAAAAACTGAACCCATATCAGAATCTTATTAATTGAAGCAAAAGAGGGATTAAAATTAGAATGCCAAGCTTTAATCATCAACAAAAATCTATTCTTCCAACTAAAAAAATGCTTACACTTAATTTTCTTTTTGTCTTGAGCATTCTCAAATTTTGCAATAAAAAAGCCTCTAGCCATAGGGGGAAATATTAACTTACCAGAAAGGAGAGGCTTCCAATGAGCTGAGTTCCAAGCATGTAACTCAGGAGACTAGGCCAAAAGTCCCGAACCGTGAGATCACAGCCTGAGAGGAGAATACAAAAACATTATGATCTATTTCCTCCATCTCCTCTTTCAGCTTAATGGAAATGACATTTGAAGCAAGACTAAACCCTCTATCAACTTGCTGTCTCTTTAACCCTTGCAGATTCTCGGCTGAGCACTTACGAGAAACCCCAGAAACATCTCCAACACTAGAGACACCTCCCATATTTTGACCAGAAGTGAGGCCACTACCCATTATTGCCGAAACCGTAGCAATGACATACGGGACCTCAGCAGCAGAGGCAGAATGAACAGAAGGGTTTGACAGGGACACCATCAAGATCCCACCTACCTGAGAAAAGAGCTCAAACATGGGATCATTTGGCACAAAGGGAAGAACGAAAGACATCAGGGAACGGGGTATGGGATGTTATACTATTGTAATCAGTTATTTGTGTAGTGTGAGTTTGATTCTCACCACGGTTTAAAAATGTGGTATTCACGTGTCTTTGTTGTCTTTCCAATATCTTTCATCAGGTTTAGTTGGACAAAATACTTACAAGGATTTGTAGAAGTTTCAAGTTCCAATTTTAGTGCATGCCAATTCAGGTCCCTTCCTCCCAGCATCTGGTGGTGTGTTCAACACAAATAACATAGCAGGATATGGCACACTTTTAGTAGTTTATAACGTTGTGAAACATGGAATAAAGTTGTTGAGTCCTAAGTGATTCATAATTAGTGATTTCACAAATAAAGGGAAAGTATGCATCTAGAAATAAGTGGTTGTAACAACAGAAATCCGAGGTATGGGATAACATTGAATTGTTTGATGCTTTTTCTATTAGTTGGACTGAAAGGTCAAGAAATGTGATGACATTTTTAGCAAATTTTGGTCTCAGACCAGATGATCGTACATCAGCAGACACCAGAGTTAGATACAATGTAAGGTCCTCAGTATCAGATAATTTTTGCAATTGGCAAACATTTGATGACAACAAAGATTTGGTAAAATTATTGCATTGTATAGATGAGTATGAAGGTCAAGATACTGATAATAGAACTTTGTATAAGTTGTAGGTCGAAAGGAAACATTGTATGGGAATGAATTCAATCCGCTCAAAACAAACAAGATTCCAAAAGGGTTAGTTCCTTTAGAAAACATATGATTATAATGATAAGCAGTTCACAAAATCAGCTCCAACAGATAGTCAAGATTTTGCGGAAGCAAATATTGGCAAGCAACATAATCCAAGGGTCACAACAATGTTGGCTTTGCTCTGAAAACAAAAACATGCCTTTGAATCATAATAAAGAAGATCTATTTCAGCATGAGATACCATTGATGCCAGGAACTAAACCTTTCAAACAGAAAAAAGCGTCTGTGAATCCTGTTATTGTTTCAAAGATGCAGCAGGAGCTCATAAAGCTTGAGATGGAGGTATAATCAAATCAGTTAGTCATTCCCCAGGGGTTTCAAGCTTTTTACCAGTTCGAAAGACAATCATTGATGAGATGGGGGAATCATCCTATATGGTGGCCAAGCCTGGCCATAAATTGACATTATTTTGAACTACAGTGTTTTTCTTGCCATCGATTCCCTGATTTGAAGGAAGTATGCCATCACATTGCTTTTATGGTAGCAATGTTGGACTAAATGGGATATAAATAAATCTACGATTGTCAAATCTTCACTTAAAGGTTATTTATCTTCTAATTTGATTGTTATCTTTTCCTGATACATAGGATACCTGCTGTTTAGTACCCTTCAGTGACAGCTCTATCAATCATGCACGACTGGACCCAATTGAAAGTTGAGGTGAATGCAAGCTTCAGCTTTGTTATTGGTCCTGGGCATGAGTTTCTTGGATGTGGCCCTTATCATGTTTCCACTGGAGTCCCATATTATGCAACCTGCTCTAGAGGGTGCTGGGTTGCCCTTGGAAGTGCCATCAAAATTCAACTTGAACATCTTGTGGATGAACCAATTCTCTCTTCAGAGGAGGATGGTTGAACCCCCCAGTCCCAATAACAGAAGGCAAACTCAAGTTCTCCCATTTCTTCAAAATACTTTTATACCAAGCAGTGAAGAGGCATTTCTTTATTGATTCTGCTGAAGCTTGGCTCGTCATCAATTTGGAAATGACAATTTTAAATTTAGCTAGAAAGTTATTTCAAGCAAGCAAAGTGTTCTGACAAATATGACTGTTCCTTTATTTTACAAATGCCCTAAATCGTCTAGCATGCTGCTTTCCAAACAATAGAATTCTCCCCATTTCACTTGGGGATTCTGAAAGAGATTAGGAGTTTGGATCAAGTGTTTATTTTACCCTTGAAGCCTTCATTTTCCAACTGAAGCATATGGACTAAGGGCTATATGCATTTTTTTTCAATGGACCCAAACTCAGGTTTCATACTTGGCTTTGCGTGCAACATAAACCATGGCTAACAAATCTGAATGGATGTAGATTTGTTAAAACAGATGGATTTGGCTGATTCAATCCTGACTTTATGTTCTTAATAAAGCTTACTGATCTTTTTTTTTAAATTCTGAATTTCAAAAAACAATTGACCTCCCAAATGAATCAATTCTGTGAACCTGATACGTATGACTTCACTTTTATACAACTTCCATATATGCTAGTCTAAGGAGAAGGATCTAAATATTTATGAAAGGTAAACTTAGTATTCTCTAGCCTGCTTGATATCATAAGTATGGACTATTTTGGAAATTCGCTTGAATGAATGGGGTCCAGGTATTTTGATCTGAGAGCTGTGTTCAGAAGGCCATTTCTGCCTTAATATAAATGATAAATCTAAAATCAGTTTGGCTCCAAGAGAAATATTCACGAGGGTACTTTTTTTGTAAGCTGGATTCTCTTCTTAACTTAGGGAAGGCGAACATTCTTCCATAACATGAGTGTATGACTTTTTCCTTCCACTGGCCATCCTACAGAGATTCTACAGGCAGATTCTGTCGGTGTTAAAAATGCTCTCTGGGACTTGAAGGATAAAAAACATGGTAATACAGGTTGATTTTAGTAGCACTTTTAGCAATTGAAGCTTACTTGCAAGGGATGGTCACTTCTAATATAATCCTTCTATCATGTTTTTGACTCTGGTAATGGCTGGCGAAGGCTGCAGCTTGCCTTCAAAGAGGAATATACCTGGGTAATCATATGGAATTGATATCGAAGAACACTAAGAAATTGGCATTTGCAGAATATTCATCATTCACAGTGCAACCATATTTGTATTGAATGTCCTATTATCTTTTAGGGACTGAGCAATCAGGTGCTAACTCAGAGAGGCCATTAAATTGCAAAGAGGCCTACCAGTTTTTTCTAAACCAAATTTGGATTCCAATTATTTAAAGCCTTAGTTGCGAGAGTAGAAGTTGATTTATTATTTTGAGCTTTTGATAATGTTTATCTTTTGATTATTACTATTTAGTGTCGGCTTATTAATTAGGTAGCTGTTGGTAGTTGTAAGCACACTTAATGCTTATGAATGGGTTTTAGCCATACGAAGATTTGCAAGTGTTCTATTCTCTCATCTGATTCTCTTTGCACATGGACTAGAAAAATGGGTGTAAGATATTTGATAAGAAATTCTCTTTCACTTTTTTTGGCCAGAACTCTTCAATGTTCAGTCTATGGAAAATTATGATACGAAACTATTATTAATTCATCTTTTAAAATTTACTTCCATCAAAGCATTTACTAGAGGCTAGTTAATAAACTTAGAACAGCTGAACACAATCACAAGCTGCAAACGAGCAATGGAAAATGTGGAGGATATTTGGATTCTGTTTTTATCAATATCTCTGCTATGTTACCGACAATATTAGAGAAATTAGGTTTATATTATATAGTCCTCAGATTCTTATGAAAGCAAAATACAATTTGAACAGTGGCTGAAAATAATGCTTTACTGGTCACTTATTAGAACTTTGCAACGTTTATGTGGGTGTTGTCCTATGGACATGACTCCCACTAGTCAGTCATGAGCATATTTGGGAAACATTTCAACATTTCTTCTCTAGGCTGAGTGTTCCCTAAAATTAGCAGAATATCAGTAACTGCCAATTTGTTCAGTAATGCCATAATTATTGGTTGTACTTTAAGTACAGAAATATCTTATGTCAAAATGGAAAATGTGTTCATGCTTCTTTGGTTATAGCCAGGTGGCTGTTAAAGAAAAGGTCTTAGTTTTATTTCAAATGTGAGCATTCTTTCGAGACAAAGTACTAACCGTATAAATGATATCATGGTTTCAGGTACTTCGACTATCTCTTCTACATTGATTTTGAAGCATCTATGGCAGATACACGAGCACAAAATGCCTTAGGTCATCTACAGGTACAATGTGTATCTGTTCTGTATTTCAATAAGCTCTATATCTCATCCAAGCTTATTGTGTGATATTTACCATATATCAATTTATTTATGTTATTCTAGTGAGTATGTGTGTGTGTGTGTAGTTGTGTCAACCCATATTTTATATTCCAGGTTTTGGTTTATATTATGTAGTCCTCATGTTTTTATGAAAGCAATACAATTTGAACAATGGCTGAAAATGATGCTTTACTGGTCACTTATAGGAATTTGCAACATTCATGCGGGTGCTTGGTAGTTATCCTATGGACATGACCCCCATGGGTCAGCCATGAGCATATTGGGAAGTTCTCCTTTGCTTCAATGTTCATTGCTCCAGAAGCTGGTATACCATGAACATTTCAACATTTCTTCTCTAGGCTGAGTGTTTCTTTAAACTGGAGAAAGTGCAGCGACTGTCAATTTCCTATGTTGTGGCAATGAAAACAGACACGCCAATTTCCAGTAACGTTTGAATGTTTATGATGGAATATGAGATGCAGTTTATTAGTTTTGTTTACGGAAGAGTTGCAAATGTTGCCTGTTTGTCCATTTCCTGAAGTCACCTTCCAGTGACTGACACTTCACTCTTCAGAATATGTAGATACATGAATGTGTAAATTTTTTGAGCTGGAATCACTTATTCAACTATTCTTTATGGGCAGTTAAAATTAAAGAGTTGCAGCTCCTCATTATATCGGAGTATAAAATAATTACTGGCTCAAGAGATTGATAATATGTTGTACTCAATGCATAGTGATAAGTCACAAGAGTACCTTGGAATTCTTTTTCAATCTCCAGAGGGATGAAAGTACTGTTTTTAAAATGTATCTGTATGCTCTACAGAAAATTAAATTCTTGACATTGTAGATAGTATCAGTACTAAAATAAAGTTTCGCAGAAAGAGTAATTTGTACAATAGTGTCAATTCAATTTGGACTCTTGTACGCTGTTATATTGCAGCTGTTTCTGTAACAAGGGCTGGCCTTATACCCTCTCTTTATAAGTGGTTTATTTTGTTACTTTCTTACGCATTTGAATTTCACATTTAAATTCAGGAAAGTCATTTTTGCTAATATTTTCTGGTTTGGAGTATTAAAGTATTGTGGCACGAAAGGTTCCTTGTAATTTGCATCCTCAACTAAACATGGTAGGACAAGTTACAGTAAGAACAAAGATATCTAAGTAGGACCTATAACTTAGTCAAGTTACTAAAATATTCTCAATGGAGAAAATTTTGCAGAATTCTATGAGATATAAGCTTGATATGTGTTTTTGCATTTGATATAGGGATAGAGACACCCTGTGATGCAGAGATAAATTCAACGGAAGCAAAAACAAAAGGAACCAGCACCAGAAAGAGATAGATAACAATATTATTCTAATTGATTCATCAAATGAATAGTATATACACTTGCTCTCTTAAAGATTTCTTCTTCCCGTAACTTTGCATCCAAAATATTTTCTAAACCTATAAACCTAAAATCTCTATTTATACTTGCTAGAACAGTCTACGAAACATTCTAGATTATTACAAAATAGGAAAACTGACCCAAAAAGACTTCCCACCAAAACGACTTACAGAATATTTTAGATCAATATAGAATAGGGAAGAATGACTCCACAATTGTCTGAACAAATTCCAAGAAAAGATCTTATCTTAAACAATTTTTGGTGCTTGGTAACTTCTGCAACTCGGTAGAGTTTGAAATGCGGCAACATGTACAATCTTTATGTGGGTGCTCCTGCACCACCCTGATTTATTGATAAAGAGTGAAGAGATAGAGAGAACCATATGTTAAAGAGCGAAGAGATAAAGAGAACCATATGTTATAAGAAACATAAGATCTGCATTATTAACCGCTGCTCTTAAGATACCCAGTTGTGCAGAGTTTTAAATAACATGGCAAAAAGTACAAAGAATTAGAGTTCTATTCATAACACACAGTGAGACAAAGCTAGGAATTTTCACTAGAGCTATATAATCATATGTACAGGTCAAAATCAGAAACAAAAGGTAGAATGGTAGCAGCATTTGATGCAGAATCATCAGTAAAAGCTAGGCTTTGAATTAGAGAAATGCACAAAATCATGTGTTGGTAGTAATCGCAATGCATTAAACATGACTCAAAATCTTGGAAATGAAATCTTTACAGCATATTTCTTTTCCCACAACAAATCGCCCCACTCCCTTCCCCACAACCCTCCCTCGGGATAGTTATCTACCCCCCAAAGAATTCTAGGGCCCTATAGAATGGTAGGGGGCCGGTAAGTTGGGTGGGAAATAGAGTGCCCCTAAATGATAATGAAGGTAAGGGCTCATGTCCTCCCTAATTATGATAATATAGTTAAAAAAACATAAATGAATAAAAATACTTATAATTGCTAGTGCTTGCACCTTTGGAGGGTGCAAGAGTTAAGCCGATAGTCTTGTACACCTTTGATGATGTTCTTGAATAGTTATTTAGAAACTCTCCCTATCTACTTTTCAACTTGTTTGTTTATGTCTTTCTCTTATTCGCAAATATAGACACTCATCTCTCTCTATCTATCTCTGTTTTATCTTACCACTTTTACTATTTGCTCCAATGTATCTATATCATTTTCTCTCTATTTTTCTTTGATTTATTTTATTTGTGTACTCTATCTATATTTCTGTTAGAGTAATAAGATATTGCATTATTAATTAAATGATTTGATTTAATTATTAAGTCACTTTTTCTCTTTAGTTTACTTAAGTTATATTTTAAGCATATAATAATTAATTATTTTATTAATTATTATCAATGCAATTTAGGTTTTATGTGTTAGGGTTTTGATCTTTTTTTATAAGGATTGATCTCTTTGTAATTTTATTCATTCACTTTTGATTATAGCACTCTTATCTTTTTTTCTCATCAAGAATGGCTTATCTATGGATTTGACTATTTAAGCTTCCATAGTTTTTTGCTTCTCTTTTTGTGATAGGTGTTTGCATGCAAGTAATTCTTGGGAACCGTGAAGTTGATCTTTCGTCAACTTCAACATGGTATCAGAGTGCAGGTCAACGGTTCGAGTCCCTCAAGCCCTTTAACCCTTCGTTTGCGTAAGCTTGGATTATCGACATAGTATGTAGTGGCTGCAAATCCCACATGATAAATGGTTGTATCTGTATGCACCCTAAAATGGCCACCTAGACTATAAGCGCCCATTCCTCAATTTATCAAATTCTTGAATCAATGCATTGCAATAAATTTTTAAATCAATTCAAATCATTTTCCTTGATCAAATTGCAATTAATTTAATTATTTCTATATTTCTTAAGGTTTGATCATCTTATTCTAAGTCTTATTTAGTAAAGAATAAAATCCCCTTTTAATTAAAAGAAAATCTATCTTTTAATTAAATAAATAAATTTTCACTTAAATATTTCTTTGTGATAAAAATATGAAATAAATTAAATAAAAATAAATAATTTTTTTTCTCTACACTTAAATGCACATATCTCTAAGTGAGATTCTTTAATTTCCTCTTTCCACTTTCTACTCAAACACTTCACTTTTCTTATTGGTGGAATTTTGTTTCACATGGATCAAACTCTATTATTCCATATTAGTTGTGAGAAGCCTCCCACCTCCATATTTTCCTTTATAAGGAGCCATCTCCTTCTCATTTTCATATAGAGAAATATAAAAGAAGATTTTATTGTTATGCTATAAGTTTGGAGAGCGATTTTGGAGAGTTTGAGCATTAGGGTTTGAACATTGGAGCTTCGTTGCAACATCTCTCTTCTTATCCTATTCTCTCTTGCACCCATGTCTTCCATCATCAGGTTTCATCCTTGCATTTTCATATTATCTTAGAGTCATTTGTTTTCATAGATTAATATTGCATTGTTATTTTCTTTCATAGATTATATTTCTTTTCTTGTATTGCTTTGCATTATTATCATTTAGATTAGCTTGCATCTTCATTTGCATTTATATTTTCATCATTGAATCTCTCGTTTTATGGTGTACTTACATGGGCACATACTAGGTCAAACTGAGAGCCTCTATTACAAACCTTTGCATTCCGTGAATAGAGAGGTATGAGTCGCCATTTGAGACCTAATTCTTGAGCAATTTTGGATATAATGCTTATAGAAGTGTGTCAACATTTTAGCACACATTTTTTGCACCTACCATAGGACAACCCACCTTTACATGCTGATTTTGACTATTTTTGGATCTAACCCCCTTGTGTAGATTTGTTTGGAGACAAAAAACCATAGATCTTAAAAATCTGATCATACCTCCAAAATGGCTTGGTGTTTTGGTTTGAATTTTTTTGCAGGTTGGCAACATATCAAATAAACTTAAGTTAAAATTTTAGAATTTTTCTGAAGTAATTCCTATGTTTTATAGTTTTTTCTTTATTTTTAATGAAAAATCATTTTTGGGTGCAAACTAGCAATTTTTTTTCGAAAAAGTCTAGTTTTGGAAAGGTCTCTAAATTCTAAATAGGTTTGGTTCTTGTGTTTTGAGTTTAGAGCTCATATGAGGACTCAAACTCCTGATTTATAAAAATTGGTCTGTTTTGACAAAATGAGTTCCTAGGGTACAAATGATTAATATTTTTATGAAATTCTGACATTTTTGGAAAGGTTTCTATTTTTTAACAGGGGTCTCTTTTTTGCATTTAGGGTTTTGGGTTTGAATTCATGGCATATAGGTCCAATCTTGTTGACTAGGTTAAAACTCATGATTAACTTGCACTTTAATTCACACAAACCTCAATGCATGATATGAGTTGTCATTTTTCATGGAATCAAATAGTTCAATATATTTTCATGTGAATTTTCCTATTTCTTTATGATTTCATGCACTTGATTGAAGTTTGTGAAGGTGACTTGGAAGTCTAAAGAGCAAAAAATGGAAAAAAATGGAAAGCGTGAATCAAGGTGCACACATTCGAAACCTTCTCATTTGAATTATAAAAAGTGATCATTATTTTCTTTTTCATTGTAAAATAATTTTCTTTCTTTTATCAAATTATTTGGCGTGTCTTCCCAACATTGAAAAAAGAGCTTTAAATGAATCATTCACATTTCGATTTGGGGTTAAAATAAGAATCTTTTGTTTTTTAATCCCCAAGATTTTCTTATTGATGTTCTCTTCTTGTATCCTTGTTAAGGAGTTTGAGAGAAATCTAAATAAGGGATATTGATTTTTGTTTTTTTGGTCACTCTAGGGGACGACCTCAACTCCCGTGTTTTGACGGAGTATAAATAGCGTGACTTGAATCTAAAGACAAGCTTCTTGGGAGTAGTAATATTGTAAATCTTAGCTAAGCCCCAAAGAACTTTATACCTTTGGGAAGTGAAGGTGGAGATTGGGTTATTGTTTCCTCCAAGTTGTTTGGCAGTATTCTCTTTCATCTACAAATTTGGGTCTCATGTACCTTGCGTATATCGAGAACATCCTCTAGTTGAGCTTGTGCATTCTTATAGAAACCCGAATAGGTTGTTGGTGTGTTTGATGTGCTTGAATGCTTAGAACCTTCCCTACTTTGAATAAAAGGGGACACATCCATCAAATTGAGCCTTAAGGATTCTTTCATTTTATGCTTTCAAAACCACTATGGGCTTCAAACCCTATGCTACCAAACCTCAATTAAGTCTAGATGATCATGAGCTCTCCTCTGCCATTTAAAAGTATCTAGACTTATCTGTTAGTCTCCCTAGACACATGATAGAGTTCACCTCAGTCATTAAAAAGTATCAAGACTTAGGTGCTAGTCTCCCTAGACACATGATAAAGACGAAGAAAGTGCTAGAAAAAGAGATTGCATCATTACATGAATCTTCCTTAAAGATTTTTGCATAAATGTGAATTATCTTCTTTAAGGTCTACATCTTCTACTCCAAGACATCAATTGTCTAAATATTCTAGATTAAAAGACCTCTCTAGAGAGAAGGCAAGTAATAGCTTCTTTGAGAATATGCCAATATTTCAAAATGGACCTATCTTTGACCAAGATGAGAATGACAAAAATGGTCCTAGACATACTTTTGAGAGAACTTTTACTCCTTTGGGATTTTCATATGACATGGTGCTTGAGACCTTAGTTGAAAAAAAGATCATTACTTTACCATACAAACATTCTACACCTAATGAACTTGAGGCAAAACCTTATTGGTGGAGAAACGATCACTATTGCGGCTACCATAGAAACAAAGGTCATAAAAGTGAAGATTATATTGCATTTAAATGTATAATTCAAGATCTTATTGATGACATAATCATTGATGTTGAAATTCCTAAAGACTTATATGATGAAGATGCTTCTCTTGAGCAAGATCATGTTGATGAACCTATGTCTAGTGATGCTTTCCTTGATACCTTCATTTCTTCCAATACTTATGCATCTCCTAAAACATCAAAGCTATCCAACATTCTTCCATCAAACAAAGGTCCTAATTCTTTTCATGCGGTTCCCTATAGTTATCCTCAAGGGCTACCTCTTAAAGAAACTCAAGGTAATCTGCACTTGGATGAAAACCCTTTTCATGCTTCTAAGACTAAAGATCCTCAACCTTCATGCAAGGCTATGTCTACAATGCCCACTTCAGCTAGTCCTTCATTACCCCTTCAAGATCCTAACATGCAAACCTCGTATACTCCCTTCTCCTTAGAAGTGGCTCCACGTCAAGAGGACTCTCAAAAAGATAAAAATAAAAATGTCAAGAAAGATCAAGATCAAGCACCCCTTCATCTCCTTCAATATGTCACCCCTCCATATCCTGTCTTATCCACCTCCTAAGTATGATGAAGACACTACTTCCACTATTTCCCTCGAGCTTACTGAAAATTATGAAGAAATTTCTATGCCTAATTCATCCAAAGAAACTTGTCAAGATCAAAGAATCTCTTCTTGTTCTACTTCTCCATATTCATTTCAAACCTACACTCAAGCTTCAAATACTCCTATCAAAGGTGTTGCTCCTATTGAAGATATTCATGAGTCTATTGATGGCCTTGGTCGCATTGCCCACTCTAAAGATGCTAATATCCCTATTCACTATCCCTTCGCATCTCATAAATCTATCCTTGGTCCTTATCCGTCAAAGCTAAAGCCTCCAAACCTTCCATCTATATTGGGACCTTATGTTCCTCCATCTCCTACTTTCACTCCTATCTCATCTCCTAGCTCTCCTATCATACCTCGAGATCAACAAAGACACTCATCATTGATGAATTCTTATTCATCTATCCATATGAACTAGTTATATAATCCTTATTCATCCACAAATCCCAAGTCTTTTGGAAGCAATTTGGATGATCAATTTAAGAACAAACATAAGAATCCATTGAAAAATGAATATCACTATGTCCCATCTAATTGACATGTGAATGAAAAGAAAGAACAATTATTCAAGAGACCACAAATGTCTACTACCCAAAGAGCTAAATCAAAGCAAATATGGGTTCCTAAATTCATCATTGAAGAAATGCATTCTAAAGCATCCAAAGGAAAAGAAAAATCTAAAGCTATACGAATTCCCAAATCTCTTTTGAAAGACTTGAATATTGAAAATACTTCAAAGTTGATATTCAAGCTTCTAAAGGATTCCACTCCATCTTCTTTCAAAAATCTTCCTAAGGAGCTTCGAAAGGCTTCCACTCCATCTCCTCTCAAAATTCTCTTACTTTCTCATATATCTAAACCTCAAGCTATTTCCTCCATGATTACTCCATCATTTTGCAACCCTTCAAGTTGTGTGTTGATGTTGATCTTGCCTGCTTTCTCACCTACCTTTATGCAATATTTTCAAGCCTATACATATCTGCTATCCATATTCCTTCTATCTTTCCAAAGCCTAAAATCTTGTCCTCCATATACATTATCTAACATCTCCTTTCCATCACCCTATTAGCATCTTTGAGCATACCTTTCTATGGTCTTGGCTTATCATGACTTATCCTTACAATAGGAGCACTATCTAAATTGAAACAACTTGAGCTCTTTCTAAAAATTCAAAAAATTCAAAACAAAAGAGACAAAAAAAAGGAAAAAAGAAAAAGAAAAAGAAATGAAAATGTGCCTTGTGGCGCCTTGGTAGCAAGAGTAAAGAGAAATAAATTCGTCCTATGGTGAAAACCACTTATTGTGGCACCTTGGATAAGTACCCCGATGAAAACTTGACAAACATGCATCATGTGTAATTCTTCCATAATCAGGGTATTTTTTATTGGCTAATATTCGCTAATGGGCTAATTTTAGGAAATTTTGACTAACAATTTAGTTCTTAAAAATATTTAAAATCGCCACATTTTTATAAAATTTAGTTATTAAAATATTTAAATAGTGTAAGATTCACCAATTAAATAATAGAAATTATTTTTATTTTTCAAAATAATGTAAGGTTCACCAATATTTTTATATCTCTTTTTCGAGGGGGGTTGCTTAAAGTTTACCTTGTCCATAATCCATCTATCCCATATTTCTTCTTTAATCTTGACAATGTTGAGCTATCCTTGCATATTGACTATCTTATCCATGAACTTCTCTATTGTGCTTGTTCATTCACTCATAGCCTTCATATGTAGCTTCATTATTATTGCTCTATCCTATTGTTATCCTATCCATTTGATCTCTTGGTCTTGATCACATTTAAAAATTAAAAAAAGACATGGTTTTTAGGCCTCTTGACATGCCTACTTTTTGGGACTACACGCTTTCATGATATCTTGCTTATTAGTTTCCACTATTTATCCCACATGCTATCTCCTTTGTTGGCTTTCTTTACTTTTCCAACACATGCTTCATATGGCTATCTTTCCCTAGCTTGGGTACTCTTGAGGAGTCAATCCATGAGGATCACCTTTCACTTGCTTCATGCATTATTGCTTGCTTATCCATCTTATCTACCTCAGTACTACATCATACCTTACACCTTTCTTGACAATGGAACAAAATGATGTGATCTTTCTTGAGAGTGAGTAATCTCTAAGTCATTCTAAAAAAAAATAAAAAATAAAATTATATATGATGTTGAAAAAAAAATCCTAAAAATCCTAAAATGCCTTGAAAAAATGATCATCTTAGTGATAACGCTAGCAATATGAGTTTTGATGTATCACCAACAAAAATAAAAAATAAAAAAAGGTCCTGAAAAAAATAATTCTTGCCAAGTGGTGAAAACCTAGAAACAAGTGCTCCTTGAGACCCTTGTACTTATGTCTATCAGCATATCACTTTGCGCTCTAAGCTTAATCCATTTCACTTCATATGTCCTTTTGGTATTTTCTGGTTTGGAGTTGTTCCTGGTCTAGGTCTAGGGGGCATAGGTGGTCTTTTTCTTTATCTAGGGTCTCTTTGTTGCGTTGGCATTTCTTTGACAACTCTTGCAAATAGTGTTTCTCAACACTTATCAGGCACCTTTTCTATAGTCTAGAATGTCGCGATGCTTCCCAATGACAGATTTGATGTCTTAATGAAAATAGTCATGTGACTTGCACACACTCACTTAAACTAAAAACTGGTTGAGACGTGTTGGCTTATTTTTCCTTTGTGTGTTGTCTATGATGATTTATTTGCTGATTGTTCCCCCCCTAATAAGTCTCTCGAGGATGTCATGGACTAGAGGACTTGGGGAATGGGGCCTGTTTTTATTTTCTTTCTGCTTGTGGGTGTGGTCTTGAAACTCTAGAGCGTTAATTGTTGTCCCCGTGAAACACTTAGTAGATTTGAGGCGTCATCCTTTTTTTTTTTTTTGCACAACTGTTCTTATGGTCATTTCAACATCTATGCCTTAATATGAGTGTGGTTTTGCTACATTAAATTGGGTAAGCTAACATCGAAGTCATCTTGACCTTTATGTCTTTGATGCTTATGTTAGAATCTTTCCATATTCCAATCCAATATAAATCACATTCATATCTTCATAGTTGCACTTGTGACTAGTGATGATTGTGTGATTTTTTGATGTTCGTTAATAATGGTCCAATGGTGAAAATAAGTTCTTTAACATTCTTTCATGAATGATGAACACAAAATCCTATGTTACAATTGCTCTACTGCATGTACACCTTTGAATTTTCATGTAGCTTGCATTATTAGACTTCATGTTAGTTTGCATTATGAGTTTGAGAAGGTTTTCCTTAATCTTTATTGTGGACTTTTAATCAACTATGGTCATGTTTGATCTTCATTTCCTTATCTTCTTTTGTGATCTCAATCGAAATTTTCTCCCTTAAACAGTTGATTGATTTTGAGACATTCTTTCTTGAGGCAAATTCTCTTTCTTCTTGCCATTTCTTTCTACCTCTTCCAAACTTCTTTCATTTTCTTTCATCTCGCTTCTTTTTTTCTAATTCAACGTTGGAGCATAATATTTCATGCTTGATGATCTAGCTTGGTTCTATGATCCTTATATTTTCCATCTTACATCAACAACCTTATCTTTAGTTCGATTTGATCAAATTTATCAATTTTTTGTTTCTCCTCTATCTCATTTCGATTTCGATCACGAGGAGGCAGTACCTATCAAACTTAAATCCTTGATTCAGCTTTATCAATCTTTGTTCTGCCTGGGACAACCTTGTCTTTGTCAAGAGAAAATTGTTATTAAATTTTTTCTTCTTTGTCCTGAAGTGTTCCTAGGTTGACCACACATTTGTGTTGTTTTGTGATCCCAAATTGACCTCACACTTCAATTGCATTCTTTGACTACATGTGTTCTCGAAATGGTCACACATTAGACAAATAGGAGCAAATGTATGCACCCTAAAATGGTTGCCTAGCCTATGAGCCCGCATTCTTCAATTTATCAATTTCCAGAATCAATGCATTGCAATATTTTATTAAATAATTCAAATCATTTTCCTTGATCAAATTAGAATTAATTTAATTATTTCAATATTTCCTAAGGGTTGATCATCTTATTCTAAGTCTTATTTAATTAAAGGAAAATTTCTTTATTCATTAAATAAAATAAAATCCCCTTTTAATTAAAAGAAAATCCTTCTTTTAATTAAATAAATAATTCCCCACTTAAATATCTCTTTGTGATGGAAAAAGAAAATAAATTAAATAAAAATAAATCTTTTTTTCTCTACACTTGAATGCACATATCTTTAAGTGGGATTGCTTAATTTCGTCTTTCCACTTTCTATTCAAACACTTCACTTTTCTCATTAGTGGAATTTTGTCTCATATGGATCAAACTCTATTATCCCATATTGGTTGTGAGAAGCCTCCCACCTCCACATGTTCCTTTATAAGGAACCCTCTCCTTTTCATTTTCATATAGAGAAAGATAGAAGAAGATTTTATTGTTATGCTATAGGTTTGGCGAGTGATTTTGGAGGAGTTTGAGCATTAGAGTTTAGACATTGGAGCTTCATTGCAACTTCTCTCTTCTTGTCTTATTCTCTCTTGCATCCATGGCTTCCATCATCAGGTTTCATCCTTGCATTTTCATATTATCTTAGAGTCATATTTGTTTTCATAGATTAATATCGCATTGTTATTTCCTTTCATAGATTAGATTTCCTTTTTTGTTTTGCTTTGCATTGTTATCATTTAGATTAGCTTGTATCTTCATTTGCATTCATATTTTGATCATTGAATCTCTCATTTTATGGTGTACTTGCATGGGCACAAACTAGATCAAACTAAGGGCCTCCATTACAAACGCTTGCACTCCTTGAATAGAGAGTTATGAGTCGCCATTTAATACCTCATTCTTGAGCAATCTTGGATATAATGACTCATAGAAGTGTGTCAACATTTTAGCACACAGTATCTGACTCCATCGTGTGGGGGGTGTTAGCATAGTGACTATATCCCCAATGAGATCCCTCTCCACCATAAGTACGTGCTTTTGGTGTGATGGCAAAATCAACATGGTATTAGAGCTCCAGATCTTCATACCCCTGTTCTATTTATGAGAGGTTTTGCTTAACTTTCAAATCTTTGTTTTTTTTAGAGGGTTTCAATTTTTTAAAGTTTTTTTTTTTTTTTTTTGTATTAAATATGGGGTTTTTTTCCATTTTTTGGTGCACTTTGAGCCAAAACAGACATCACCATTGAGCTCAGAGCACCCAAAACCCCCTATTTTCATATAAAATTTGTCCAATTTGGACACAATTGGAATTTGAGGCTAAAAATTTTGCTCCCAGATTGGGCACAATTTTCAAGGTGATGATTTTCTATTTTAGCATGATTCTCGAGGTCAAAATTTTTAGATTTTTTGGCACATTTCTCGAGGTGACAATTTTGTGCAAAAATAAAGATTTTTTTACACAAATCGAGCCAGTTTTGGGCACACAAATCGAGACAATTTTGGTATGAAATTGACATGCTTCCTAAGGCAGTTTGGTACTATTGAATCTACTTTCCAAGACATTTGGCACAGATCCCAATGAAGTAATTTTTTTCTTTGCTTTTCTAGTGCTTTTTTGACCTACATGTGATTTTTTGGCCATAACTTGCTCATCTGGACTTTGTTTTTTTATCCAAAAGAAGTGCCATAAAGATGATTCCGAGCCCATCGTGATGGTGCAGTTTATTTAGATTTTTGATGTTGTTTGGTGGCCTATTTGGTTGTCAAATTTAGAAGTTCTATTTTGCACTCCGAGAGACATATTTTGAGACATTTTATTTTTCAGATTTTGCTCTAGGCACATCCCATTCAATTTTTTTCTTTTTTGCATTCTGATGGATGTCATGGTTGTTTGAAAGGTTCATCTTCATAAAGGGCTTTCATAATCCATTTATAGGCCAATTTAATTCCATGGGCTTTTAGATCCTTAAGACCTAGCCCTCTGTGATCCTTAGGAAGACAACACCACTCTCACTTGACACAATGTCTCTTACTGTTTCCAAGCCCATATGACCACAAGAAGTCCATTATAATCTTCTCAAGACTATTGAATTGATAATTAGCAAATAACCAAGCATAAGAGAAGTAGATGTGATGGGCTGACATAACCTTATGTATAACTTGTACCCTCCCAAACAAAGAAAGAAGATCAATTTACCACTTCATGTATTTTTTTTCAATTTTAGATAAAAGTCATGACCAAATATCTTTTAATGAGGGATCAAGATGAAATGGGATCCCTAGATACCTAACAATTGAGTTGGGACCAACCCACTGCCACCCCTTGGAGATAATCCATTTTGGAGGGTTAGGGTGGCAACCAATAATAAAAGACTTATGAGTAGTCACTTTGGCTCTAGAAACCAAGCAAAAATATTGCAACCTTTGATACATATTGTCAAATTTTTTTCCCTCTAACGTAACAAACAAAGTTGTATCATCAACAAATTGGGCATTAAGGAGTGCTTCCTTATTAGGAAGAGTAACACCTCTAATGGGAGGACCCAATTGAGGAGTCTCGAGGATAAAAAATAATGCTAGAGCAATAGGACACCCTTGCCTTATTGACCTTTGAAGCTTAATGTTGTCTAACATTTCACAATTGATATCAATAATTGTGGAGGAATATTTAAGGAGAATATTGATCCATTTGCATAAATATGAAGGAAAACCAAAAGCTTGAAGCATACTCAAGACAAAAGGCCATTCAATTCTATCATAGGCTTTCTCAAAATCAAGCAAAAACATAGCAAAATTTTTATCCTCACTTCTAGCCCAATCCATTCATCCCAACAAGTAATGAGGTTCTCAAGAATATACCCCCCCTTAATGAAAATTGTCTGAGTAGGAGAGATAAAGTTATTTAACATGCTCTTAATCCTCCTAGCTAAAACCTTGGCAATAATTTTATAAGATAAATTTAGTAATGGAATAGGCCTCCAATTTTTAACATGAGTCCTATCACTAGCTTTCTAATAGTTCTGGGCCTATCTAATCCATATTGTGTTTGTAGAATTCAGCTGGGATACCATCAAGACCTGGTGATTTATCATTTGCAAGGGAATTAATAGCATTTCCAATCTCCTCCAAGCTAATATGACACTCCAATATATTAGCTTCCTTGTTTGAGATTTTCTTAAAGATAAGCTTTAGATATTGCTCCAAGACAAGTCCATTCCTCTCATTATATTTTGAGGTAAACAGATCATTATAAAATTTATAACATGTCTCTTTGATGTTGGTAGGATCATTTGAAATAACTCCATCTATTAGGATCCCATCAATCAATTCTCTTTTCTACTTAGCTCTTATAATATTGAACAAGGATCTAAAACCTTTGTTACCCTACCTCAACCAATTCATCTTGGCCTTGATTTTTTGTCCTTTGGTGTTACTGATGCAACCTCCTTAGGTTCCCTTTATAGCACACAAGATGGTCTTACAATTGAGGGTCAAATCCTTTTATTTGCATTTCATTTTCAATATTATTCAATTTTTTCTGCAAAACTTGTTCTTCTTTAACTATATCCTTAACTTTCTACTTCCTAGTGATTTGAAAAACCTTTCTCCATGCTTCTACCAAAGAGGACCATCTCTCCTTGAGTCTCACACCCATATTACAAAATTTACTCAAGCTAGAAACCATTCTGATGGCATCATCCCCATCTTCATCATTTAAGATGGCCATATTGAGCTTGAAGTTACTCTAAGTTGTACCTCTACCATTATCAACACTAGTATGATCTAAATAGATACTAGTAGAGATAGGGTAATGATCTGACATGGTTACTAGGGAGACAAAAAAAGGGGGCATGCCTAGGTTTAGAGTCATGAGAAAAGATAGGGATTTCAATAGAAATCCTACCCAACTAGAAATACACTCTTTGCTAACCCCTTCAATTGTTACACCATGTGTACCAAATATCACTGAAGGACATTTTTTAAAGTTAGAGGATCAATAATTTTGAAATTTCTCTCAAAATTGGACCATAAAAAAAGTTCATTCCATTTCCAATTATGAAGATTATCCCCACTTTTGTCCTCCATATTTTCCACCATGTTAAAATATTCTATAAAGATTCAGTGAGCCTTAGGAAGACCAGAGATCAACCATTCCCAAATATTAGCTCTGCCTCTATAATCATTAGGAGCATATATGTTACAAATCCTCAATCTTAACATCATTGTGCTTAAAGATAACCCATAGGTCTCTTTGATAGTGAGAGACTGTTGGAATTACAACAGGAAAGGTAAACTCAGAGGGAGGTTTGGGGGGGAGAGGGGGGGTGAATCAGTGCTTCAAAAGTTTACCCATAAAACATTCACCATAAATTTATCTCACAATTTAAAAAGTAAGCTAAAATACCATATAAAGCATATACATCTGAAGTATGCAAAAAAGTATGCATTCACACATATATGACACAAGATATGATTACCCAAAAAACCTCCAATGAGAAGGTAAAATTGGGGTGGGGATGACACCCACAAATCTTCACTACTACAGTAATAAAGTTTATCCAATGAAGGTTACAATGTTTGATCATGAAACATGATCTACCCTGTTAAAAGCTTACAAAGACTGTTAGGTCTTACCCTGTTAAAGGATTTCAACACCCTGTTAGAAGTGTGCTTGATTAAAGGACTTCAACTCACAATTAAGTAAGCACCTTGTTAGAAGATTTCAATATAGCCTGATAGGATTATTTTGTTAAGATATTTAATTGATTCACCTATTAGAATGTCTTAGTAATGATCCTGCGATTAGCACTCTGTTGCTTGATGTCAGATCACCTCTATACTGATGTGTACTTGATCCTTTCTGATCAGATGTCTCTCTGTTGTCCACTGTTTCCTTCCTCTATTCTCTTTTAACTAATTCTACAATGTAACTCAAATCATAATGTTTTGGTCATCATGAATGTCCTATTTCTACATGCAAAAATCTCCTTCTCTACTCTTCTCTCTCTATCTCTCCTTAGAACATGTCAGGGTTTGTCCTCCTTAAGAAGACCTAGGTGACTTAGGATTAGGTATGAATCAATGGCTATGATTCACCCATATTGGTGCTTAAACCTTCTCTTTTTCTAATTGGATGCATGTAATACATAGGGTTTCACTCTTAAGATTCGTCCTTATCAACAAAATATCATAAATCAATCCTTAATTAGGCTAAAAAATGATTTACATAGTAGTTTGTGCCAATACAAACAACTATGTCAAAACTATGTTACTAGACATTTGAAGTCCATGGTGCTCGATACTAACTATGACTTCAATGCTATCACTCAACATTTGAATGACTCAACATGCACTACTTGCTCGACACCTGAATCACTCAACACATACTATCTGCTTGACACTTGAATGGTTTGGCATATGAGTGACTCGACACTCACTATTTACTCGAAATGCTCTAACTTACATGCTGTGCTCGACATATATTACTTGTTTGGCATGAACTAAGTAAATGACTTAAGTGTATAGATGCTCACTTATCAAAACCAATATGATATTAACAATCTCCCCCTTTGACATGAGTGTCAAAAACACTTCGCCATGCATTAATGATCTTATCCTTACGAGCCTAACATAGATATTTATTTAGTTTCTATACAAAATTTCAAAATATCAAAATTTTGCAACACATGAATTATACCTCAAAATTTTATAACTCCCCTTGAGTTGAATGTTCAGTTCAATTTTGTATTTTGTATCAAAATCTTTCTCCTGTTGAGTAGATTTGCATCAATTGATACTCTTTCTTTGTGCCTATCTGAACTGATGTTTGCATTTTGTTGTTCTCTTACTCCCCATTTGTTCTTTATCTTTTATTCCCCCTTGGGTATAGATATATCTTTGCTTGCTTGCTTTTCTTGCTCCCTCATTACTCTTACTCCCCCTTTTTGACACTGATGTAAATGGGTTATACACTAATGGTGTATTTGTCCACAAAAGATTTATGGACGTCAAGTATAATCTTAAGAGCTACATCCCAATTATGAAAAGCTTTCTCCAAAGACTTGATTTGGATGGCCAGCTCAGTAGCAAGGTGGACTAAGAAATCCAATGTAGAAAGATTGGGGTCTTTCTTCATAAGTGTTTCTACATAGCCTAGCTCCTTGTGTAATATCTCCATGTGAGGAGTCAATGTTGTCTAGATGCTGATCAGTTAGCCCTTATGTTTGCTTCATCTTCTTGTAATGATGCTAACTGACTCTAGGATTGCAAGAGGTTCCTAAAATGTTTCTCACTTTGAGTTGGAGACTTGGGAAAAGTAGCACTAGATGACTACATATGGCTCTCCAAACTCAGGATGTGATTCCTTAATTCTTGTGTGAAGAGTGTAGGATTACACAGTTTGGTGTATAGAGAGAAAATGTTCTCTAGTACCTTCTTCACACTTTCAATAACGCTTGATATCCTCTCATTTACCTTGTTTTAAAACTTCCTTTCAGACCATTCGAGTAATTTTATATTAGTATCCAGGTTTGTGTCACTAACCCTTTCCACTATATTGGTTAATTGTTCAATGATTGACTCATTTTCATTTGGAGTCAGCATTTAGAAAAATCTATTTGATGTCAATCAAAGCTTGCTTTTGCTTATGCTCCCTTTTGAGCAGTTCTTGTTTTTTCTTCTTTGTTAGGGCCTCTTATAATATACGCATCTGCTAAATTTTGATTATTGCCAAATCAAATTCAGGCAATAAAACTTCTTCATCTATGCTAACATTTCTATAAGTAATTAGCTCTTCTGCCTTAGATGAGCTAGGACTCGGCCTTGAGAATTGCAATGGTGTATCATCTGTCCTCAGCCTCTGAAGAGTTTGACTAAAGGAGTACCTGATTTTGGTAATGTCACCAATGCTTGAATAGCTAGTAGCTCTTTTGGCTTGGGTGTCAGACTTGACTCTTTAGTCTTGTCCTTTTCTTCCTCTGTAGTTTCAGTTGCACCTTGATCTTGTGTTGGAGGTGCATGTGTATCTACCTGACCTATTTGGCCTTGAGTACCCTCATTTTTTGGTGTTTCTATCTTGTCTTCTCCAATTGTCTCATCCTTTTCTTTTTCAGTTTTTGGTACATTCACTGAGATTGGAGTGTCTTGCATAAGTGTATTTATAGTAAAACTTGTTGTCTCCTTCCTTTGATATACCACTATAGGTTGTGAAGGGTGTACACTTGTGGCTTGAGGAGTGATTATAGATGTTTCTTGTGTTTTCACTTCCTCCTCTATAGTTATTGTTTCTTTCTTCTGAATTTCATCTACACTCACCAATACAGGGTTGTCACATAGTTTTTCCTGGAGAGTGGACAGACAAATATCCATTTCAAATCATCCTCTATAAGGAGATTGATGTCCTAAGAAATGGTCTCAAAAACATCCTGTACTTTCATAATTTCAGTATTTACACTTCTCTCCCATGGAGGGCTGGCACTCGACATTTGTGTATCTTGAACACTCTATTATGTTTGCTGCTCTTCCTTACTTGGTACCTAGTTTAGTATCGTCTTTTTCATCCTCTCCTACCTCAATAAGTGTCTAATCAACTTCTCTAGATGTTGATAGTCCATATGTTATCTTCCACATTTGTCTGGACTTTTGTATAATATCCTCTACATTGTTTTGCAATATGCTGAATGCCCTATATTTTGGCACAAATCTTACAACATACTTTGTAATGGCTTTAGAAATTTCAGCCTTACTAAGTTCTGGCATAACTTGAGCAAGGGTTGTCTCTCTAATTTGTTTTCCAGTGTCTAAACAATAATGCCATTTTTGCTCAACTCTATCATATAAACCATTAGGTATGGATTTGGCAATTTCTAGAGGAGTCTTTTCAAATATAGCCATCATGGAATATAATGCCTCTTCAACTTGGTTCTTCTCAATCTTCCCAAGATTGTCTAACTCAATGTGAGGTAATTTTGATAAATCAACACTATTCCTAATGTTCTCATATAAATTGCCTAAATCTGAAGAAATACTGTGACATACCACTTGAAATAGTGATGTAGGAGCATCCAGAGGTATAAGGGCAATCCTGTGTCACCCAAAAAAATGTACTTAGACTTAGTTTCTATTTCATGTGTTTTCATTTTTGGATACCCATTTGGGTCAAATAAAGGTTCCAACTCTCACAGTTCCACTATCAGTGTTCTAGGAAAGAGTATTTGAACACCTTGGGATGCATGTAAATGCTAGAAAAATAGGAGTATGTAATTGAGCCATCATTTTGGTGAACTAGAAGGTGTAAATTGGTTAGATGATTGTAATTGTAATTTAGAGCATTCTAGAAAAAGAATTAGGTCAAAAGGCCCCATGGTTTGAAAGTTATTGCAATTTTTTGATTTTTGGAGACCTCCTAAGAATGCTTCAAAGTCAGGTTAGGGGCATTAAATGACCTTGAACAGGGCCAAAAAATGGGGGATGAACAAAGCTAGTCCATAGGGATATAGAGTGCTTCAAGAGCTTTTCAAAAATGTAAACGATTCATCAATCGGAGCTACGGTTCAAAAGTTATGCCTCTCGGAAGTTTGGTTACCATTTTTGGATTCTTCTAATTTTTTGCTGACTTCTAATGCCTTCTATTTGGTCAATGGATGCCAACTAGCACTTTCTAGAATGTATTCCTAATCCTTAACCCTTTGGGGTCTATTTAAGAACATTTCTGGCATTGTGAAAGGTAGTTCGAAGTGGAGTTTGAGAGAAGGTATTGGGAGAAGAATTTATCTCCAGATTTATGCTATTGTAAACCCATAGGGCATGTTTTGGAGTCTATTTCTCTGCACTAAGTGTACTAGCATATTTTCACAGTTAATAAATTTTTTCCCTTTCCTGTTGTGTCTATTTTGTGCTTGGGTTGTGTCCCCATCAAGTGGTATCAGAGCAAGGTTTTCCTGAGTGTGTAGACAGAGCGCCAACTGTGAGGTAGTTTGCACCAGGACTGTGTGGTTGTGGGTTTGTATTAAGAAGATGCCTCCATGAAGAGAGCATGGTGGAAGGGCAGGAGCTATTAATCTTGAGGAGGTTAGAGCCCTCCAAAGGCAGGTACAAGCATTGCAGGAGGAGCTCCGTAGAGAAACAAATGTTACTGTAGGTGAAGAAAGTGAGGATGACAATGAAGAAGAAGAAATTGGACTAGAAGGGGAAGTTCTAAATCAGGCAGAGGAGAGGCTTTTTAGGGCTATTACTAAGTTTGGGAAAAGACCTACTATTGATGTGGGTGTATTTTCAGGAAATCTGAAACCAGATGAGTTGATCGACTGGATCAATGTGTGTTGCATAAAAATGTAACTAAGGAAATAACATGAAGCAACTAATGCATCTTCCTACATTATCATGCAAAACCTCAAAATATGAAAGAAAACAATGTAAAATAAAGATAACATGAATATCAAAATAGCACTATGCAAACCTCATGAAACCATCAAGTCTAGATGATTTCATTGCTCATGGTATGTGGTTTCTCACAAGTCCACCAGCATAACAATAAGGTAGATAGTGCTTCTTTGGAAATGAGGAGAGGGCTCTCCATTTATAGGAAAATGGATGCAACGGACGATTGAGATTGAATGCAAGATGAAGGGTTAGGATCTCTCAGGATCGATGAGGTGTCAATGAGGTGGAGGACAAGTAGACTCCACATGGATTAGGGTTTTGACCATTCAAAGGGGGCAATATGCTCACACATGTGTGAGCAACCTTTGATGGTGACATGATCAATGAGGTGTGAGAAGCATGGCTTCTCACACATGTGTAAGAGGTGTGTAAGATCATGTTTCCTCACACATGTGTGAGACACCTTTGAAAGTGATGAGTCAATGACATGTGTAAGAGGGTTGGAAGCTCAAGGTTTCTGACACATGTGTGAGACACCTTGGTTCACATGTGAAGGGGGACAAGGTTGTAAGTGTGTAAGAGTCACATGTCACATGTGACTAGGGTTTGCTAATCCTTTGATTAGGATTGTGTAAATGATTAGTGATGTGATGAGATGAGGAACTAAGATTAATTAGTGGATAAGTAGATTGACCTAGGTTAGAAGGATGGGTTAGGTTAGGGAAGTGAGGCTAGGTGAGGGTTAAAGGTAGGAGCCATGTGCTCAAATAGGATTAAATTTAATATTTAATTCCTAGTGGGATTAGGAAAGGGATTAATTAAGTAAATGAAGTACTTAATTAAAGTGAAAGGGGTTAGATGCAAGTGGGAATATGTTAGGATTTAAATAAACCTTAGTTTATTTAAATCAAGGTAAGGCAAATGTACTTAAATAAATAAAAATTTATTTAATTAAGGTAGGGGAATTAAATAAATAATGAATATTTATTTAATTGGCTAGGAACGGGTTTTGGACAAATTTAGGTGTCTACATTTTGCCCCTCTTTGATATAACATTAGTAATGTTATATAAAAGAAGAATAAAATATAGTGGTTGAAAGGATAAGACTAGTAGCATGATGCCCCAGTCATGGAAGGATGACGAGGGTGGGAAGGTATGCCCCCTCGAGAGGACATGTGGGTTAGGAGAACATGGATGTTCTCTCGAAATGCAAGGAAGATGGAAGGGAGTTATGCTGCAATGGTGTGAACAACCTAAGTTTGATATTGTATTTAACACTATGCACCAAGGTATGAGGAACCAAGATGACAATGTGTCAAGTACGTGAAAAAAGGGTCTAATACAACCATATGCCTTATGAAACCATGATATGGAAGACCATGATTCCTGGGACAATAGGATGCAAAGACCATGAGAAATGCAAAAAATACTAATGCATACAAGTAATCAAGCAACCATGCATAAAAGACCAAAAGCAAACCACCATTTTTCCCCTAGTCAAGCTGAAAACCCATTAATGGATTGATTGATAATGATTGATTAAGGATGGAAAAGCTAATGCTAAGTGTAATGCACATCCAAGGATTGGGAAGGATTCATCCCATGATAATGATTGAATATGGTTAATGGATTATCGGCTGATCGGGTCAAATTGATGAATCGATTAGGGATTGAGGTACAAGATTGCAAGATTAGATTGATTGGATTAGTATTGATTGCATAGTTGATATGTTTTTTTGATTTTTTGATTTTATGGCGGATAGAAGAATGAACGTGGATGAGAGTGGAAAAATGATGTTGATAGGATGAAAAATGATGAGAGTAGAATTGATTTGATGTGAAATAATTAGAAGAATGGAAATTTGATTGAAGTATGAATTTGATTGAATTGAGTGGAAGAACTAGATTGAATGTGATATAGAATGAATAGAATGGATAGAAATGAATTGATCGAGACAAATGTGTGAGAGAATGGATAGAATGAATGGATTGAATGAATGTGAGATAGAATGGAATAGAATAGAACCAATGACAAGGGAGAGTCAAGGTAGGGTAAATGGAGGAAAAGCAACATGATGTTGGTGGATGCAAGGAATAGTGAAAGGATATGAGGGGCCAAATGATATGGTGGCAAAAAAATGCGGGGCCAAGGATCATGTTTCGAAGGAGTCCAAATGCCCCATACAAAGGATACGAAAATGGAAGAAAATGTGGTGGGAAAGGATGCATGAAAATGGGAAGATGGAACAAAGGCTAGTGGATGGAGGAAGAGAAGGCATGTGCTCTTCCAAAGCATGTACACATGTTTTGTTATTGTGCCTCTAATAGTGATCACGAGCATGGGCATGAAAGGGGAATGCATAAGGGATCTGGGAGGGAGGGTATTAAAAAGGGATAATGAGATGGGAAAAATGGAAGGGAGAATCAAGATCAAGGACATATGAAAGAGGGATGGAAATATGAAGGTGGACGGAAAATGGACAAATGAACATGACAAGGATGATGGAATGGACGAGATGGATAGCATGTCAAGATCAAAGATATGAAAGGATGATGGGCATATGTAGGAAAATGTATGGAGAATGCACAAGGGATATGTCAAGTGAGCATATGGATGGATGAAAGGAAAGTGAGAGTCAAGATCAAAGATGGAAAAGGACAATGAACAGTAGATGGAAGTATGGAAGATATGCAAGGAAGAGTGGTATGGATGGCTCTTGCCCCTAGTGTAGAGTGCAAGTGGACAAGGAAAAGTGAATGGAGGGATAAGCAGAAGTGGAAGACATGATAGGAAAATGGAGGGAGGACTCAAGCATCTATATACGTGGATGGTATCCCTTGATTTTATTTTTCCTTTTTTCTTTTTTTATTTTCAAGGAATTTTGACTATTTTCTCATAGATGTTGATAGGGTAGTGAGCGGAGGAAAATGGCTTATGAAAAAGTTTGGATTAAGGGATTGGAGTGGGTGGGAGGAAGATATGGTTGATGGATTCTAGGTTGGAAGATGTGTGAAGGAGTGGATGAAGGAAGTGGAAAGATCGTCATTGGCACACACCTTGAAGGGTGATGGAAAGGAGGAAATTGTGGAGGATATGTAAGCTTTTATTTTGGGATATAGGCACCCAAAATGGAAGAAGGTGACAATGGATTTACGATGGTGGATTTTGGGGCATAAGGACCCAAAATGGATTTAGAAAATGGAAGCTGGGATGATTTATGAATGTGGGAAGCCTTTGGATTAGCAAAATTGGATGTTATTTGAAATCTTTCTTTGAGATTCATTGCTACATTAAGTAGCTTTGGTATCCACAAAATTTTTGCATTTTTGATTTTTAGCCTTTGTGGCCTTTTGATTTTGCTTTGGATCAGATTTTTCTTTTCTTGAACATGTCGTTTAGAAGGGACATATTGATCCTTAGATTTTTGTGGATTTTTGGCTTCATTCACTTTTTCTTTAGCATCCAATTTGCTTCCATTGGCTATGGTATGGGTGCATGAAGAAGAGCGTATGGATGGTGAATGTTGGAAGGAATTCAAGGATGTGTGCCTTTGATGATCTTGACTAGGGCCATGAGGGGATGAAGGGGAAAACATGGATATGCTAGATGGATGTATGTAGGGACCCAAAATGGGTGGAAGGGGTGAAGGGTTTAGCGGTGGAATATAAGGACCTAGAATGGATGAAAGATAAGGACCTAGAATGGATGAAAGATAAGGACCTAGAATGGACTTGGAAGATGAATGATGGAAGTGTTTAGGTTTGGAAGGAGGAGTTGTGGAAGGTGTACCAACATCTTGAGATGTTATTTCTTCAATGGGATACTTAGCATTTTTAATACAAGATGCGAGTCCAGGTGTATGGGGTTCATGATTGGAAGGATCATGTGGGGATTAGGATCATGAAGGGAATTATGAGGGCTAATAGGATCATGAGATGGAGTGGTGTTAGGAAATTCAAATGAAGGGGTTCTTTGATCTTGACTTAAAAGAGAATCATGTAGTGGAATGAGTGGATCATGAGATGGAATGGAGGGGATGGAATCATGAGATGGCGTGATTTGATCTTGACATGGAGGAATATGAGTGGATGGAGTGGAAGGAACTTCTTCATGAAGTGGAGGATCTACGGAGGCTAACTCATGAGATGGAGTGGAAGCAGTAATGTGCATGGTACATGGAATGCCTTGATCTTGATTAGGAAGGGGATCATGAGATGGACTAGGAGGGATAAATGGATCTTGAGGGATAGGGGAAGGGTGGGATGGAGAAATTCTCGGATCTAGAGAAGAAGAGGCATCTATAATGTCATGCTTTGGATGAAGGTCATGAGATGGAATTGGGGGTATCACTATGGGTGATTGGCTCTCTTCATTTTGTATTTTATACTTAGCCAAGAATGATGAGAAATACCCCTTATGAGGTGGGGATGATGTGGATTTTGGAGGACTAGGATTGTGTGAAGGTGGAACTATGGATAGGGGATTGCATGGAGGGTTGGGGTTGGATGGGACATGAGGACTATGATCTTCGAAACATGGGGGAAAAGGACACATGGCATGGAAGTTTGACTCTTTTTGTTGACTTGCTAGGAGATAATTCTTTAATTGTTCCATTTCCTTAGCAAGGTCATTTGTGTTTGAGGAAGTGTGTGGGCTAGGAATGGAATTGTATGGAGTTGAAGGATAATGAGGTGGATTTCCCTTGTCAAAGGTAGAAGAATGATGGACATGATATGGATTAGAGTTGGATATGAAATGTTGAGGATGAATTTGATATGTAGGTTGAACGAGAGATACAACTCCATATTGTCTTTGAAAATTGTCAACCATTTGATTAAGCAAATTCAAATCTATAGATGTTAGATGAAGAGGGACGAAAGATTTGATGAGGGATGGAATATGAACTTAGGACTAGGAGCAAGCTTGGACTTTGCATTGATTTGAATTGGATTTGATATTGATTTGATTGAATTTGGTTGGATTTGATTTTGATGTTGATTGGATTTGATATTGATTGGATGAGGGTTTGGTTTGATTTGATAAAAACTCTATGATATGGCAAACAAGTGAATGCGAGATTTGAATTAAAGTCCAATGTTTATGAAAATGCTCCTATGACCAAAGTAGAAGATGTGATGCAAAGTTGAATTAGAAAGATTGATTATGGAGGAATATGTAGATGGATCAAATTAGAAATTGATTAGAAAATAATGAATTTGACAAGGAATTGGATTAAGAATCATGAGGATGAATCATCGAATGAGGGAATTAGATCTTGATGTGGATTATGAGTCATGATTAGGATGAAGATTATGAATTTGATTGAATGATTAAGAAAATGGGATTTGGATGAATAGAGATGATTAAGGTTTTGAAGAATGATTTGGATGATTAAGAATGTGATTAAGACAAGAGATGCATGATGATGATGGGATGGATGGATAGAAGAAGTGATGGAGAAAATGAGAGCTTCTTTTTGTTGTTTTTGAAAATGTTTTTATTTTTTTGGATTTTGAACTTTTATGATTTCTTTGGATTTTTATGTTTTAAGATGCAAAAGCAAACAAGGAAATATGTACAAGGAAAGTGTGTTTCAAACACTCAAGAACGTCAAACACACCAATAATCCTATAAGGTTTTGACTAGGATGTACAAGGATCAACTAGAGAGCGTCCTCGATATATGCAAGGTACGTGAGGCCCAAATCTATAGATGAAAGAAAAACTCCCACACAGTCAGGGGGAGATGGTAACCCAAATCTCCTCCTTCACTTCCTAAAGGTATAAAGTTCTTTGGGGCTTAGCCAAGAGTGACAATATTTTACTTCCAAGAGAGGTGTCTTTCGATTCACCTCCCGATTTTTATACTCCACTAGAACACTGGAGTTGAGGTCGTCCCAAAGGGTGATGAAATCTCCAAGCAAGCCTCCTAAAAAGAAAAACAAGACCACTTATTTCTTGTGCGCCCAAGATCACCGGAAGGCGTGAGGGGAGAGAATACGTAAGTGGCCTTGGGGTTCAAAAAGATACGCGTTCATTCCCAATGAAACTTTAGGTTATGTAATCTACTTGAAGACACACATGTTTAAAGAATACAATGTTCTTTCCAACTTGAAATAGCGCCAACGTAAATGAAAATGCAGATTCGTCAACAAGAAAGTAAATTGAGCATGTGCATAAGCAAAATTGTTGAAAATGAAAGATGCTAAAAATAAAATCAATTTACTTTAGGGCATTCAAGAGTGTGTGACTTCATTTTAAGCACCAAATCCAAATGTGATCTAGCCTAGGCATACATGTCAATTGTCCCTTAATGCATTCAAGATAGTGTGAGTTCTTTTTATGCACCAAATCCAAATTTTTGCTACCCTAAACATGCATGTCAATTTTAAACACCAAGTCCAAATGTTTTCTATGCTAAGATTCATCCATTCAAATGAAAGTGATTAAGTCATACAAGTTCATTAACTTTTGAGTCCAAGTGATAAAAATCACTTATGAATTTCCTTAGTAATGAAAATCACTATTGTTTTTTTAAAAAAATCTTTCAAGCTTAATTTTCAAGAGTAATAAATATTAAGAAAAACTTGCAAGAAAATATGGTTAGGTGTTTAAAATGCTCCCATCTACAATGCTACAATAAACAAGTTAATTAGCTTCAACAAAATCTCAAAATGAAGGCTAAGTATGGAAAAAAATTATTTTAACTTTTTTTGTTATTTTTTCTATACATAAATATGTTTAGAATGACCTAAATTCTATGGAACCACCAAAAGTCAAAATTTGATTTATACTTATAAAAAAAAGAAAAAAAGAAAAAAGAAAGATCGCAGACGACAGAACACGCATACGCTAAAACACGCAGACGTCAAAATTCGAAGACGATAGAACATGCAGACGCTAGAACACACAGACGACAAAATAGAAAGGTCGTCAAAAAATTGAAGACGACAGAATAGGTTGCCAGAAAATTGAAGACGAAAAAGTAGAAGGTCACTGAAAAATCGCAGATGACAGTTTTAGAAGCGGAGACAACAATTTAGTGCACCTACAACACAGACGACAATCTACGAAGCGGAGATGACAAACAAAATTCGTAGACGACAGAATAAAATTTTAAAAAAATGGAAAAATGTGGAGACGCCGATCTGTAGAGACACCAATCTGCGGAGACACTGGTTTGCGAAGACGCTGGTCTGCACAGACGACAATCTCAAACGACGCTACGGCCTGCGAAGATGACAATGCGATGTTTTGCGACTGAACTAGAGCTGTTTGAGAATTTTTGAAATGAAAATAGGGACGTGGGTCCCACCGGGCGTGCCAAAAATGTGTTGCATAAAAATGTAACTAAGGAAATAACATCAAGCAACTAATGCATCTTCCTACATTATCATGCAAAACCTCAAAATATGAAAGAAAATAATGTAAAATAAAGATAACATGAATATCAAAATAGCACTATGCAAACCTCATGAAACCATCAAGTCTAGATGATTTCATTTCTCATGGTATGTGGTTGCTCACAAGTCCAAAAACATAACAATAAGGTAGATAGTGCTTCTTTGGAAATGAGGAGAGGGCTCTCCATTTATAGGAAAGTGGATGCAACGGACGGTTGAGATTGAATGCAAGATGAAGGGCTAGGATCTCTCAGGATCGATGAGGTTTTAATGAGGTGGAGGACAAGTAGACTCCACATGGATTAGGGTTTTGACCATTCAAAGGGGGCAATATGCTCACACATGTGTGAGCACCCTTTGATGGTGACATGATCAATGAGGTGTGAGAAGCATGGCTTCTCACACATGTGTAAGAGGTGTGTAAGATCATGTTTCCTCACACATATGTGAGACACCTTTGAAAGTGATGGGTCAATGACTGTGTAAGAGGGTTGGAGGCTCAAGGTTTCTCACACATGTGTGAGACACCTTGGTTCACATGTGAAGGGGGACAAGGTTGTAAGTGTGTAAGAGTTACATGTCACATGTGGCTAGGGTTTGCTAATCCTTTGATTAGGATTGTGCAAATGATTAGTGATGTGATGAGATGAGGAACTAAGATTAATTAGTGGATAAGTAGATTGACCTAGGTTAGAAGGATGGGTTAGGTTAGGGAAGTGAGGCTAGGTGAGGGTTAAAGGTAGGAGCCATGTGCTCAAATAGGATTAAATTTAATATTTAATTCCTAGTGGGATTAGGAAAGGGATTAATTAAGTAAATGAAGTACTTAATTAAAGTGAAAGGGGTTAGATGCAAGTGGGAATAGGTTAGGATTTAAATAAACCTTAGTTTATTTAAATCAAGGTAAGAAAAATGTACTTAAATAAATGAACATTTATTTAATTAAGGTAGGGGAATTAAATAAATAATGAATATTTATTTAATTGGCTAGGAACAAGTTTTGGACAAATTTAGGTGTCTACACAATGAACTGGAAGAGTACTTTGAGTATGAGGATATCAGGGATCTAGATAGGGTTAAGTTTGCAAGGGCCAAACTGGAAGGCCATGCCAAAATATAGTGGCAAGAGGTTCAATTGGAAAGAAACAGAAGAGAAAATGATAAGATTACAAGGTGGGATTGCATGGTGGACAAACTAAAGAAGCAATTCATTCCTGTTAACTACGAGCTTGATTTGTTTAAGAAGATGCATGGGTTAAAGCAAGCAGGAAAATTAGTCCAAGAATATACAGAGGAGTTTTATCGACTTCTGATTAGAGCGAGGCATGCAAAAGAAAATAAGGAGAAGGTTGCTCATTATATTAGTAGGTTGCGACCTAGCATCCAGGAGGAATTAAGTTTGGTAAGAATGACCAGCATTGAGGAGGCATACCAGTTTTCCCTACGAGTTGAAGAGAAGATAAATAAAAGGTTTGAAGGGAGACAAAGAGGGCGTGGTCAAGGAGGAAGGGGTAGTGGTAGGTCATCTGGAGGCCAAAATGAAACCCAAAAGAAAAATGAAGATGTACGTACTAGCAGGAACTAGAGGAATGAGGATTTCAACTGCTCCTGTGGTCAAGACTTTGGAAATCAGAGAGGAAGAGGTAGATGACGTGGACAAGGAAGAGGAGGCTTTCGTGATACCTATTTTCATTGCAATGAAGAAGGTCATTGTGCCTTTGAATGTCCTCAATGACAAGGAAGGACAGATAGGAGAGTTGAGGGTCAAACTAGGGTTGCTCATGTGGATGAGGATGCACAATTAACACATTCAGAGGATGCAGAAAGAGGAGAGACTTTAGTAAATGAAAGGGTCCTACTAAGTGGTGAGATTGAACTAGGACAAAGGAGGAGTTTATTTTGTACTAGGTGCAAGTGTGAGAATAAATGTTGTGATGTAATCATTGATGGTGGTAGCACTGATAACTTGGTATCAGAGGAGATGGTATCTAAGCTGAAGCTCAAGGGGTATCACCCCCAGCCCTATCAGATTGCTTGGGTGAAAGATGATCATAAGGTCCTGGTAAGTGAACAATGTTTAGTGAAATTCAAAATTGGGAGTTACCATGATGAAGTTCTCTATGATGTTATTCCAATGGATGTTTGCCATCTATTGTTGGGAAGACCATGGCAGTTTGATAGGCATGCAGTACATGACCGTCATGCAAACACATACTCTCTAACAAAGGATGGAGTTTGCCACAAACTGAAGCCCATGAAAAAGGAAGGTGAAAAGGTATGTAGTAGTGCTATGATTTGTCTTGTTGATGGAAGGAAGTTTTTAGATGGCATGAAACATCAGCGTATGTGCTATGCTTTGATTCCTAGGAAAGATAAAGAACGTAGTAGTGAAATACCACTTGAAGTTTCAGATTTACTAGGTGAGTTTGGAGATATCATCTCTGATAATGTTCTAGAAGGATTGCCATTGGTAAGGAAAATCAGTCATCAGATAGATTTAATCCCAGGAGCTAGTTTGTCTAACAAGGCTGTTCACAGGATGACTCCTACTGAAACTAAGGAGCTAAATAGATAGGTTCATGAGCTATGGAGGAAGGGCTTGATTCAGGAGACCTTGCATCCATGTGTAGTACCTGTAGTACTGGCACAAAATAAGGATGGAGAGTGGAGGATGTGTACAGACTCTCGAGATATAAATAGGATAACCATCAAGTATCAGTTTTCTTTGCCAAGAATAGATGATCTTATGGACTGCTTGAGTGGAGCTCAGTACTTCACAAAGATAGATCTCAAGAGTGGCTATCATCAGATATAGATACGAGAAGGAGATGAGTGGAAAATAGCCTTCGAGACCAAGGAGGGTCTTTATGAGTGGTTTGTCATGCCTTTGGATTGGCGAATGCCCCAAGCACCTTCATGCGGCTTATGAATGAGGTACTTAAGAAGTTCTTGGGAAAATTTGTTATTATCTATTTGGATGATATTTTAATTTTCAGCAAGACTTTGGAAGAATATTTATTGCATATTCATAGTGTCCTTGAAAGGTTAAGGGAAGAGAAACTATTAATTAATCTGAAGAAGTGTATTGTTGCAAAAAGGGAGTTAGTCTACTTGGGGTTTGTTATATCACCGAAAGGTCTCAAAATGGATCCAGAGAAGGTAAAAGCCATGTTGGAATGGCCTACTTCAAGGTCTGCTACTGAGGTAAGATCATTTCATGGTCTGGTTAGTTTTTACAGGAAGTTCATTAACAATTTCAGTGGCATATGTGCACCCCTGACTGACAAAATAAGAGGAGATAGAAAAGAGTTCAAATGGATTGTGGTAGTTGCGAGAAGTTTTGAATTGCTGAAGAAGAAGGTGACAGAAAAACCTGTGTTGGCACTTCCAAATTTTAGAAAGGTGTTCCAAGTGGATTGTGATGCTAGTGGCAGTGCTATTGGAGCTGTATTGAGCCAAGAAGGTAAGCCTATTGCATATTTTAGTGAAAAATTGAATGATGCGAAGAAGAAGTATTCTGTTTATGATCAAGAGTTCTATGCAATAGTTCAGGCCTTTAAGAAATGGAGGCATTATTTATTGCCAAAGGAATTTGTTTTATATACTAATCACCAGGCATTACAGTACCTAAATAGCCAAGGTAAATTGAATCGAAGGCATATGAAGTGGGTAGAGTTTTTGCAGAGTTATACATTTGTGTTGAAGCATAGAAGTGGAAAATCTAATAGGGTTGCAAATGCACTAAGTAGGAGACAGTTGTTGCTTACAATAATGTAGGTTGAAGTAGTTGGGTTTGATGATCTCAAGAATCTGTACCCTAAGGATCTTGATTTTGTTGAAGCGTGAAAAGCTTGTAAAGAGCCTGTTGCTGTAGATAGAACCAAGTGGCTAGACTATTTGATTCAGTATGGTATGTTGTTCAAGGGCAGTCAATTGTGCATTCCAAGAAGTTCCATGAGGGAAAATCTGATTAAGGAGAAACACAATGGAGGGATGGTAGGACATTTTGGTCAAGATAAGACCATTGCCATTCTCAAAGAACATTATTTTTGGCCTCAAATGTCACAGGGTGTGAAGAAGTTTGTACAGAATTGCCAGGTTTGTCAAGTGGCCAAGGGATTTAGTCACAATACTGGACTATATCAGCCATTGCTTGTTCCATCAAAGCCATGGGAGGACATAAGTATGGATTTTGTTCTTCGATTGCTGAGGACACAAAGGGGTAATGACTTAGTATTTGTGGTGGTTGATAGGTTCTCCAAAATGGTACATTTCATTCCATGCCACAAAACTCATGATGCTGTCTATATTGTAGACTTGTTTTTCAGAGAGGTGGTAAGACTACATGGTCTCCCAAGGAGTATAGTTCCTGATAGAGATACTAAATTTGTGGGATATTTTTGGAGAACATTGTGGAAGAAGTTGAGAACAGACTTGAAGTTCAGTTCTACACATCACCCGCAGACTAATGGACAGACTGAAGTGGTAAATAGAAGTCTGGTCAATTTACTAAGATGTTTAGTTGAGGATAAGCCCAAGGGGTGGGATTTAATTCTACCACAAGCAGAGTTTTCTTACAATAACTCTGTAAACAGGAGTACTAGTAGATCATCATTCCAAATTGTATATGAAAGTAGCCCAAAGACTGCACCAGAATTGAGGAAGATAGAGCAAGGAGAGAGGACAAGTGCTGAAGCTGAAGAATTTGCTGAACATATCAAGCGTCTACATGAGGAGGTTCAAGCACACATTACCAAGATGAACCAACAGTATAAAGCTAGGGCTGATCAAAGGAGAAGACATAAGGAATTCCAAGTAGGGGATCTAGTCATGGTACACTTAAGAAAAGAAAGATTTCTAGCTGGTACTTACAACAAGCTTAAGATGAATAAATTTGGCCCTTGCAAAATTTTGAAGAAACATGACTCAAGAAATGCATATGAAGTGGAGTTGCCAGATGGAATTCACATTTCTCCTATTTTCAACATTGCAAACTTAACAGAGTATCATGATGATGGTGCAGACGAGGAGCTGACGTTAGAGCCATGTCCAATTCCTACTTCTAAGAAGGAGGAGATAGAGGAGATTCTAGATAGTCATGTGGGTAGGAGTACAAGAAATAGGTAGTATGAAGAGTATCTAGTCAAGTGGAAAGGAAGGTCGATAGAGGACTCAACTTGGATATCAGCAGCTGACGTTTCCCATTTGGTATTTCCTCTACCATTCCTAAAGTGACAAGGTCACTTTTCAATCTACCTTGGGTGTCTGATGCAGGAGCATCCAGAGGTATAAGGGCAATCCTATGTCACCAAAAAAATGTACTTCAACTTAGTTTCTGTTTCATGTGTTTTCATTTTTGGATACCCATTTGGGTCAAATAAAGGTTCCAACTCTCACAGTTCCACTATCAGTGTTATAGGATAGAGTATTTGAACACCTTAGGATGCGTGTAAATGCCTGAAAAATAGGAGTATGTAATTGAGCCACCATTTTGGTGAACTAGAAGGTGTAAATTGGTCGAATGATTATAATTGTAATTTAGAGCATTCGAGAAAAAGAATCAGGTCAAAAGGCCCCACGGTTTGAAAGTTATCGCAATTTTTTGATTTTTGGAGACCTCCTAAGAATGCTTCAAAGTCAGGTTAGGAGCATTAAATAACCTTGAACAGGGCCGAAAATGGGGAACTAGTGAAGCTGGTCCATAGGGCTATAGAGCACTTTGAGAGCTTTTCAAAAATGTAAACAGTTCGTCAATCAGAGCTACGGTTCAAAAGTTATGCCTCTCGGAAGTTCGGTTACCATTTTTGGATTCTTCTAATTTTGTGCCGACTTCTAATGCGACTTCTAGAGCTTTCTATTTGGTTGGTGGATGCCAACTGACACTTTCTAGAATTTATTCCTAATCCTTAACCCTTCGGGGTCTATTTAAGAACATTTCTAGCATTGTAAAAGGCAGTTTGGAGTGGAGTTTGAGAGAAGGTACTGGGAGAAGAATTTATCTCCAGATTTATGATATTGTAAGCCCATAGGGCATGTTTTGGAGTCTGTTTCTCTGCACTAAGTGTACTAGCATATTTTCACAATTAATAAATTTTTTCCCTTTCCTGTTGTGTCCATTCTGTGCTTGGGTTATGTCCCCATCAAATAGGTTGTTGTCATCCAATTTAGTCTTCTCTTCATCAAATTCAGCTTGGGAAACATACTTCCTCCTCAGTCTCTTTTGTGTTTCAGCTTCCTTCTCTTTAGGCTTGGCTACTTCTTTAGCTTTTTGTGTAGTGACTCTAGTGCTAGCCCTTGTGGTAGGTTTTGTGGGTTTGGGATGATTAGGTATAGAAACCTTCTTTGGCTTGTTCACTACTTGAGTCTTTTCTTTTCTCTTTTTCTTCTCAGTAGTAGTAGGTGCTTCACCGACTTCTTCTTCCTCGACACCTTCTGTAGTTTCTATTTTATTTTCTTACTGGTCTTCTCTCTGACCTTGTGTCAATTCCAATAGTTCTTGAGCTTGTGTTTCCTCTTCTTCTTCTTCTTCATCTTTCTCTTCTTCTTCCTCAAATCCTTCACTGAATCTTTCTTTCAATTTCTTTACCAGTTTGTTCTTTTTCCTAATTACTGATGCAATCTTAACTAAAAGAGGGGTGAATTTTTTATTGAATATCAAAGAGAGTAGAACAACACAAGAAACAAAGAGAACTACATAGCTTTATCCTGCTCCACAAGTTGAACCAGCATCTGAGATAAATCAAGGGGAAGCATCCTATGATCAAGAATATTCCAAGTTAGCCCCTGCTCAGAGGCCCATTTAGCCAGACAATCAGCCACACCGTTCCACTCAGGAGGGATATGCATAAAAGACATAGAATCTAGAGAATTGCATAACTGAATGATCTGCTAAATAACCAGAGCCAAATGCCAATCCACATGCACAAGGTTCCTATTATGTAATAAGTTCACAACCACCTATGAGTCAGTCTCACAGATGAATCTTTTTCAGCCATGTTGACAACACTATTCCACTGTAACCAAGATAGTGAGGGCTTCCATGAGGTTATTAGTATGGTAACCTATGTATATAGAAAACAAAAATTGAATATCACTAGAACTATCATGCCCAACTCCCCCAATACCAGCCGGACCAGGATTTCCTCGAGAAGAACCATCAATGTTGATTTTTAGAGTGCCCACCTCAGGAAGAGACCAATGTCCCTAATGATTAACACGCTGAGAGTGTTGCTTAGCTCTATTCCTAGAGTAGGTGTGGGGGTTCAAGGGAGTGCAACCCTGAAGAGGACAGGAGAAGCGAGAGTAAATAACGACATAAGTAGGATCCAAATCCCCACCAATGTCACATCTAGCTAGGAGTGTTTCTTGAAGAGAATTAACAATTTTCCCCCACAAGTGCCTGATCTCAAACTACAAATCATGAAAGATCCTTCGATTCCTCCCAAGCCAAACATGCCATAAAATAAGGGAGGGGTTGATAGTCCAAGAAAACTAAAGAAAAGAAGTTGTGGAAGGGGAATGGCCTAAATGGTCCTAGAATTCAGACAAAGAGGAAACATGCCAGCACGTGCATCCCCACACACTACACCAGAAGTGCCAAATTTGTTTGGCAAAGGGGCACTGGAAAAAAAGGTGAGATACAATCTCTTCACTATTGTGGCAGAGAACATAGATGGAAGGACCTTGGAAGCCTCGCTTGCAGAGATTATCCCAAGTAAGACAATGATTGTAAACCAAAATCTAGAGGAAAAAGTTACACTTAGGCCATGAAAAACTATTCCAAACTTTCTTCCACCAAGAGACTGCCACCTCACCAAAAAGTTTCTTTGTTAGCACAAGGTACTTAGAAGAAACAAAATACTTGCCAGAAGAAGCACCTCCCCAAGCCAAAATGTCAGGTTCCTGCAATGAGCTGCACTCCCTAGAAGCCAATATCTGTGATAGTTCCAACCGATCTCCTAGTGAGCTACCCAGAGGCCAATCAGAAGAATTCTTCCATCTATAACCCACAACAAGGCCTAGGTTAAAAGTCTCCTTATAATGAGCCACCTTATTCTATCCAACAGAAAGGAAAGAATCACACAGAGCCTGCAAGTGAGGATGAGAGGATAGAAGAGGAGGATGCCCATTCCAAGAATCACTCCAAAATAGAGCCTCAGTGCCTCTGTTGCAGATCCAAAATAAACTTCTCTTCACTAGGTGAGCACTAATATTGAGGGTATTCCACACCATAGAGCCTCTTCCCTCAAGAGAAAACCTAGAAATATTTGAAGGATCAACACTAGGTAAATACTTGTGCGACAGGATACGAGCCCAAAGCTGAAACTGACTAGTATACCAACGCCAATAGAGCTTGGTAGCAAGAGCTTGATTGCACAAGATAGTAGACCAAAGGCCAAGGCCTCCTTCTTTTTTTGGCCTGCAAACAATATCCCAATTGATGAGGCTCCATTTGGTATGTTTCAAATTGCCACTCCAAAGAAATTGGTAGGAGAGGACATCAAATTCCTTAAGAAAATACACTAGGGCAGCCTGAACCATGCTTCTATATATGGGAAGAGCCTAAATTATAGATTGAAGGAGTATCACCCTACCAGTAGTAGAGAGCCACTTGTGAGTCCAATGATTGACCCTTTGTTGAAGTTTTTCAAGCAAGCTTTGCTAGAAAAGCCTAGGTTGTCTATCCACCACCATAGGGACCCCCAAGTAAGTCAGAGGGAGAGACACAATCTGAAATCTCAGGATATTAGCAATCCTCTACTGGATCAACTCAAGAGTGTTGAATAAAAAAATAAAGGACTTGTGGTCATTAATTTTCTATCTAGAGACAGCCAAATAAGTATCCAAGGTGAGCCGAAAGGCTTTAGCTTCCTAAATCTGAGCTCTCCCAAAAAGGGCAGTATCATCAACAAACTGGAGGTGAGAAAGAACAGGCAAACCATTTCCCCATTGCCATCCTTGAATCAAATTTTGGGAAACATGAAGCTTGATAAGTCTACCAAGTCCCTCAGCCATAATAATAAACAAATAAGGAGAGATGGGATCTCCCTGACGAAGACCTCTAGAAGCCCCAAAAAGCTTCGTTGGTTCACCATTAAGAAGGATCGAGAAGGAAGGAGTGGTAACAAAACTAAGACCCCATCCAACCCATTCTTGATTGAAGCCAAAAGCTAGAAGAACTTTCTGCAAGAAATCCCAATTGACTCTATCATAAGCCTTAGCCATATCAAGCTTAATAAACATAGAACGTTCCTTGGAAGTACACATAGAGTGAATAGCTTCCGAAGCAATAACCACCCCATCCAAAATTTGTTTTCCTACCACAAAACCCCCTTGTTCCTCAGAGATAACCATGGGAAGGAAAACTTTAAACCTTTCTGCTAGGAGCTTAGTGATGATTTTATAGACCACATTACAAAGAGCAATGGGCCTAAAAAAGTCCAGCTGATTAGCCTCTTCCTTCTTCAGAATAAGGACTAAGAAAGTAGCATTCAAGACCCAAAGCATTTCTTTGTTGGAATAGGACTCTTAAACCACATCTAAAAGGTCATGATTGATAATATCCCAAAATTCCTAAAAGAATTCAACAGGGAAGTCATCAGGCCCTGAAACTTTGCCCTTCCGCAAGCTGAAGACCACCCCCTCTAAGTCAGACATACTAATTGGCCTCATAAGAGAATCATTCATCTCCCTGGTCACAATAGAGGGAATACAAGACAAGATAGTATTCTCCTCAATCTCTGCTGGAAGTAAGTCATCTGAAAAGAGAGTAGAGTAAAACTGAATAGCTTCCCTAGAAACATCTTGAGAAGAAGTCAGACGCGTCCCATCATAAGTAAGAAGAGAAGAAATGTAACTCCTGTTACGTCGAGCCTGCATAGATTTATGGAAAAATGCAATGTTCTTGTCCCCTTCCTAAAGCCAATCATCTTGAAGCTTCTGTTTCCAATAAATTTCTTCTCTAAGATCCCACTCAGCTAAATCAACAGAAGCTCGAGATTTTGCAATGCCAAGAGCTTCTGAAAAACCCAGATCCTGAATCTGCCTGGTAATATTATCAAGACTATCCTAAGCCCTCTTCTTCATAATATGGAGATTACCATTATTAATTCCTATTCCAATGCTTCAACTTCCTTTTAACATATTGAAGTTTTTTAGAGAAGGAGAACATAACAGTGCCATAGGCAGGGCCTCCCTGTCTCCACTAGTGAGCCATTAAGTCATGAAGAGAAGAGTCTTGAAGCCACATCAATAGGAACTTAAAGGGAGGCTTCTTGGGGAAAATAACATAACTAGCTATGAGCTTAATAGGCCAGTGGTTAGAACCTCTCTAATCAAGAATTTTAGAAGAGAGCGAAAGAGAGCCAGAATTCCAAAAGCAAGAAACAGGGAACCTATCCAAGCGTTTTGAGATAGCATCATTTCTAACCCTTCGATTGTTCCAAGTAAAGAGCCCATTGAGAGGTTTGACATTAGAGAGATGTAAAAGATCAATATTTTGTTAAAGAAACTCAAAAGAAGGACCCAAGTGAGCCAGCCCACCCCTCTTCTCCTCTAAAATGAGAATAGAGTTGAAGTCTCCAACCACAATCCAAGGCAAGAAAGGATGACAGCTTCTAACATGCTTAATATGATCCCAGAGCTTAGACTTGCCAGGGAGATCAATAGGACCATACACATTAGTAACAAGAATCATCTCTCCAATTTCTAGAGAGGAAGCAACCATTGAAAGAGCCAAGAGGCAAGAGACCCAGTAAAATGGCGTAACTTTCCTTGGATCCCAACAGATGGCAAGACCACCAGAGCTCCCCAAAGCACCAACACACTGACATTGGCCTAGAAACCAAATTTTAGGAGCACATCTAAACATGGAGTCCACTGAAAGCTTGGTCTCGTAGATACAAAGGATATCTGAAGAATGGTCAACCACTAGCTCGTGAATAGCTTTTTGTCTGAGGATGCTATTCAACCCCCTCACATTCCATGAGAGAATAATCATTGAGTAGAGTGGGGAAAATGCTCATCCAAGGTCTTGAAAACCCCAGACTCTATCAGTAAATCTCCTATAAGTTTAATTTTTTCCTGATCCTGTTTTCGCCCAACTCTTGAGGGAGTAGTAAAAGAGACTTTCTTAAATGGTCTTTGCATCAGACCCAAAGCAAGAGAAGATCCCTTTCCTTTACCAGAGGCAAATACATCTTTAACCAAATCTGCTAGAAGAACATCCTTTTCCTGTGGAGCAGGAGAAACCACAAGGGCACCAAACTCAGGGCCAATAGAAGTCTCTGGCATATGCTGAACTACAACATCCTGGTTGCCACTAAGAGTAGAACTCCTCCCCTCTGAACCAGTAGTTGCACACTGAGCCTCTATAGGAATACCTTCTTCTATAACCATATTGTCAAGAACCTAAAAATGATTAAACCCTGAGTCCACTTGCCGATCTAGATGAGATCGCTTCTGACCCTGCCCCTTAGCACGATTTCGAGCCAGGATAAAACCATCCTTATCAGGACCAGTAGTACTAGATGGCCTTGGCCCTTGACTTGAAGTGTTCATTTGAGCTTTCCCTTTACCTGCACTTTTAGTTTAAACATTTCCTTTTTCACTAACATTTTGATCATTCCCCTTACCATCATTAGCCATCCTTGGGCCAGAAAACCCAATAGGGGTACCATTTCCTTTAGAGGCTTGAGGGCATTGATGTTGTAAATGACCATACACATGACAAATGTGGCAACGGAAGGGAATAGATTCATAGTCTAGCTATTGGATCCAAGAAGAAGAGCCAAGAAAAATTTCTAGAGAATCTAGCAAAGGATTATTTAAATCAATTTAACCACAAATACAGGCATAGGAAATAACCTTTTTGTCCAGAGATTGATGGGCTATAGCAGTCAATTTTCCAAGCACAGTGGCAATCTGTCGTAGGATATCCTCATGCCAAAACTCCAAAGGAAGTCGCGACAAGCAAACCCAAACAGGAACTCTCTAAGGAAGATCCTCAGTAGAATTGAACCTCGGATGCTAGGGTTTGACAAAAAGACCTACACTATCATAAAAATATGGGCCTCCCTCAAAGACCCGGTTCCAATCTGATATGCAAGAGAAATTCACCAAAAAGTAGCTATTCCCAGCTAACATAATATTCATATCACCTTCCACCTGCCATGAATAGTGAATCCAAGCTTCCAGAGCTGCCAGAGAAATCCGAATACTAAGAAACTTGCATATCAATGCATGTGTGGCCAAATAGTCCACATCCTCCATTACTGCTTCTGGAGGAATAAACAGAATAGGCTGATCCTGGCTCTGCAGAAAACAACCATTAACTTTATTTAACTTCTAGCAATCATTAACATAAAATGGCTCCTTCTCCTATGACCTCACCCTGGGAGAAGATCCATCATAACCAGAGGCTCCAGCAAGAATGAGACTTGTGGAAACCCCACTCGTAGCCATAAGAGCCAGGCAAACAAACTTTGAAATATAGATGTTGAAAAAAACTCTTAAATTTTTTTTCCACAATAAACACAAACCCTACACAACAATAATAATCTAGAATATTGAATCTACAAAAGGTCACACCAGATTGAAGAGAAATGGGGCACTCTCCCTATGCATGCATAGCCCAATGACAATAAAACAAGCTTTGGAAACCCTCACAAACAGCCACTTCCAGTTCCTATCCTCTCTTCATTGCCCACTGATGCAATCTTTAATTCCATAGTAATCTTTGATTTAGCAAAATTCCAAATTCAAAATGCTTTGGCTTCCTTATCCACTTATTCTGCAAGTAATGTTGTGATTGTTGTAGAGGCCTCATTAATAGTTATTTTATATCCTAATGGCCTTAGCCATCTCACCTTGAGAATTGTTTCTTATACATATGTGAAATCAATATCAACCAGGAAGCAAACATCATAAAAAAATTTCCCCACTAGTGAGATTGGTATCCTTAATCTTTTCTTCATTGATTGTTTGAAATCTTCAAAATAACTTGTCATGACAGATTCAAAGTTATCACCTTGTTGCTCAATAAATTCACCTATCTGAATTGCCATAGGTCTGTTCACCTTCCATACAACCTTACCAAATATAGGAAATGTATTTTACACATAAAAGAAAATATATACAAGAATAGATTCGAATTTACATTATGCATTTTTGGTCTTCCTTATAGCTCCCAAATTCTCAATCAATTGTTGCAACTACGACTTGACAAGATCATAAGTACGATCCTTCTTCACAATTTTGTAACCCATATCAATTGTAATGCAGGGTACACTATTTAATCTACTAGATTGATAAAACTTGTGTGCTATGACCTACAAAAGCTATCAGGGGATCTGCGATAGTATCAATTGTCATTCCCTTTTTATTCCACACAACCCCTGTATTCTTTCAATTATTTCTTTTGCTTCACTTCTCATGCTCTTTGGCCAATCTAGGGTTGGATACCCTGTTACTTTGTGAACAATCTTCGTAGTGATTTTTACTGGCCCACTCTCTAACCATACAAAGGTATCATGAATTCTACTCAAAATAATTTTTATCTACTGTCTTGAATATGTTGGGGAAATCTAGGGCACGAGTTAACCCTTTCTTCTCGATAATCTTAAACTCTTCCTTCAATGCTCTATTTTCACATAGTTTCCATATATTTCCCTAATTTCCATATCTCCCATGCTTCAAATTTTGCATGTGTAAAAATTTCTAACATCTTGAATCATCAAGAATTGCGGTGGTATCATGGATAACGCACTAGAGGCTATATCTGGGATAGCCTTAAAAGTAGGTTGTTTGATTTCATTACTTATCAATTGAAAATTTAAAACCTCTTTACCCTCTATACTTTTGGCTACTGAAGAACTAGATGCCATTACATGAAACTACGGTTTGCAAAATTTAAAAACTGCATAGCTCAGCACAGAATAAGTACCTTGTAAATCTTGCTGGAATGATGTTGAACAACCTTTTAAATCTCCTGCAAACACTCAGATCAAATTTTTTAGATTGCCTTTAGCTCTTCATGCTCTTCTTCAAATTTGAATGATGTCAAATGAACAAAAATTAATGAAATAGCCCTCAAAACATTGCATTTAATGCTAAGTACTTAAACAACTATAAGCTCAGCTTCAATTGAATTTCTGGCTCACTCGACATCCATGCATTTTTCCATACACTCAAAAACCACTAGGAGCTTAGCCTTAACCAAAAAATTTTGTTAGCTCCACATCTACTAACATTTCACTCAACAACCATATGCAACTTTTCATGCTCGAATGTAACATGAAAATTGACAAAACTTAAAGATTTAATCTTGATTCCTAACAACACTTCACATCTTTATTCATGCATATGTAATCTTTTCAAAACTAAATCCTTGAAATTGATGTATGGTATATCTTTTAAATATCAGTCCCACATACCTCTTGATTTCTTAATTAGATGAGGTGTGATTACCTGACCCATTGTGTGAAGTGACCCCATCTACACTTGATGTGTTGTAGTCTTCCTTTCTCTTCCATGTCTTGTTCATCTCATCTTTGGCATTTTCAATATTTGCCTTTCCTTTTCCTTTGTTGAACTCACAACTTGGTGTTTTTGACCTTGTTGGACAATATCCGCTTATGTGGCTAGTTTTCAAACAACTAAAACATGTGGTTTGACTCAACCACCTTTTGTAATCACTTCTCAAATGTGTTCTAATACAATTCTTGAGAATATGTCCATACTCTTCACAATAGTGACAACTATACCTTGTATTATAATTCCAATTACAAAAATTGCCATTCTTCTTTACCTTTGTCTACTTGTTTGATGACCACTTGGATTTGGATCTACATTCAAAAGCTCCATGTCCCTACTTCTGACAATTATAACAGTATCCTTCAAATCTTTGAGTGTGCATGGTCTTGGTTCTACATTCATGTACCTAATGACCTTGTTTGTTACACTTATGGCAGTGACCCATGTTCTTCTACTTAACATTCTGATTTATAGTCTTGCTTCTGCAAAAATTAGCAGTATGTCCTTTCTTACCACAATTATGACAAGTAGGTTTGGAGTTCTTACCTTTGTTGCTTCTTTCTTAAACACTTGTAGATGATTCTCCTTCTTCAGTACTAGTGTATCCCTGTCTAGATGTATCATTATTAGATCTAGGGGATCTCATCAATTGTTCAAACTACTTGATGGCTTCACTAAGTTTATTGAAACTTTTAGAAAAATCCTTTTCCCTTTCCATATCATTACTCAATTGTTCATTTTGCAACTTTAGTGTTGTGATCTCAACATCTTTACTATTTATTTCATGATTAGCAATCATGAATTGATTCATAGTTTCCAATTGCATGTGAGCAATCCTATTTATCTTTGACGATTTATCTTCTAGTCTACTAGTCAAAACTCTTTTGTCATATTCAATAATGACTTTGTCTTCCATAGCTTTCTTTTTATGTTTGGTCACCTCACATAGTAATATGGCTTTTAATTCTTGCTTTGTCTTAAGATTTCTAATCTCTTCAGCTAGAGTTATGTTCTTTTCCATTAGATCTACAACTGCTACATCAAATTCATTGGGGTTTCCATTTGCAAATAGTTTAGTAGTGTCCGTCTCCTAGTATTGTGTGTCATTCTCCTCAATAGCAATTTCCTTCATTCAATTGATGTAGAATGAGTTGTATTTCAATCTCCTGGTTCTCAATAATCTTTCCCAACTTGCAGACTTTTGTTTCCAAGATCTTTCCTCAAAGCTATAAAGATTTACTTTTAGAGGACCTTGCTCCGATATCAATTGTTGGAATTACAATAGGAAAGGTAAAATCTAAGGGTGGGAGAGGGGGGGGGGGGGGGGGGGTGAATCAATGCTTCAAACTTTTACCATAAAACATTCACCATACATTCATCTCACAATTTAACAACTAGATTAAAATACCATATAAAGCATATACATCTAAAGTATGTAAACAAGTAAGCATTCACACATATGTGGAATAAGATATGACTATCCAAAAACCCTCCAATGTGAAGGTAAAATTGGGGTGGGGATGACACCCACAAATCTTCACTACTATAGTAATAAAATGTATCCAATAAAGGCTACAATGTTTGATTATGAAACATGATCTACTCTATGAAAGGTCTACCCTATCAAAGGCTTACAAATACTATTAGGTCTTACCTTGTTAAAGGATTTCAACACCCTATTAGAAGTGTACCTGGTTAAAGGACTTCAACTTACAATTAAGTAAGCACCTTGTTAGAGGATTTCAATACAATCTATTAGGACTACTTTGTTAAGAGATTTAATTGATTCACTTGTTAGAATGTCTCAACAATGATCTTGTGATTAGTACTCTGTTGCTTGATGTCAGATCACCTCTATACTAATGTGTACTTGATCCTTTCTAATCAAATGTCTCTCTATTTTCCACTATTTCTTTCCTTTGTTCTCCTTTAACTAAGTCTAAAATGTAACTCAAATCATAATACCTTGGTCACCATGAATGTTCGATTTGCACATGCAAAACTCTCCTTCTCTACTCTTCTCTCTCTATCTCTCCTTAGAACATTTTAGGGTTTGTCCTCCTTAAGAAGACCTAGGTGACTTAGGATTAGGTATGAATCAATGGCTATGGTTCACCCATAACGTCACTTAAACCTTCCCTTTTTTTGATTGGATGCATGTAATACTTAGGGATTCGCACTTAAGATTCATCCTTATCAACAAAAGATCATAAATCAATCCTTAAGTCGGCTCAAAAATGGTTTACATAGTAGTTTTTATCAATACAAACAACTATTTCAAAATTGTGTTACTCGACATCTAAATTCCCTAGTGCTCAACATTAACTATGAATTCAATGTTGTCACTCAACATCTAAATGACTCGGTATGCACTGCTTGCTTGAAACCTGAATCACTCGGTACATACTATCTACTCGACACTTGAATGACTTAGTACATGAGTGACTTGACACTCACTATTTACTTGGCATGCTCTAACTTACATGTTGTGCTTGACATATGTTAATTTTTTGGCATGAACTAAGCAAATGACTTAAGTGTATAGACACTCATTTGTCAAAACCAATATGAGATTAACATAAACTCCATTACCACAAACCTTTTTAGCCCATTTAGGACTGACCATAATGGTGATTCCTCCCTTTCCTCTGAGGTGATTGGAATAAAAACCACTAGCTTGGTCCCACAAGAATTTTAAAATGGTGTAGGATTGAAATCCGATAACCTTGATCTCTTAAAGACAACTGACATCTTTCAACTTAAGATTATTACACCATTTCCTCACCATATACATTCTAGTAGGCATCTCAAGGCCTTGTTGGTCATGTTTCCACTTTGTGCTTTTTTGAATATATATTTAAGTGAATATTCTATTTTTTCTTTACAAAATTAGGGTTTGACATTCTTAAAATTCCTTAACCCTAGAAAAACCCTAATTCTATTTAACTTTGAAGTGTGTTGCCCTAGAAATTTTTTTGAATTAAATACTGCATATTATTTTATAGTGGGAGAAATATTTTTTAATTTCCCCCTTTATATTCCTAGGAACCTTTTTAAGATGGGTCACATTAATTCCTACAGTTTCCAAAATAATCTTTACCATTAGATCTCTCCAAGATCAACGGTGGTCACCTTGTTGCTATGAAAAATAGAATGCCTTTTACCACTAGCGACGTGGTGACCAACAAATGGTTACAAGCAGAGCCCAATTGGTGAGTAAGCAATGATTTCAAGATGAGTTGTCTATGTCGTCAGATCTCCTTAAGATCAATGGTAGTCGTGTTATCACTACTGAAAGTTGTAGGAACTTTACTAATCGTGACATAGTGACTGCATGTGAAAAGAGAATACAGTGGGTCCAAGTTTAAAAGTGGCACCATAAAGATTACATGTCATTAACGACCATGTCAGCATGTTAGAATGGTATGATGTAATATGACACTAAGGATCCACACTCAAGAAAATGTACTTGCTGATCTTTGCTGTCAGATCTCTCCAAGATCAACGGTTGTCGCTATGTTGTTACGAAAACTTTTTGGATCTTTACTGTTTGCGACATGGCAACCAAATGAAAGTTATGTGGACCCACCACATTTGCAATAGAATGATCATAGAGTGTTCAGCATCTGATCAAGGCATCATCAATGATGGTCACTATGTTACCATGAGGAATTGATCGATGTTTATGCTTAGTAACATAGCGAGAGCGTGATACATGTTCAAAAACACAAGTGAGTCCAGTGTAATGTGCCAACAGTGAAAATAAGAGCTTATGTGGATGGATTCAATTGGTTTGATTGCCAACTTGTAAGGAAGAAGCTGAGTCATCAAAGTTTTAATCCCTTGATCATCGAATTTTTCACAAATTGACTACTTATTTTTAAATTTGGAAGGTGATGCCACCCTATTTTTTCCTTATGATCCATTTATGAGAATTAAGGCTCTTGTGTGAAGTAAAAACTAGAGATATAGTGTAGGATTTCACAAATTTTTTCTCCATAAAAACGAATTTCTAATTTTTAGTGAGCCAAGAACTTGTTGAAGAATTTTTCGTGCCTGGTTGAATTGTGAAGGAATTTTCTGCATTAGTGATTTATTGCAATATTTAGAAAGAAGATAGCAGAGAACCAAGTATCTTAATCTGTCATATAGTGCAAAGCATTCTGATATTCTACATCATTATCAAATATGCCTCCAAAGAAGGGTTTCTTTGGAAAAGTAGAATATGTTAGTAGGAATATACATTATGATTTTTTGGAACAATTAACTGAGTCCACAAATAAATTAGCTCAAATTAAAAAGCTAATCCTTGTGAACCCTAGGCGAGAGTAGATGGGAACCTCTGATAAGGATTAATGGTGAAGAAATCCAAGAGGTTTTTGGTTTGAAGCGTGTCATAGATTACCATGAAAAGATTGATTTTTAGGGCTTGGAGAAGGAATATTTGTCTTAAAAAGATCAGTCTAGGCAAGGCGTACTGAGAGAACACCTGGGTACAATTGAAAATTTGACCTTTGTTACACTATCAATTAAAGAGTTGTTTAAGAAATAATTTTTTGACTAGTAAGGCCATAGACATTTACATGAATTTATGTATGGTTTTTGGTGAGGACGAACAAAATTTTATGCTAGTAAAGTTCATGCATATGATGACACAGATCTCTTCTTTTAGTATGGATATCATCTTTGATTTTGCATCTTATATAGCATAGGAGATTCATATAGGACTAAATGGGATTGCAAAGAGCAAGGTGGAAAAAAAAATTGGCCATTATTCGTTGTTGATGCACATGTTCTTATTTAAAGGGGTTACCTACTTTAAAAAAGAGATTGTTCTAAATAGAGAATATGAGGGAGAAGCTCTACAAGTCCAATTGTGGAGTGTAGACATGACCTGGGATGCAGAGGAGGCTAGCTTTGTTAGATTTGACAGATACTTCGCATCCAGGTTGAGAAACCTCATATTAAGGGACAATCCCAGAATTCCCAAGGCACTGCTAGATTTCATTAGGCCTTTGGACAACCCTTTTGGTTTGAAGGTATCCCACAATTGAGAAAATATTATACCCTACCCTATTTTTACAATTTTTAGAGTATATGGTTTCCAAGGGACTCCCCATGTACTTCCTTACCAAGTGCCTCTAAAGGTAGGGATAGTTGAAATGGTATGGTAGATAGGTGAGTTGGAGGAAGCATAATTGACTGGTAGGTCTGGGGGCTCAACTTTCCCCTTTTGTATTGTCACCCATTAGTTCATAATCACTAAGGGTGGTTGGGTGTTCTTGTATAAATTTTTGGACTAGTATAAAATGGTTGTCTCCCATGCCCATTTTTGTGATAGTGAGGGATTTTTTGATGTATTCAAATGAAGGGCTAAGAGTGGTGCAAAGGATCATCAACCCTACTTCCCTGCAGACATAATAAGGAATGAGTTCTCTTTGCAAGAGCAGAATATCAAAAAGGAGAAGTGGAGAGTTTACTCTAGGGTTTTGGAATTTATTAATTGTTTTTGTAAGAAAAAGTGATTGAAATGATAAAGTGCAATAGCATGAAATAATAGATTTAATCCAAGAGAGCAAGAAGAGTTTTATCATACAAATGATACAAGATCAATGGAGAAATACCAAAGACGAAGCAACACAAGAGACAAGGATTTGATAAGGGGAAAGCAAAGAAAACCCCTTGTGAGTATTATGAATGAGGAAAAAGCCTAAGAATGAGAGAGAGAGAGAAGAAATGGAGCAAAATAACTCATTTACAATAGCATAAAAAACTTGATGTGAATAATGGAGACTAGATGAAAATGAGAGAGAGAAGCACCTCTTTTAAAGAGATGAGAAAGGAGTTGCATGTCTTTGCATGTGTAACTCCCATTTCTATGAATTCCACATTCATAAAAGGTGTGTGCAAAGTGTCAAGTTCCTCTTAAAAAGGAATATCTATTTTCCTTATTAAAGGAAATACAAAAATGAGTTGTCCTCACAAGTGGACAATAGGACAAGAATGACATGCCCTTTACATGTGGACTAGAGGACAAATAAATAATACATAAGGGATACCTTGGTTTATCCCAATAAATAAATAAATACAACCAAGGAAAGATTATTAATTATAACAGTTTTGATAAAGACTATAAACATCTAGATGATGCAAAAGTAGAAATAGATAAATTATATAAACTGATTATTACTTTTCTTGAGATTATGTAAGTTATGAATGAGAAGAAATTATTCATTATTAAGTCTTATCTTGCTAAGGCCAAAAAGGTCATGAGAAGGTTGTCTTTCACCCCTATAGTAGGATCAAGGAAATTAGTTATTCAAAGTAAACTTGGCTACAATATAATTTAGAATAAAAGGCCCATATTGGATAGAGGAAAACAAATAATAGGGTTAACCAGTGCTATTCTGGAGGAGAGGCTTGATGAGCCTATGCCCAAGAGGCAGAAGGTAGAAAAGGAACAAGTGCCTCAAATAGAGGAGTATTCACCCACTCAATCCCCATTACACATAGGAGATGAATAGCTCACTAAGGAGCAGGTGGAACAGTTGGGATCCCAAGGGGGAGTTTTCATTAATACATTAGAATTGGAAGAGGGAAATCCTCAGGAATCTCTTATGCCAAACCTTGATTTGACTATTGCTGATTATAGAGGAAGGGAGTTGGATCTTGTTGTGGAACAAGCCAACCATGAGTTCATTTCTAATGACAATTTTGTGAAGTCTAGAGCCTTCTATCAATTTTCTTGGAGGACAAACATTAGACTTTTTGAAGAGAGATGTAATAAAATGAAAACAAAGCATCCTAAAATGGAGGGGACATATTTTCAAAACCAAGTAAAGGAGGAAATGATGCAGGAATTTAAGAACTTGACCTTAGAAGAAGGAAGGAGAATGATAAAATCATCTAGGGTTCTACTGCTACCCAATTGGGATATTGCAGATGTAATGGTTTTCAATTCTATTACCAAGAAGTTACGTACATAAGAGAAGGTGAAGAAAGAAATGAAAGGTTCCAAGTTCAATGAGGATCATGATACATTGGTAATTTGATCAATGAGGAAAGGATCCAGAGATAGCTCTTCCCAACCTAATAACATCGACCTGATAGGAAATTTAATTGTAAAGAGAGTTAAGGAGACTACAAGTGAAGAGGTTGCAGAACTAGGTTTTGGATCAGCCAAATTCACCTTAGCCACAACTCTAAGGGATAAAAAAGCAAGGTTAGAGTTATAGGATAAATATGAGAACGTTTTGGCTACCTATAATAAAGAAGTTCAAAAGAGAATTGAACTTGAAAATAAGTTGATGGGACACCAAGGGTAATCTAGTAGGCCCAATATCACCTACCCTTATCCACCAGTGGAACCTTTTAAATCCACCCCTCGTACAAAAATTCTAGACACACCATAGAGACCTCAGTATTACACTATAGAGGGTTTTGAAGAAGAAAAGAGTAAATTGTGGGTGTTACATGTAGAGCTAGAGATTCAGTATGAGGATAGGCTAAGGAAAGCTATCATGTATTTAGTTAATAAAATTGATTGGCCAACATGTTATGAGAAATTAGAAAAAGTAATAAATATATGGGATGAGCTAAAAGAAAATGATGATGCCCTAAAGCCAATTGTCAAAAAATGGAGTAAAAGGGATAAAAGTGTTACTCTTCTATGTTTTTCTGTTATCAATTTATCCTACAAGTATATAGAAAAGACTTATGATTTGACCATTGATCTCTTAAAGTTTGATGATAAAAGAATTGTACTGCAAAAGAGGATCATAAATTATGTTGACAAGTATAAGAGTATTAATTTTGAACTCTTCCCACATGCCATAGATAAAAAGGATAAGTTGAAGAATAAGAATGAATGAGCCCAGGAATTGAATGACCTATTATGCCTTCAAATGAATAAAGTCAAAAATGAAAAAGGAAATGCATGGTGGGCAATTAAAATTGAAGAAGTTGTAAAAGTGTAGTTATTTTATGATTATTTTAGAGAAGATTTTGTTGAGATTGAAAAAATTGGAGAATATGTGATAAAGAAACACTTGATATTCTAAATTTTAATTGGCCAGATGATACACTCTTTAACAAGTGGATGGCATATTTTTTTTCATGCAAAGCAATTGGAATATGGTGAAACTGATGATGATGAAATGGAACATGATGAAGTACAAATAATTGACACATCAGTAAAAGTAAAAGAGGATAGAGGTAAGCAAAAAATTGCAGTTACAAGCATAGAGGCCCAAATAAGTGACTTGGCAGCAAGACAACTGATGGTAATTGTCAATCTGTCAAGTCAAGATGATATGGAGAACCTCAGGTTCAACTTAGCTTTCAAGTACCAAAACAAGGCCAATCACATGCAAGTCCAATGGTCACACATTCGAAGGAAGAACAACAATAGAAAAGCCAATCATAAACTCTTGTTAGCAATAAAAGATGTAGCAGAAAGTGGTCCCACCAAAGAATATTCATGATGAAAGACATTCTGTTGTGTCATTTTTTTTTGTCTTTTATGATAGTAACATTGTAAATATCTTTCTGTCTTAAGGAAAACTGTTAGTATCCTTTATGCCTAAAGCTTGTTGCATCTCACGCTATATAAGTGAGATTCCAAGGCTAGAGAGGGGGTCCACGTCATTGTAAATTTTTAGTATTAATAATCTATGTTCGGTCTAGTCCTTGATACAAGTTTTGTGATGCATTTCTCTGCAAATTTGAGAATGCATTAAGTTTTCAAGGATCATTGTGTCATATCTTGAATGGTTTTGAGTTCTTTTCCTATGCTATATAATTTTCAAGGAGAATTAATACAATTTGAACTATCCCCATATCTTTCTTCTCTGAATCTTGTCTCCATAGTTATTTGTTGGTAATTTTTGAAATTGTGTGAGCCTTTAAAGCCTTTTTCAATTTAGTGCAACTAGGATAGGTTGTATATCATATCACTATTTCTTTTGATTCAATGAGTTAAGTAAATTCTTCAGTGACATGATAGGATTTCTAGCCAATAATAGCAATATGCATAAGAATGAGATTTATAGAGAATTACTAATAATATTGATTGTAATCTAGTCAATTAGGTCAAGAAATTGGAGAGACTCTGAATCCCAATGGATGAGGCACTAATCAATTAGTTCAGTTTGCATATGAAGAAAACATGGATAAGCACTAAGCACAATCTAAAAATCAAGATCAAATTTTACTTCAAACGTATGAAGAATGTCAAAGCTAGTCAATACTTATTTACATTTGATAACCGAGTCTTAGCTAGTTACGTTTACTCAGAATTATTTGTAGATATAAGAAGAATTATGATCAATTTTCTATAAAGGATGTGAATTGTAATAGAATGTTAAGAAATAAATGAAATGTGAAAATAGTATCAAGTTTTGCATCTCTTATTCCTCAGGTACACTTGCATTGGTTTTACAGAGCCAGAAGAGTAGAAAGTCATTTATGATTTTGTTGCAGTTGGGTCTAGATGTGGGGGTCATCTAGTTGATCATGGGAAATATGTAATCCTTAGGTTATTTTGATCTTTATTATCTTGGTATTAAGTTTTTTTTGTTGCTTAGTAAAAACACAACCAAGCCCCTCACATTCCACCTATGAATGTGCATCATTTAGATTGTTGGGATTTAGATTTATTATAAAGTTTGTTAAAACAATCTAGAATATTTTTGCTTGATTTCTTAGGAGCATTGGAAAGGGATGACCTCTCATCTATCTTCCTCTTTTCCTTGGAAGACTTATTGGTAACTTCCATAAATGGAGGTTTATTTAAGGATTATGCATTATTATCACACTTCTCAATAACTAACCTAATAGTTCTAGTTAGGGTTTTATTACTATGAGGTCAACCATTAGAGACTCTCCTAGCATACTCTGCTCTCTTTTTAATGGTATTGAAAGAAATTTATTATGCATTTAATCTCAGTGGATGTGAAGGTTGGTGCACTCTTTCTATGATGTTCTTATCATTATTTGACTTTAACTAACAACCAACTAAAGACTTGGTGATGCCATTATCTAAAGCATGGGCCCGATGGAAATTTCACCAAGTTAGTCATTATGATGTTGTCATTTATGGAAACATATAAGTCATATAAATTCAACATATTATAAGGATGAAGTTTTGGGATGCATACTTAGAAAATTGTCTAAGTATTATGCAACTCATTTGACAAAACAATTAGAGTTTTGATCAACGTGATTCACAGAAGCCATATTGAAATGTATAGAGTTAGGTATGACTAATAAAGACTATGATGATGATGTGTCCAAGTTAGAAGGATAGTACAAACAAAGTTATAATGATTTTACCAGTTGCACCAATTACAGACATAACAAAGCATGATGAGGAAATGAGTATTTTGGGTTAAGGAATTATTTTGTTTACAAAATAATTACTTAACTAATTAGGGATAACATCCTAGATGTTATGCCTAAGTTAGCAAAAGTTAATTTTTTATTTTGATGAGTGTAATAAAGGTATAAAGGTTGACATAGTAGATATTTGTGAAATAGAAATGTATAAAGGAAAGATTGAAAATGCAAAGTTTAGTGTAAGTTTTTTTTTCTGATCGAGTGAATTGTTTATGATGCAAATTATGATATATGATTAGAGGAATATGAGTTTGTGATAAAATTCTATGAAGAGAAACAAATACAATATCAAATATTGAAGATATCAGCAATAGTGCAAAGGTTTTTGCATCTATCTTTTGTATTGAAGAACTCTATTGTGCATTACTTATTTGGGAAGTGTGCTCATCTTGCATATATTTTTAATTTGTATATGGAAAGTCCTAATAGCACTAGTAAATTTGGACTTAATTTTTGACGAATTTTGGTCAAAATTTTGACCTAGATTGGTTGAAATTTTGACCAAGCAATTCGTCGCTATTTTTCTCATCAAAATTTTGACCAAATTCCAAGTTGGTCAAAATTTTGATGAATACATTCGTGTTTTTGTTTTTGGTGATACTGATTTTTTATTTTTGGTTGAAATTTCAACCAAATATTGGTCAAAACTTACCAAGAATTTGTCAAAATTTTGACCAATTATTGGTAGAAAACTTTCAAGAATTGGTCAAAATTTTGACCAATTTTTGGTGGAAAAATTTCAAGAATTGGTCAAAATTTTGACCAATTCTTGGTGGAAAACTTTTAAGAATTGGTCAAAATTTCCACCAATTCTTGGTGGAAAACTTTCAAGAATTGGTCAAAATTTCCACCAATTCTTGGTGGAAAACTTTCAAAAATTGCTCAAAATTTCGACCAATTTTGGCCCATCCCACAACTAGGATACCATGGTCATGACCAAAGGGTTGGTTGAAATTTTGACTAATTCTTGGTGGAAAACTTTCAAGAATTGGTTAAAATTTTGACCAATTCTGACCCAGCTCACGACCACAATGCCATGGTCATGACTAAAGGATTGGTCAAAAATTTGACCAATTATTGGTGGAATTCCATGATGAGATGGTCAAAATTTGACCAAACTAAGTTGTTTAAAAAAAATTTAGAGCGGGTGAATCCTCCAGTGAATGCATACACATGGACTCTCTCTTAGATCATCTTCTTCGATCACTTGATCAACACAATTTTGAAAGAGGCTTGGTAGCGATTGCCGTTCTATAGCACATTTATTTAGCAATTTTAAAGTTGATCTAGTGGTGAGCCCTCATCTAGCATTAGGTGGCTACTTGGCACTCTAGAAATTTTTTATGAACCTATCATGGCTAATGGGAGATGTGATAACAAAATTTCCCAGTGACCCTCCAATAGAATCAATGCTGGTGTTCAAGAAAGACACATTTTTTGGATTTTGAATATTGGCATTAGCATCCTTTCTATTGGAGGGTCATGAAGCATCCCAATTGCTATGAAACAGCTCCCCAAAGTCATCTCTATGTAAATTCACTGGCACAATTTGTGGAATGGTTCAACAGTGGTTATCATTGTGGTTGCTTGGAAAGTGATTTGAAGGGCAAGTCATTGTCTAGCAGCTGGGATACTTATCACAAGTGATGAGGGATCCATTTCCAAGAATGAGAAAAGGATGAATGCAGTATTGGATTCCAAATGAAATTAATGACATCAAATTTATAAGAGCAAAATGAAGTAGCAACCTATTTTCTATGGAAACTCTCTAAAGATGCTTTTCTTTCTCACTCCATTAGCACAAATTTGGGAGTGTGGCTCGATGGCAGTTGTTGTTCTAGTTTGTCATTGTGGTGTTCTAGAAAGTGATGCTAAGGGTGGAGCATGCATCTAGCACTTGGGATGTTTGTGCAAGCAAGTAGGGGATCTTCTATTGTGCAAACTTAGTTAGACAGAGCAGAGCTATTGGCACCATCACCAACCATAGATGAATCATTAAGAGAAGAGTCCGAATCCATGAACCATTAGGGGTGTCAAGTTTGATATTCTCAAGGAGGCCCTTCAAAGAATCAACCACCATGAGGATGCACATGAAGATCTTCTATGATAGCAAGGTTTTAGCATAAATGGAATCATTGTTGTGGCAATCACAAAAATTCAAACTCTCATTGGATCACTACATCCATAAGTTAGGTGTTTTCATTGGGCTGACATATTTGCAAGACATGTGTCTTCATGGGACTATTGTGATCATAGGTTGTAGGATTTTACTTGATTGTAATAAGAGCTCACCTTGTTAACAAAGGTGTAATAATTGTACATACATGAAAACAAAACAAAAAACTAGCAAGCCTCTTTGGCTTGTTTGGGTCCTTGGATGTCTTTTTCTTATCCTTCTTTTAACTAGATCTGTCCTCTTTGGTAGCAGGCTTCCATTTTCCAATTTCCTATTAAAAGTAAGAAGAATCAAGGATATTTATTGACTAATTGAGGACATTAAATAATCTAAAATGCTTCACGAAATTAATTGATAATTATTGCTAGAGATTTAGATGAACCTTGCTTTGGAAAATTTTAAACCACCTAATGCATTTTAGCAACTTTATTTTGTTAGATCATGAGTGCATTCTTGCATATTTTACAGAATACTCAACCTATGAAAGAGGAAAACTTCACAAGATAATGAGAACTATCAAGATCATAAAACTACAAATATTTTCTAGACAATGAATAATTAACATGACTTTAATCGTTATTGAAGTTGTCACTCTCAAGGTGAAAACATCAACTATTGGTGGCCAACTGGCTCTAAGTTTTTCATCACATAAATGCCACTAATAAAATGTTTATTTCACATGACAAGGTCATAGAAAGACTAAATTTTTTAGTAACAAGATATTTTATTACATTTTCTTGAAATGGGTAGGAGACAAATGTGGACCACATTAGGACTCCAGTTTATTATCCATCCAATCAAGGATGTCACTAACAATCTCATCTCGCTCATGTTCAAACAATAAATCATGAAAAATTCCTTCACAAAGCTTTATTGTTTTATGACTTGAAGCTTCTTGATCATATAAATCCTGACATGTAGTAGGATCTATCAAGGTGTTCGCAATTCTATGGAGGACCAAAAAGGGAACAATTACTCTTTTCATGTTCTATTGCAAAAATGAGCAGATTCGAAGTACTTCACAACATGTTTGCACTCAAATTGGTCTAGTGCACAATAATCAGGCACAATCCCCATCCCTTTTCTTTATCCTTGGGAATTTTAGTTATCCTATTTTTTCAACAAATTTTTGTAGGCAGTCCAAGATACCGAGATATCACCAACATATTAAAAACACAAAAGAACTAGTTCAAAAAGAGCTCCCAGAGGAAAAAAACCAATAAATAAAAACTTCGTTCATTATACCCATCATAATACAAAGTGAAAAAGAAAGTACTATCTACATCAAGACCTATCTACTACCCATAAAAAAATACAGGTACATATTTATGCTAAGCATCTAAAAACCCATGATTGAGTCCTATACAGAAATCCCCAAACCTAAATACATAAAGGGCTCATGCATAAAGGAGCCTATCATACATAAGAAGAACCAAAACTTATACATATAAGCCAAAAAACCCATGTACATTATATGTACCAAGGGTGATTTCCAAGAGTTAATTACAGAGTGAAATGAGAAGCCTGATCTTATGAACCAACAGAAAGAAGCAGTGACCCATAAGAAGAAAACCATAAAAGCCATGCGGAGTCCAAAATTAAGCCCACAAAATGTTGAAATGGCATAGATCCACCAAGAGAATTGAGCTAGACTTGAAGAATTTTTGTGCCAGAAATAAGACCACATAAGCAATAAGGGACCACAAATCGATGAAAAAGGAACCATAAATAGTTGACACATATTTCAGATTAGGCTCTCACTAATCTAATCTAGGCTTGTTAAAATCAACATTTAATAATCTGAATAACAACTCTTGTGAACAAAGAGGGTGTAAGGGGTGGAGAAATATTTTCTTCATATCTTATGATGGGATCCTACTTTATATGTCAAAAGAAAGTAACAGTCAACAAAAGATGTCAATTACCTTTTACGTTGAAAGAGAATTATCACCCATGGACTAGTTATGGTCAACTAATCCATTGATAAGTTATTCAAGGAAGAGCCACGATTAACTTAAAGAAAGAAACCATTGGATATAAGCCAACGATTATCATACATTGGCAATCTTAAATAATAGTTAATGAAGAAAAGGTGTGATTAAATGTGAAATATAAGATATATACATATGATGTTTTTATTTAATGATTCCAATCTCGAAGTGGCCACCATCTTCATGGGCTATGGCGTCACTGGCTACTACCAAGATACTGAGATGTCACCAACATACTAAAAACATAATTTTTATTGTCTATATTAAAAACATTGAATAAGTTACACATCTTTTATTGAAACTCGTATGAAGAAAAACTATAATGATCTCAACCTTCATTTGTTGCCTTTAGCTCCAACTTCTAGAATGGACTAAAATTTTACTAGTCAACATACTAGCTCAATATTTCTCAAAAGATAGATTATTAAATGCGACTAAATGGTAGCCAAGCAATGATTTAATCATAAAATGAAGCCATGAAAGTGTTACATACCTTCTATTTGGATCATAGTAGAAACCATTAACCAAGCCATCACTATGAGAAAAACATACATAATAGAATCCTACAATAGTGAGGTCACAATCTATACCAACATTGACAAAGAACTTCTCTTTCCATCACTGTCAACCATAAACTAATATTCACTCATCAAAACAATTTTATAGAGAGATAATCACCTAGTAGGCAAGAAAACTTTTGCATCTACTTTTTAAATTTGAAGTGTCCAATTATTGTTGAATTGAAATTAGACCATCATATGCAGATGTCATATCTATTGCATTTACTAATATATTAAAATCTTGTTCAAATTTGCTCCATCTTAAAGCTGGTTTGAACCTTTTATTTTTATTTTTTAACGTTAGCAACTTCTTAAATATTTTTTAAAGAAATTGATTTATGTATAAGTGCCAAGATTGATGTATTGATCCCCAGGCCTATATTGATAGATGTTCCTAGCATCGTAGTGCTCAATTATGAGTTCCATACTTCTTAAATCATCTTTGAACAATCTAATATAGGGTGGATGCTCTAAAAAAAAATTCAATTCAAAATTCAGTGTCTTACGACAAAAAATGGATGTGCAGTCCACAGACGCAATGTTGGAGAAGTTATGACAATTCCTCATACCATTTTCTTGACATTAGGATCTAATGCCACCTTCAAACATGTATTATATGAAATTAAAGGTGAGTAGGTCCTAGAACATTTAATAATCATATTCACAGTAAATAAATGACAAGAGGTAGAAAAGTAATGTGTTTGACTACTTCAGGATTGAAAGCTAGAATTAGTAAATCCAACTTATTTATCAAAATCACGTTAGCCAATGAATTCTCCAAGCAAGATCTTAATAATTTGGAACCATTAAATCAAGAAGGAAAGAATACTACCTTCAAGATAATTGCCCCTCTTATTGAGTGGCCAAACAAAAAGCATGGCACTCCTAGGTTCTCTGATCTTACTTTTTGTAGAAACATTTTCTATAGGATAAGGTGGTGTAATATATTATTGAACGATTATAATAATATCTCCCTATATTTGTTAAAAATATGGGAACTTGCTTATTCATACCATGCCTTCAACAACCTAATCTAGTAGCCCATCACTACCACCAAGGCCTGTAAAGCCAAATGATTAAATAAGTATTCCCTACAAAGGACACCGAGGCCTATAAAAGAAACTTCTACAACTAATGATTTGTATTCCTTATTAAGGAGAAATAAAGTGATATCATGTCAACTCTTAGAAGGAGCTAAAGTATCTTGTACTCATTAATGCTTATAATAAATTACAATAATGCATACAGATCAATATTTGTAATACATAATAAGCCAACGTTGGACATTTATGAAAATTGATTTTAAACTATGTAGTTCAAATAAACTAAGTCAAAAGAGGTGCACAAAATAACAAAACTAGGTTCCCTGCCATAGAAATTACATCTGTAGAACAAGATTTAGTATGCAAAGAACATTAACAAATAAAGTAAACATTCACAAACCAAAAACTAAATTCACATATATGCTTAGACAAGGAAAGCAAACAAGAAGTGCAAACCTCACAAGAGAAAACACTCCATGCTTTCTGGATTCTGTAGATGTGTCCTTTTGCTGTGGATGTATGCTCAAGATGCTCAAAAGCTGCTTCAATGGGGATGGGTAATGGCAAATTGGTAGCTTTGTGAGCTCTCAATTTGGCATTATAAGGGTAAGATTGATGGCTTTGGTTCTCAAAATAGCATGGTAACTTTAGCTCAAAGATTGTTGATGAAATGGCTTGGGATGGGATTCAATTTATAGGCTAAGGGGTAGAGAGATGGAGGGCTTAGATGCAAGGATGGATGAAGGCTTAAGGAGGGCTAAGATGCACTCAAAGGGGAGCACATGGATTGTGCTTGTTTAGCACCAATGGGAAGGTGACACTTGTTACAAGGAGGATGAGTGCGACAGGGTAGGGTAAAGGGTTGGTTAAAGGCATGATGAGTGGGGTTGAGTATGTAAGAGGGATGTAAGAGGAATGAGTGTGGAAGAGGGAAGAGTGTGGAAGATGGGTGTAAGAGTCATGAGTGGGCTTGTAAGAGTCTTTTATGTTTTGTAAGAGCACTCATGACTTAGTGGTTGGGTTTTTTGAGGGGAGACTTTGGTTTGGATTAGGAAAGTCTTAAACTTGTTTAATGAATGTGACAACATTAGGGGGTGGATTAGGCTTGGGTTTAGGATTAGATTAGGGATGTTAGAGATGTGCAAGTGGATGGCATTAATGAGGGTGGGTGAGTTAGTGGCTAAGCTTGGTTAGTATGGGTGGATGGGGTGGATTAGGCTAAATGGAGGATTAGAGATAGGTTAGGGGTTTTTGAATTTGAGGATTTCACTTATCAAATAGATTTATTTAATAAATAGGGATTTTTGGAATTAGATAGGAGAAAAGGATTTAATTGATAAATAATAGATTATTTGATTTATCAATTAGGACTATGGATGATTAATTAAATTAATCAACTAGGGATGGAGAAGGATTAATTAAATAAGAATTTAATTAATGATGCCTTTAGAGATGGCTAAATTAGATTACCAAAGCAGTGTAATCAAATTTAGGTGTTTACAACATCAAGAGAACATAAAAAAATGTTCATTAAGAAATGCATGTTTTTTATTCAAATGAGACATCCAAAGAAAGACATTAACACCCACAAAAATAGACATGGATACTAATAGTTGAGCATATACTCTACCATAGCCACATAATTCTATTCAATTTCTCTTTAGATCCCATGATGATCATGATATTGGATCCATTGACCACATTGCCTTTAACAACCTTAGAATTTTCTTAGACTGCACCAAGCTTCTTGTATTTCCCATTTACAATACAACAGTAATGCCATAGCTCTTTCTACAACAAAAAAAAACTTCAAAATTGTAATTAATTTAAGAAGAAAATGATATAAAGAAAATATAGTCCAAGCAACATATGCATACATTACTTATGTTGCCTTGTACATTTAGATAAATTGAGAGGATAGTTTAGATAATTCAAAATGCTATTTAAGCAATAAGATGAGAACTCCACATAATCTAAATAATTTATATGAAGTACATGATAAGGAAGCAAACATCCTTATTGAGAGACTTGTACATACAAACCAGTTTGTGTACGCAACCTTCAACACTTTGTAGGACTATTATTAAACATCTTACATAAATTCTGTAATAGAGAATAAAAATGCTAATTATGTTTATTTGTCTGAATTTTTTTAATAGATTCCTTAACAAGGTAACAATATTAAGGGATGATTCTTCTCAATTTGAAAATGGGATGGAGCCTATTGGGTGGAGAATATGCACAGTGACCCAAGGAGAAGAAGCCAAAATTATTATTCGAATGGCACCCATTTTTGCAAGCACAAAACTGTTGAGTACAGGTCTAGCACAAATCCAAAAAAAATTTGTGTCTTAGGGTTTGAAAATGGATCAAAGCAAGGGAAAACATTTCAAAATCCCAATAGCTTCCTTATTAGTAATTCCTTTCCTATTTCTAGTCATTCTTACTTCAATATACGATAGAATGTTTTTCCCAATTGCAAGAAGATTCACTGGGCATGAAGTAGGGATAACACACTTGCAAAGAATAGGAGTTGGACTTGTATTGGTTGTAACATCAATGAGTACTATTTTTGTTGTGGAAGTGAAGAGAAAACACGTAGAAAAATAGAATGGAATGATAGATGCAATACCTGTGGTTATGCTTCCTATTCCAATGAGTGTATTCTGGTTAGGATTTCAGTATTTTGTTTTTGGAATTTTTGATCTTTTTGTTTTGGTAGGAACAATGGAGTTCATCTATAGTGAAGCTCTTGAGAGAGGATTATGTGGAGTTGTATTTTAGTATGTCATTTCTTAAGTAGTTTTTGTTTGGCATCTGACAAACTGTGTAGTGTTTGGCAGTAGTTTATGTGAATTTGAATTGAAGCTTTGTACATTTATGAGCTACTATGAATTTCTAATTTTACATGTGTGTTTCATGTGTTGTGGTAGTGGGATGAATCAGATAGTTTACTTTTCCTTTAAAAACCAACTGTTCTTTGTATAACTAAGTGAGAAAACAAATTAAAATGACACATTTATATGCTTTGAGAGATCCCCAATTCGAGTAAAGAAACAAGTTCTTGTAAACTGAATGTTTTTTATTGTTTTCTTTTTAGTTGTAAGCTGGAACATATATATTTCAAGACTTGTAAGATGGTCTACCTGAGAGAGGTAGGAAAGGTTTGAAGAGGTGATCTCTAGTTGAGTCCCTCAATTGGAAGTTTGTCATTTTCCTTTTTATCGGTAACATGCATACCACAAAAAGAATGCAAAAAGACATAGATTTTGGTCCAAATTGAAAGCATAAATGACATATGAATCTGATTAATATGTTGAACCACATTGAGAAATGCCTAGGGCAGGTGGAGGGTATTGCTATCACTATAGGGGAAAATGAGAAGATTATTGTGGGCATTTGCCCAAGCAAGCTTGTACTTTTAATGGTTCATACCAAGTCTAAAGCTAAGAGATAAGAGAAGAACAAAAGAAATATTTCTTGAAGGTTGCCAAGTAAGTCATTTTGACAGATTGGGCAAGAGTAATGTAGAAAATCAAATCTTGACAGATTGGGCAAGTCATATCCTGCAATGACTATTGTTAGGTTTAATTGTTGTTGAAATTCTCTTCATATCCCATTTGAAAGCAATGCTTCAAAGTTTGAGTTTAACTCCAAAATCCTCTAGCATATTTCAATTTTGGATAATTGTACAATTCAAGGAATGATTGACTCTAAAATCCTAAATTTTGGATGTTTTAAACTTTGAAGATGGAATTATATAACATTAGTTATGGTCATATGTTGGTCATGTCAGATTGATGCAATACATTTTCCTGTGACACATGGTTCTAGAATTTGTTTGATGCCATATACTAATGGTCATTTATATATCTTCAATTTATTTGTATTATATAGTATGGTTTCTACTTCGTGTTATGTTGTTTACTTACTCCTCCAAAACACTTCTATGTGACTTTAGATCGATCTCACTCAATTATGAGGAGGCATAAGAATGATCTCGATTTTGGAGCGTCACCTTAAACTTGTGAGTAGTTATGAGTGGCCTAGTTCATATTTTATACAATATATTGTCATGTGATGGTATTCAAAAGTCATCCACTATGTATTTAATTTTGAATGGTGGATTTGAAAAAAATATATAGCTTACTGGTGGAGGATGGTGTGAAGATAAATAGGAGGATGACTTCTCTTGTTTGAAATTGTATTATTATTGTTTGAATTATTAACAACCTACTTCTAATTCATCTGGGCTACCCTACTGTACACATGCAGAGTGAGATCGATTGGGGAAAAAGTGAACAAAAGTTGAGACTATAAGTATTGAACTTTTTTGCCTATTCACATGTGCTTTTCAAATTTCATGTTCTCGGTGACCTTCATGTCAATTTTTCTTTCCATTGTGCTCTTCTTTTGATAGAATTATTAATCCCTAATGATTTGGAATTGTCATTTACTGTATTGATATGAAGACAATGATTTAATGGTCGCTTATTTGGTGACTAATTATGGCCAATGATTAGGCTTTGGCCATTAATAGTTCTTGACAATATGTGATCAACTGATAGAATCCTTGTATTGATCCAAGAATTGGGATAGTGTCTTTGATGAAGAATAATGATGTGAGAAGTTGTATCACACTAAGACTAAAGAATTTATCCTAAATTAATAAGACTTTTGATTGGTCCCATTATCTTCTGTATCATAGTGGTACCAAAGCAAGGGATTAGATCCTTACAAGGTGAAGATGGGTTTGACAAGGTCAGAGAGGGAAATGCTAGACTTCTTGAGTAATGGGAAGAAGAAAAGAGAGGAAGAAGAGAGAAGGAAACAAGAAGAGAAAAGAGATGAGAAAATGAGACAAGAGAAATTGAGAAGCATAAGACAAGTGCTTGAGGCAAACATGAGGAAGTTGGATGAACTTATGGAGTAGGATAGGAGGAACACTAAGAGATGGGAAGAATAATATAGACCAACTTTATCAGCCCAAATGGATATAGAATACAATTATAGAAAAGACCATAATCCACACCTATCATCTTTCAAGAAAGATAAGAATTTTGTTGGTTGTACCCACCCAATCAACTATATCCATTTGGGCTCCTAAATACATGTTTCAACTGCTACAAGACAGCTTATCTGCTACTCTAAAGGATGAAAAATAATTGAAGGAACCAATTAAAGGGAAGCAACTTAAAAAGGAATATTTAGGAAAATAAATGTTTCTATTTCTACAGAAGAGCTTGGCTACAAGTCTAAAGGATGAGAATCAAATAGAAAAGAAGGGATTAACAAGCCAAAGAGTGTGCAACTAGTGGTAGTGACTCTGATATTTGAAATTGGTAACTTGTGTAGAGAAGGGATTCACAAGCTTAGATAATTATTAATGAGAATGACAATATTTTATCAATAGGTCAATTGAAGCACAATTAACATGCTTGACAAAACCATGATGATCATGAGGAAGCTAAGTCGGTTGAAAGGGTCCACTATCAAGATGAAAAAGAATTTTTTGCACTTCTAAAGATGTTAGATAAAGATAGAATTGAATATTTAATGCATCGTAAGCCTAACACCATGGAATGAATTAGTTTGATATTGAATAAAGATAGAAATGAAGATTTAATGCCTCGTGATGAGCTCTTGTTAGACTTGAGTATCAAATCTAAGTTTAGCACCTTGGAACAAATTAGTTGTCTAAGGCAAGTGCAATGTTAACCCTACTCAAGATAGATGCATCTTTGTTAGGTCCCTATGGTTAGTATGTGCTGACACAATGGAAGGTTGATCCATATTTTGAAACTAGCATTGGTGGATGATTCTCGTCAAGGTCAGGAAGAGCTAACACTCTATTCTAGGCGACTAGAAAAACTTGTCTTTAAAAAAACCTAGACAACATATGCCACATGTCCTAATATGCACCAAAAACAAATATATAACTAAATGCATTTATATTACTACCGATGAAAGAACATTATATAACTACCAAAATGTATTCTCTATCTATATAGAGAATATATAACTGATCATGACTATATTACTACCAATGAAAGAACATCCAACAATGCGTACATTCAACAATGTGTAACTTTATTTGAAGTGAGTGGATAGTGATATGACAGAGGCTTCATATGTTACTCGTAGTTTGATTTTTATGCAAGAATTGTGCAACTATTAACAAGACAACCAATTATAAATGACATAATATCATTTTGATGAAACCCTTACCAAATACACACTTTGAAAAAAAATTACTTATCAATTTGATGAAACCCTTTCCAAATACATTATGTGATAAGAAAAGTTGTAGATTTCTACCACTTAGTGATGGCAACTCAAAATCTTCCAATCATCTACAATAGAAACTTGAAACATGTCAAACATCTACAATGGAAACTAAAACTTGTCAAACATCTATAATAGCAACTTGATCAACCTGAAAACCATACGAGAAATGCAAACATAAATAGAAAAGGCACCTAAGGCAACTTGAAATAAAATAAACAACAAAGGCATGAAATGCAAATCAATGGAAAATCTTTTCTTCTTACCTAAAATGGCACCCGTGCTTGATGCAATCATTCCTTGTCACATGTTAGTTCACTGATTGATCCCTCCTAATGATCAACTACTTATTAGCTTCAAGAACAAAAAGAAATTACTAAGTAAGATCCCTTCCAAAACAATAGTAGTTGCTGAAAATTCCTACTCAAACAAAGTGGTAAACACTAAAATAAACTCACAATAATCAGTTATATTAAAAAAATGCTACTAATATGTAAAGCACGGTCAATGACTAAACAGAAATTAGGTTGGCCAAAATCAAGCTGCATTATATATATAACCTAGAAAACACCAAAGACAACTCATCAAAATTGTGATTCACTCCAGTATCTAGAACTTCTGTATCAAATGTATATTGTCCATGCTTTCTAAAACCATTCATCTGAGACATTTCTTATTTTGAATATCATTCATAGCATTCATAAAACTCTGTAATTTGAGAGTTTGAAGAGTTTTAGGAAAAAGGATTCATGATGGGCTGGCATACAGAGAGTGCAATAAATGCATATCTTGATACAATAAAACTGGTAAACTCTCTTGAAACTAATTATCCTTTCAATTGAATATAGATAATCCTAATCAAATTGTTACTCTTTGGAAGGCATGCAATATGGTAGAGTATTGTAATTTGGTCTCGCAATTCAAAATTGATCAAGGTGCTTTGAAAATTGGAGAATTTTCTATCAAACAAAATGTAAGAGATAATTTTTTCTCAGAGGGAAACTCCATATAAGAATTTAACCAATATCTTGAATTCTAAAGGGTTTTGTTAGCATAGCCACTATATAGTGGGTTCAATGATATGTGGTTGTATTCAACTTTATCATATAAGAGGTTGGTATAATGATAATGACTTTATCTCTAATAAATTATGGAATTACTGATGTACATGGTTCAACTCCATATCGATATGTAAGAAATAAGGCTGCTGCAAGTTTCCTTCTAGTAACTTAGTAGAATAAAAATTATAGAATTAGGTTCAATGAAAAAAGCCAAAAATATTGCGGCAAGAAAAAATTAAAAATGGTTTCAATTTCCTTTTGAATCTGTATGCAACATCTTGTGCTGATTGGTTCACCATTCTGGTTTCCTTTTAGTTGATAATCTTTCAAGTAATGCTATCTATATGCATTTTTTAGTATGGGGAGGATGGTGATAATTAGAAAATCCATTGCTCAATTTCACCCTCTGCCTCTTTCCCAATCAGAAAGTCATTTATTTCATGTAGTTCCTTATGTTTCTGATGGTGAATTGGAAAGAAAATGTAGATACTTTCAGATAGCTAAAACTAATGAGATGATTTTATGCCTAAAAGCCATCTAGCCTATATTATGCTTGAAATGTGAATTATAAGACTAGTCTTTTACGAACTAACAAGTTTCTTACAACATGCCATGTACCTAGAAAACTAATTGATTTTGAACTAATTTGAGGTGCAAAGTTTTGTTCAAGTCTCTCAACTCAGATTGTTTATAGTTTTATGTAAGTCATGCTATTAATTACTTGCTAGATTAGGGGAAATTCATTGTTGTAAACTGTAGAATGAGCATTAATTTTAAGATTGAAATATATGATATAATCTTATATTTGAATATAATTACATTATCTTATAGAAAATCCCATACTAGTAGAGGATATTCAATACTTACAAGAATAATATAGATGCAGATATAGATACTATGATCTAGGTAATGTAAAATAAAGATAATCAACCAACAAAAAAGACCTTGAGAAAGAACTTACAAGAAAATTTTAACCATGGAAGAAAAAAATGAAGATAGTTGCAGACGCTTCATAACCTGTATTTCTTTACATCAGGGTTTTCTTGTCATTACAACACATTTATTTTCTACTTTTATAGTAGGCTTCAAGTAGAAATGATGTTGAAAGATATAATTTGATTAGTGAAGGAAATAATTTCAAGTGATTTCCACTATTAAAATTTTAGTCTTACCTTTTCAAAACTTAATGGCACTTGGAACCAATAGAAAGAATTAGTTGCTACATTAGGCCACAGTTCTCCAAGTCACTGAAAAATGTTCTTTGTGTGGGCAATTTTTGCAGGTTGCAAAGAGAGAGAAGTTGGCAAAGCTTTGAGAGGAAATAGCGATGCAGAATTCTATAGAGATGGAACTCAACAAAACCATAGATATAATTGGTAAATATATGGAATGGATTTGTGAGGTAGGTTTTACTTTTATTAGGTCATCATGCCTACTACATAAGAGATCTATAGATTATTCAGTTCTGTATAGTAAGTTGTGAAAGCATTTTTGAGGTATTAGCCATCCATGAATTAAAGAGCTCATCATTTTCCTATTTAATGTCTATCATTTCAATTATAATAAGTGAGATTTATTATAAAATGACAAATTATTTCAAATTCGAAAGATCTAGAATACTTAGGATGAAGAGTAATGTTTTTATTTATTTTCTCAACTTTATAATATGGTATCATTATCTATACAAGAATGATGTTGAACACTTTGTTGTTTAAAATTCAATGGTTTTTGTATACTTTTTTTCTATAGAGAAAACCATGAGGGCAAAACAAATGTTAACAACCATGTCCCATGAGATACATTCACCATTAACTAGTGTTGTTGGCATGGTTGAAATACTTTCAACAACCAAATTAGATCCAGAACAATGGTAGTTGTTGGGTGTCATGATATCCTCTGGGGATTTGGTTCTTCAACTTATAAATGACATTCTTGACCTGTGCATAGTTGAATCAAGTTGGGACTTTGATATTTATGTAGATTATTTGCTAAGCTCTATCCTTGAGAACTTATTTGAAATGTTCTAGCAGTAAAGAATGGTTCTAAGATAGGTATACTTGTAATCTTTAGTTGTAATTTTTTTTAATTCTGCTTTATTTTTTTAATGCTTTTTTAAATAATCATGAAAAATAAATAACACCAGTTATTACCAAAGAAAGTCTTTGTAGCTTAAAACAAACAAACATCAAATTTCTTTAGGCAGAATTATTAAGAAAATGAAACAAATAAACATCAAATTTTCCTTATGTCTCTTAATGATAAATTTACATAGGTTGTTTTGAAGTACAAAACTAATAGAAAACAACACAACATCTCTTCCAACAAACATAATTAGCAAGAAAAATGTCATCATAAGGTAAAAACTTAATACTTTTACTCCCAGCATTCCAAGGTTAAGAGCTCCAACCAAGTTGTGGGGAGACCAATGCAAATGAAAGGGAGCCATTTTCAAATATATCACTAGCTGAGAGTTTAAGACAAGAGATGGTAGGCTTATAGAAGTATTGTCTGAATTTTTTCAAGCTTGAGAAAGAGCTCCAATCCATGTGAAATATGGATTCAATATATAATTTTTTTAAGGTAGCATAGATGTTACACAAGAATTTAAGAAAACAAATGTGATCAATAAAAAAATACTAATGGCATCATCTCAAGGCTAAGCTATGGATTCTAACATATTAACACCTTAATTCCTATATTACAAAGAACGAGATCTAAGATGTATCTAAAAAGTGCAAATCAATATTGTTGGACAAAGAAGAAATAGATTAAATTTGGCATTGGGCACATAGGAAGCTAATGAGTTTCATGCAAAAAGATTGTGGATCAGTCCAAAAGAAGAAGAAAAATGTATTCATCTTGAGAGGAGAACTATCCACTGATTTTATTATTATAGTATAAGCTTCAACATAAAAGGAAATAAAATTAGGTCTTTTTACATCAATTTGATAGAGAGAAATTTCAAGAGAAGAACCTAGAATTTTTTAATGATTGATGGTGTATCTCATAAGATTTCCCAGCTCCTTCAACTAAGTATAACCTCAATAGAGTCCATGATTGACTTCACTACATTTAAACTTGGAACAAATAATGTCAAATTTTGTTTGTCCAATGTTTTCAAGATCACTACATCAGGATTGAAACAATATTATGTTGCTTCAATTCTCTTTGAAAGAAAACCCACTTCAAGACTTGTAGCTTACCACACCCTAGGCACTATTGATTCAACAAAACAAACCTCTTTTAGTTGGCAATGATTCATGAACATTGCATCCATGCCATCATCTTTGGTTTGCTTCTCTATGTGGATGTATTTTCTTCATAGGGGAGATATTTTGAAATCATCCAAGGCATTATATGATTTTTAGTATTTCTAGAAGTTATACAAATTGTTCCACATCAATAATAGACTATTCTACTTGGGTATGTGTTTTTAAGAAAGATTTGTATTGAAAGTTTGAAGAGTTGTAGATAGGTCTGTTGCATTGGGCTTACTTCTTGTGTTGGTTTTGCATTTTCATATGTATGGTAATAAAATATATAACCACTTAAAGCAATAGAAGATGCTGAAAATATACCATCAAATGCATACCTTGTTTAGTTTTTCCACCAAATAAAAGACACAAGAATGTTCATATTTTCTTTGAAGAGTGATGAAGGAAACAATGTAATAATGGTAGTTGTTTGTCATGAAGATCACACTAGTGAGTGGAGTCCTAAACACATTTCCTTCAAGATGCTTAATCTAAAAGCAGGCGGGGAGCCAATCTACACTAGTTGGGATGAGAGATGGTGGTTCTTGAGAGCTCAACAAACAAACATGCATGAACATGACGCCAAAAGTAAAACCCAATTTGCTTTGTTTTACCCATCTTATATTATTAAACCTGATTTGGTAGAAATTTTGACCAAATTGGGAAACCCTAATTTGGTCAAAATTTTGACCAAATCAGGCAAAAAAAAACATTCATAGGCCAATATTTACATTGGTCAAAAATTTAGGTAGAAAATTAGGGGGAAACGTACTAGTGTAGGGTTGAGGCTTCTAACAAGGCCTAAGTCCTCTAACAAAGACCATGACACTATACAAATGTAATAGACTCCTAACAAGGTCAATATCTTTAACTAGATACTTTTCATTAGTGGATCATTTCGTGGATACCATTCCCACTAGGGTTTTCCCTAGTTAGAAAAATATGGTGTTATGAGTTACTTTATTTCATGGTTATGTTTATTGTTCAACATAGTTTTTTTACTTTCTTATGCAAGTTATAAAGTTTTTAAAGATATCTAGTTTTGGGAAAAAGTTTGTGAAATACTGATGCATTCCCACTCTTAGTATAGCTTATTTCTAACAATTGGTATTAGAGTATAGTTACTCAGAGAAGGCTTAACAAGTTGAGTAAGATCCCAATAGATATGGAACAATTACAAAAGAACCTAGAGGAAGCTCTTGAGTAGATTGATATTCTTATTGAAGAAAGAGATGCTTTGAATGAAATATATGAAGATACTAAAGCCTAAAGAGGGAAGATGAATGATAAGAAAATTTAATAAAAATCCTAAAGATCAGATCAAGGACAGTGATAAAGTTTCAAGACTAAAGAAAGAAAGTGAGACCATGAAGCATGAACTTAAGATTACAAATCTAAAGTTGAGCTTTAAGGATGATTCCAATAAAGTTGAATTAGATTTGAAGTCTAAAAATGCAGATCTGAGATCCAATCTTACTAAAGTGACATCTGAGCTTGAATCTACAAAGTTGCAGTAGGTAGTGTTGGAATATTCAGGATATGACAGGTTACTAAGAGGGGAGGGGTGAATTAGTAACCTTAAAACTTTTCATTAATTTACCACACATCCATCTATACTACTGCATGCATAAATTCTGAAACATAAAACAATCATTGCATAAGAGAACACAATATTTGGTGACCCAGAAACCTTCCAAATAGAAAGTAAAACTAGGGTGGCAATGATACCCACAAAACTTCAATACTGCAATATAAAGTTGGCCGATTAAGGCTTACATTGAACACTTCTAGTGATCTGCCCTGTTAGGAGCACAAAGGGCTGCTAGGTCCACCTTGTTAGAGGATTTGCAAACATACAATGAAGTATGCACTCTATTAGGAGATTTGTACAAAGACTGTTAATTCTACCTTGTTAGAGGATTTGAAAAAATTGATTCACCTATTAGGATGAAGCAGTGGATCTACTTGTAACTAATTTCTGATAAGAACCCTTATGCACTGGTCACCTCATGTGATGGATATAACTTCTCAATCTCTAACTTGACCTTGTTGTGTACCTTGAACTGTTGCTAATGATCTTTCGCATATACTTCACATTACTTTTCAATTCCTTCTCATTCCATGCATCATACATTCATACATACTTGATATCTTACAATACATCTTACATATATACCTTTCAAACTTACAAAATTACAAAGTCGGCCAAAATACAAGTAAACAAATACATTACAGAGTCGGCCCAATAGTAAATAACTCGGGTTCACTAAACTGACTTGGTGACCTTCTGATACTCAGCGTCCACTACATTACTCAGCATTGTCATGCAATCGATAGAAGTGAAGGCTTGGTCCATACTAATCACTTGATGTAGTTCTAAACTCGGTAACCACTGGTGACTCGATAGATGTAGTGTCACTTGGTAGATACTGTACACTGAGTTTACCTTGCTTCACTCGGTAAACACTGAATCTTTCATTGCTCGATTTGCACTGAATCTTCATGACACAAATTATCTACTTGATAGACACTATGAAGCACAGTAGATACTGCGAAGCTTGGTAGACACTGCTGGACTTCACATTGTCTGAATTTGCTCGGTAGCCACTGTCTGCTCAGTGTAAACTACTGAACTACTAAGTTTACAAGGTAACCACTTGATGCTCGGTAAGCATATAGAATTGAGTAAGTGTTGTCACTAATGACAAATAAATCATAATGCCAACAATCCACCCCTTTGGCATTAGTGACAAAAACACTTATGAATCAAAACTGACATTTTGATTTACTCTGCTATATACATATCTTACATGTCTCACATATCTCACATATCTCACATATCTCCCCCATACATATGGTATGCATAGCTTTTATCTGTACAATGTCTTTCTTATTCCTTATTCATCTCATATTCCCAATTTCAACAATCTTATCTCCCCCTTTTTGACAATAATGCCAAAGAATTTATATACAATAAATTTAAATTGAGACACCAAAATGTGAGAGAAAATTTGAGTGTACCTTAAGAATAAGAGACAATGTCTTATCCCAGTTGTCTTGGAAAATTTTGCAGGTGGAGAGAGCCACTTGAACTTCTATAGAAAGTTCAATCATATGATGTGCTATTGAAAAATTGTTGTCATGAATCAATGTTTTTGAGTAGGCAATGTGTTTCTACATTTGATCCATGACTGGAAGAATCATATTTTGAATGTCAATTAGTGTAGATCAGATTTTGGCTTCTTCTTTGAGTAACTCTACTTGTATTTCAGACAAAAATTTCACCTTTGTGTGATGGGATGAGCTTGAACTATGGTCAAGATGCAACTTTTGAGCACTATCCTTCATTTCAACATCTAATTTATTCAATTTTTCTTTGACTTCCTTAGTGAACTCGGTAACATCATAGAGCTTGCCAAAAAGTGATGTTACATTTGTGAACGCTTCCTCAACATTGCTCAAAATTGAGATTAATTCAACCTATTTTATTGCAATGTGTTGAGCAATGTGCTCAAGCACTTTATTATCAAATTTATTTTCCACCTTTTCAATGAGTTTCTCTTGCCTAGAGTTGTCCTCATTGAACTTATCTACAACCTCTTCTAATTGCAACAAAATGTAGTGAGATGAATTAACATCAACACCAATAGCTTCAATAATTATATTTTTAGCATTTTCTATTATATCATATTTTCTATCTCTCTCTTCTATGAGTTGCTTTTGCCTTGCCTTCTGTTCTAGAAGCTGACTAACCATTCTCATCTCACTGGCTAAGGCATTGTCCAAGTCTATCTTTGGAATAATAATTTTTGTATCCAAATCTATATCTTCATCAATTTTTTTTCTAGTAAGCAGAAGTTTTAGAGGAGTTTTTGGTTTTACTTCTGTGTTTACTTCCTTGGATTTGGAATTAAAGACAATAGTTGACATAAGATGGACTAGCAAAAAATACTTGAATAGATGCGACTGGAGGAAAGCTGAGAGAAGTATCAGCTGAATCCAAAATTGGTGTCCTTCCCAAAAATGATGTACAAATAGGTAGTGTATAGACTAAAATATTCACAATTGGAGTTGTAGACAAAATTGTAGAAAGAACTATAGAACTTACTATACATTGATCAGAGGAGGTTGACACAGTTGATGCTGCAATCTTCATTGGATCATCTTCTTCATCCTCTTCCTCCCTTTTCTTCCTCTTTAGCTTCTTCCCCTTTCTCTTCATCATCAGACCTTAGTGCCTGATCATCACTAGCACTTGGAGCACTGTCATCTCCTTCATCACTATTGGTGCCATCATCATCCTTGATTACCACTGGATCATTACTGGGCTTATGTAGATGATATATGTTCTTCCACATGTTTGTTGCATCTCTAACAACATGCTCAATATCCTTGATTAAAATCAAACATGTGTGAAATCTGATCGTCATTTTACCTTCATTGTTCTTCATTGTTGCCTTTATTTCTGCCTCAGTAAGACTCGGTAGAAGATTCTTCAAGGATCGCTCATATATGTCCTTGGCTGTTTGGGTGGTTGACTCCCACCTTGGTTGCAATCTTACCAATAGCTCTTTGGAAATTTGAGGGGCAATCTGGTCTAGGGAGTATTTCCATTTTCCCATCTTATTAAGTACTAGTTCCTCAATCTACGTCTTTTATGCATCGGTCCATGTTTCAAATTTCAATGCTTTAAAATTTGTGATGCTAGCTCCCTCTTCCATCTATTTCAATCTCTCTTGGAAGGTCATTTGGGGCTTGTTGAATACTACTTCATCCTTATTCTTACCTTCTCCTCTTCTTGTGAAAATAGTTCTGGAGGCCTTTGGGGGTTTTGTGATGATAACCCTACCTTTCTTCTTTGCAGGCTCTGCCTCCTTCTTTGATTCTTCCTCTTTGTTTTCTATTTCCTACTCCTCTTCTTTGTCCTCACCTTTTCCTTTGGTAATCATCAAAGGCTCAGTAGCATTTTTTAACTTGGTGACCTTTCTCTTACCTTTATTGATTGCTTGGGGAAGTTTGATCTCCAATTCTATTCTAGCTTTAGCCTCATCATAGGTTCCAAAAATTGGTTGCTTGGGGTCTACTGGCTCATTCACCAGTGCTTCAATGATATCTCTGGTTTCATCAATGTTTACCTCATAAGGTATATGTTTTACCCATGCAACTCGGGGCCTAACTGCCTGAATATATACTCTATCACAATCAACCATAAAAAAAAATAATCTTTGTAATTTTCAACAAGTTTAGGAGGGGTTTTGAACCTGTTGTTCATCCTCTCCTTGAAGTCCTCAAAATAGTTGTCCATTATGCTGTCAAAATTGACACCCATTTCTACTATAAACTCATTAATTTGATATAGAATAGGGACATCCTTTCTCCATACCACATAACCTTTGGAGGGAAATATTTTTTGTACATAGAAGAATAAACATGTCAACAGTGATCTAAATTTACAGGGGTTATTCTTAGACGATCTGATACTATCCATGTTCTTGTTCAGTTGTCTTAACATTAGGTCAGACAAGTCATACTCCAAATTCTTCTTCAAAACCTTAAATGCCAGGTCTATGGCCTCACACAACACATTGTTCAATCAGCTTGAACTATAGATCTTGTGAGCTATCACATGAATTCCATATCTAAGTTTTACGTCGATAACGATGCTAACCTTTAAGCCTCTGCCATCCCACTCGACTAGGGTTTTCTTCTGAAGTTCATCCCGACCTAGGGTTTTAGTAGATTTGGCTTTACTGAGTATGGGAAGGCCAGTAATCTTGTGAATCATTTTCTTAGTGATTAATACGGGTTGCTCCAACGATAGCTAACGATTGTGAACACGGCTACGGATGTATCTAATCCATTTTATTTGGAAGCTTCTTGGCATGTGGGAGATGTGGGTCAACCCTTTTGTCTCTAGATGTTTACGTTCGAGTTTTAGAGAGCCACTAACACACATTTCTTCTAACATGCTATCCATTTCTAGGGTTCCTATTTCTTGAATAGAACATTTGAAATGAGTTCATATATCATTGATTAAAAGTACCTTTGGTGGAATTTGCGATTGTGCGCCATTAGGGTCTAGTGCCTCTACAACTGCGGGAACCAACTTAAAGTTCGGTGCTTTCCATTCTGTACCCTTGACCAACATTTTTGATCCAAATTTTGCCTTGTTGGTGCTTGTGCTTGCGGAAGCCATTATTGCTCAGTAAGTGATGGAAATCTTTGATCAAATTTCTTTAACTGCAAATTCACTCAAAATTGCTTGAAGTCGCTTGAATGCACCTATAAATCTTATAGCTCTAAGAATACAATGAAAAATGAAATTGAATTTTGCCCATTTTGATAAAAAGTTTTCCATTAATGCTAGGTACCATGTTGTCATAGTGTGTGACAGACTGTCATCCACTAACCTAACTCGACATGAGTATCAACTCGGTAGACAAACAAAATTCTCTTTACTCCCAACCTCGCTCGGTAAAATCTTTAACTAATTTTCTTAGTAGAGTCTGATGCATTCAGTGAAAGATAACTTTTTTGAGATCCCAATGTATCTACAATATTGATTGGATCATTTTGCTTGCCTTACATTTCTTGGAACTGCTTATGATTTTCTTGGTGAGTATAGCTCCAACACGTTTTTGGGAATTTAGTTTGAGGGGATGGAGTCACCCGCTTCTTGAGTGACTTCACTTCCATGATTTGAGCTTGTATCTTCAGTGGATTTAGGAATCCATTTTCGCTTCATCTGTTTCCTTATGTTGTCAGCCCTTGCTTTCTTTTCATCTTCAATTCTACCTATATTCATGCATTTTTCAGCTATATGATCGAGTTCAGTGCATGGATAACACCTTATAGTAGTGTCCTTCTTCCTTAGGTGATGTCTTGCACAGTTTATACCAATGTGTCCATATTCTCCACAATAATGACATCTGCACCAGTTATTGTAGTCCCATCCAAATATTGCATTTACAAGTTGTTCTATTGGATTGAATGTTTTGGATCTGCATTGAGATGCCTTGGGACCATGCTTCTTGCATTTGTGACAATTACCTTCAAATTTTGGTTTCTTCTTGCATTCATTGGCTTTGTGACCATGCTGATTATAGTTATAGTACTTTCCTTTTCCATTGCTCTAGCATTTGTTTGATGTGTGACCAATTTTTCCACAATGATTGCATGAGGGTTTTAGATTCCTTTTAGCACCTTGCTTGGAAGATTCACCTTGGTCTTCATTGTATCCAAGTCCTACTTTATCTTTTTTCTTATGAAGATTCTGCTCATTTTGTTGTATCAGTTGATTCATGTCTTCTTGTGACTCATCATCCTTTCATTGATTTTCTTTTCAGTATTTAGTACATTCTTTAATTTTTCAATAATTTTCTTTTCACATCTGAGTTCTCTTAGTATTCTTTCATTAATTTCCCTTTCATTATTTAGATCACTTCTTATTCTTTCATTCCATGCTTTGAGACTCCTTATTTCTTCATTTGCTCTAGAGATTTGATCAATGAGATCTTCATGCTGATTGGATTGATTGTTTCTTGCCTCCATGCCTTCATTTTCCTTGTTTCTTTGTTCCAAAACTTCACATAGCCTGATTGATTGAATTTCTTGTTCTCTTTTAAGTTTTCTTACTTCTTCCTACAAAGAGCCATTCCTTGCTAGGAGTTCCTTGATTGCCTCATTAGCTTCATCTGAGCTACTTGATGGTAAAAGGTCTTCAATATATTCTTCAACATACTAATGGTCATTCATTTGTCTTGCAAGTTCCTTCCTTATCTTTAGGGATTGGGAAAGATGCTCCTTTTCTTCTTTGAGTTGAGCCATGGCCATTTCCAGATCTAGCTTTTAATTTTCAATTGCCTTGTTAAGTTTGAATATCTCCATCTGTCCTTAGATCTTTGCTCAAGCTGCTAAACTTTTATCCTGAGAACCACAAAGCTCTGATACCAATTGTTAGAATATTTAGGATATGACAGGTTACTAAGAGGGAAGGGGCAAATTAGTAACCTTAAAAATTTTCATTAATTTACCACACATCCATCTATGCTACTGCATGCATACATTTTGAAACATAAAACAATCATTGCATAAGAGAACACAATATTTGGTGACCCATAAACCTTCCAAATAGAAAGTAAAACTGGGGTGGGGATGATGCCTACAAAACTTCAATACTATAGTATAAAGTTGGCCAGATAAGGCTTACATTGACCACTTCTGGTGATCTACACTATTAGGAGCACAAAGGACTGCTAGGTCCACCTTGTTAGAGGATTTGCAAACATAAAATGAAGTATGCACTTTGTTAGGAGATTGGTTCAAAGACTGTTAAGTGTACCTTGTTAGAGGATTTGAAAAAATTGATTCACCTATTAGGATGAAGAAATGGATCTACTTGCAACTAATTTTTGATAATATCCCTTATGTACTGATCACCTCATGTGATGGATATAACTTTTCAATCTTTGAATTGACCTTGCCATGTACCTTGAACTGCTGCTGATGATCTTTCACATATACTTCACATTACTTCGCAATTCCTTCTCATTCCATGCAACATACATTCATACATACTTGATATCTTACAATACATCTTACATATATACCTTTCAAACTTACAAAATTACAAGGTCGGCCAAAATACAAGTAAACAAATACATTATAGAGTCGGCCAAATAGTAAATAACTCGAGTTCACTGAACTGACTCGGTGACCTTCTCATACTCGGTGTCCACTACATTACTCAACATCATCATGCACTCGGTAGAAGTGAAGGCTCAGTCCATATTAATCACTCAATGTAGTTCTGAAGTTGGTAACCATTGGTGACTCGGTAGATGTAGTGTCACTCGGTAGATACTGTACACTAAGTTTACTTTGCTTCACTCGGTAAACACTGAATCTTTCATCACTCGGTTTGCACTGAATCTTCATGAAAAAAATTATCTACTCGACAGACATTGTGAAGCACGGTAGATACTGAGAAGCTTGGTAGACACTTCTGGACTTCACATTGTCTGAATTTGCTTGGTAGCCACTGTCTGCTCGGTGTAAACTGCTAAACTGCTAAGTTTACAAGGTAACCACTTGATACTTGGTAAGCATATAGAATTGAGTAAGTGTTGTCACTAATGAAAAAATAATCATAATGCCAGCAGGTAGAACTTGAGAAGTATAATAGTATTATGAAAGGAGAGTTAATTTGGTCTAAGCTACAACTTGAGAAGTTATATTCCAATACTGAAAAGCTTGATGAACATATCTTTGTACGAAGACCCTCCAATGATAAAAAAAAGGTTTTAGATACTTTGGAGAAAAGTCAACTAAGAAGTTTCAAGCTAGAAAGGAATCAAATCTTGTGATTCATTAGTCTAAACACAAAGAAGATAATCAGAACAAGATTGAGGCAAGTCAATATGAAATTATACCTAAGCAAGTTGAGAAAGCTAATCAGCCTGAGCAAGTTGACATATCTAAAAAACCTGAGAAAGATTCACCTAAAAAAGTAAGAAATGAATTCAAAGGTAGATGTCATGCATGCAATGAATTTGGTCACATGAAAATGGATTGCATAGTTGAGTCATTTAAACCTATTATTGACTTTTATTGTTATAATTGTCATGGTTTTGCTCATAAAGCAATAAATTGTGAACAACCTAAATTTTTTAATAGTAATATCAATAGTAGAATGTTTAGAGGTAATAACCTTGCAACAAGAATGTAATGTCCCCATTTTAGCAGTTGACCAAGTGTGTGTGCGTTAGCCTTGTTCTACATGGTCCCGAGGGCTAACGAAGGGTTTAATGGGATCTTGGAGTGTTTTGGCCTAGTCATTTCTAGTTTGGGCCAAAATGAAGTTGATTTACTCAGTTTCAGGCATACTTACTATTTTTAGTAAGTCAACACGACACAGTGTAGGTCAATTTTGGTGATTGGATTCAATACTCCTCGGTGAGAGCTTTCCGATGAGCTATCACTCACATTATTCAGAGTCTGATTGCTAATACATTTTAATGCCTGAAGTTTTATTAAAGTAACGTCTAATTTAATTGTAAAATATTAAAGTGTTACTTTAATATTTATTTTATGGTGATGTGTACCCAAGGGAGACATAAGGGGTATTTTAATATATGTTTTATATTACACATCTTTTATCCCACATTTCCCATAGGAGTTGAGCGGACCCGTGGGAATAGAATAAAAGGAAGCATTTGTGGCTTCATTAGACAGGTTGAATATGAGAAGAAATAGGTGTGTGAGTTACAGCTCTGTTCTTGGCATTTGAGGACGTTTATCCTCTCTTGTAACATTCTAGATGTCATTCCCTTGGGGTTTGGCCTTTGGAATTCTTTCTTATTGGCTTCATTATCAGGCAATTTAGTTGCATTTCCGGCTACAGGCAGATTTGATATTTTGCTCATATCTTCTTCACTACTTGTTCGACGCTTATGCCGCTTGGAGGGAATGGTATTATGAAGGTAGTAGACTGATTGAAGGACAAAGTATTGTAGCAGCAAGTTCGTAAGCATGGGCTGGAGTATTATAACAATATTGCTGAAGTAATTAGTGAGTTGATAAATCTACCATGTATTTGGTTTTATGAATTCTGAAAATAACATTTTATTAGCAACAGTTCATTTCCACTTTGCATATTATTGTAGTTTCTTTCTTGTTTATGTTGTATGATACCAATTCCATGCACAAAATACAACAAACAAATAAACGTTTGATTTTCAGAGTTATAAGGGGTTTTAATAAGTTGAATGCAAACTGTTTGACATAATTCCTTTCAACAATTTGGTTTAGTTTTTTTGGGACATCCAGGGGTGCCCATTACAGTGGTATCAGAGCTATAAGTCCTGCCATCCTGTGGAGGTCTTATAGGGAATTTGGAACAGCCGGATAGAGGGAAAAAGTGTTTGATGAAATGTCAAAACACTAAAATCAGATATAAGTAAAATACACAGGCTAAGTATTTATGTTTGAGCATGCGAAAAGGGTCTTATAATTTCTGCGATACCAGAGCAAGACAAAATAGGATTTCAGACTTGCAAAGCAAACAGTCTAGTACGTCCATGCAGGTGGACATTGAATCTAACCATATAGACACAGAGGAGATATTCTTTGATCAGGATAATAATATGGGTGATCGAGATGACAGGAATACAGGATTAGGCGGAGGCGAAAATGTTGGTCCAGATCAAGGGGAGGTACTATTCAGATAGTTACTGTATACATTAGAGCAAGGGCAATGTATGCAGCAAGAGAAAAATAGGTGAATGGACATGATGTTGCAGCTCATGGCTAGACAGATGGGTGTCAATATTAATCCAGGTGATGCCAACAACAGAAACAATAACAATGAGGGAAACAATAACAATGGGGGAAACAATAACCATGGAGGCCAAGGCAACAACAATGGTCTTGAGAATAACATTAATAGTAATAATGGACACGGCAACAATGGGAATGAGGCTGATAACTTTAGACATGTTGCACGCCCAGCACGGACTGCGAGCTCGAGACCTCTTCTACCCACTTTCCCACCCAGAGATCTGGTTCAACCAGTAAATGAACCATAGATTACTGAGTTACAAGATTAGTTTAGGAGGGACTGGGAGGCTAGTGGATCGGAGTTTCAGGCGGATATTTCTCTTAGAGATTATATGGACTTGAGGATGAGACACATGCCTAAAGCAGGAGGGAGGAATCAAAACTTTGAGCTGAGGAAGAAAGTTGGAAAACTTTCTTTAACTTATTATGATGCTTCAGGGAAGATGACTGCACAAGCTTGGGTGCAGAAGGTAGATACATACTTGCTGCTAAATCCTATGCTTGAGAAGGAGGCTATCAAGTATGTGGCTATGCACTTGGATGGCGTTGCACATGAATGGTGGCATCATGGCATGGTGACTTTGGGGCATAATTAGATTACATCCTATGAGGAATTCACCGAAACATTGATTGGCAGATTTGACACTAAGGATCCCAAGTTACATTTCAAGGAGCTAGCACAATTAAAACAGTTAGGTTCTGTGGATGCTTACATTGCCCAGTTTCAGCGCTTGTCTGTACTTGTTACTAATATCTCTCCTAGGAGATTGGTGGTGTTATTTTGTGATGGTCTTGCTGATCCATTACGAGGTTGGGTGAAGGGACATGATCTACTCATGTTAGTTGAAGCAACTAAAAAGGCACGAGATTTAGCCCCTTCGGTATACAAAGGAAAAAACCATTCAACAGATTCTTCCTACCGCAAGGACAAAGATAAAAAATTGTTTCAGAAAGAGTATAGCAAACCCAAAGAAGGATCAAAAGGACTAGACAATGAAACCTTGAATGAACTTCGAAAGAAGAAGCTGTGCTTCCATTGTAGAGAGCCTTGGGACTTATCTCATAAATGTTCTCTCAAGGCTAAGGCAAATCAAATGGAGTATTTTTCAGCAGAAGAGTCAGAGTCAGAAGGGGAGGATCAGCACTCTGATTCAGATGAGGGTAACACTATAGAGGAGAGCAACATTCCTAAGGATGATAGATCATTGGCACGCTTGACAGGGGCCCAAAAGGCAATCACATTTAAGGTCAGGGGTACTATCCAGGGGCAGAAAGTGATATCTCTTATTGGCATTGGGGCTACACATAACTTCATAGATGTACAGTTGGTAGCCAGGAGAGGGTTACAGACAGAGGAGCATGATGGGTTTAGAGTCATGGTGGCTAATGGTGATAAGTTATTATGCACTCGAAAGATATCTAATCTTCACATCAGGTTTGGAGATGGCTACGAGTTGGAGGATGAGTTCTATGTTGTGGACATGGGAGATTATGATGTCATCCTCGGCATGACATGGATGGCTTCACTAGTTGAGTTCACACTCAATCTAGCAAAATTGGAGATGAGATTCCAGCATGAGGGCAGAACTGTGGTACTTAGAGGGCTTTCAGATGGAGGTTGCAGAGTAGTGTCCTTGAGGAGAATGCAGAGACTTTTTTTTCATGATGACATAGAGTGGGCGGCAGAGTGCCACATTATGCCAACTTCACCAGAGCCACAAGAAAAGAGTCATCCACTAGATGTCCAGAAGATACTTGATAGACACGCTAAAGTATTTAGCAATATTCCTCATGGGGTTCCTCCTGACAGAGGGAGGGAACATGTTATTGAGCTCGAGGAGGGAGCCAAACCAGTTATGATTACTCCCTATCGTCATCCTAAGAAACACAAGGATGAGATAGAGAAGGCGATTAAGGATTTGTTGGAGATGGGGCATATCAGGCCCAGTAAGAGCCCCTTTGCTTCAGCAGTAGTATTGGTAAAGAAGAAGGATGTGACGATGCGCATGTGCATCGATTACAGGGCACTGAATAAGAAAACAATTAAAAACAGGTATCCCATTCCTAGGATTGATGAGCTGATTGATGAGTTGCATGGGGCATGCTTCTTCACCAAAATTGATTTGTGATCCAGATACCATCAGATCAGGATGAGAGCAAAGGACATTGAGAAAATAGCCTTTCGATGTCACTATGGCCACTTTCAGTTCATGGTTATGCCATTTGGTCTAACCAATGCACCTGCTACATTTCAAAGTTGTATGAACCAGGTATTCAGGAAGCAGCTGAGGAGATTTTTCTTGATCTTCTTTGATGACATCTTGGTCTTCAGTAAGACCTGGGAGGAGCACTTACATCACCTGGAGGAGGTGTTATCTATTCTGGAGAGAGAGTCATTGTATGCCAAGAAATCTAAATGTGAGTTTGTCATGACTGAGCTCCTTTACCTGGGGCATATCATTAGTGCAGATGGTGTTCGGGTTGATCCCGAAAAGATTAGAGCTATTGTAGAGTGGCCTACTCCCACAAACCTTACACAACTTAAGGGATTCTTTGGTTTATGTGGTTTTTATAGGAGGTTTGTTAAGGGATTCTCATAGATTGCTACACCCTTGACAGATCTTACCAGGAAAGGAGCCTTCGTGTGGACAGGGGCAGCACAGAGGTGTTTTGAGCATTTCAAGCAGGTAATGTCTTCATGTCCAGTTCTATCTCTACTGGATTTCACGAAGCCTTTTGAGCTTCATTGTGATGCATCAGGTGATGGGATTGGAGCAATATTGATGCAGGAGAAGCATTCCATTGCATTCGAGAGTAGGAAGCTTTGAGGAGTTAAGAAAAGTTATTCTGTCTATGACCGGGAGATGTTGGCCATAATGCATGCATTGGCCAAATTTCGATCATATTTGGTAGGTGGACATTTTTTGATCAAGACTGATCACAACAGTATTAAATACTTCATGAGCCAGCGTGATCTTAATGACTGGCAACAAAAATGGGTGACTAAATTGCAGGCTTATGACTTTGACATAGAGTTTGTCAAAGGTAAGAAAAATGTGGTGGCTGATGCCTTATCTCGGAGACCTCACTTATGTGCTCTGGCAGAGATTTGAGGAGATTGGAGAGATCGGATTATAGCAGAGTATGTCGGAGATGCTTGGGCTTCTGGATTGATTTCAAGTACCATACAGGATGATCGCTATGAGGTGATAGATGGATTGATCAGAGTTCAAGACAGGGTTTATTTGATTCCGTCATCACATTTGAGAGAGGCGATACTAAAGGCATTTCATGATGCACCCACAGCTGGACATCCGGGTGTCTTCAAGACCTACAGGCAGATCCGAGAGCAGTTTTTATGGAAAGGGGTCAAGGATGATGTTCAGAGGTATGTCAAGGAGTGTGTGGTTTGTCAACAGAATAAGGGAGAGCACACATTTCCTGCAGGTTTATTACAGCCCTTGCCCATTCCTGATAGGAAATGGGAAAGTATTTCGATGGACTTCATCACTGGTTTACCACAAGTGCAGGGAAGGGATTGCATCTATGTGGTGGTGGACCGCTTGACGAAGTTTGCTCACTTCTTTGCTATTCCGTCCACTTACACATCAGCATAGGTGGCAGATCTTTTCTTTAAAGAGATATTCAGGTTACATGGGCTGCCCAGATTCATTGTCAGCGACCAGGATAGTAAGTTTATGAGTGTTTTTTGGCAAGAGTTGTTTAGGTTGTGTGGTATAGATCTTACACCTAGCACTAGTTATCATCCACAAACAGATGGGCAAACAAAGATTGTGAATAAATGGGCGGAAGGATATTTGAGGAACTATGTAACTACACAACAAAAGGCTTGGATCAGATGGTTGCATATGGGAGAGTATTGTTATAACACCACTTATCATATGTCCATCAAGATGACTCCTTTCATGGCACTCTATGGTTATGAAGCACCTAGCTTCATGGATTTAGTTTTGGGGGACAGTAGAGTGCCCAAAGCTAAAAACTTATTGCAGGATAGTCAGGACATCCTGAAAGTGCTCAAAGAGAATATACAACAGGCCCAGAATCAATAGAAATTGTATGTTGATTAGCACCGAATAGAGCGCAGCTTCAAGGTAGGGGATATGGTTTACTTGAGGCTACAACCATATAGACAGTCATCGCTCAAGAAGAGGGGAGCTGAAAAGTTGAAACCTAGATTTTATGGTCCCTACAGGTTGATTCGCAAAGTGGGCAAAGTCGCCTATGAGCTTGAGCTTCCAGAGGACAATCGAGTGCACAATGTGTTTCATGTGTCTAGGCTTAAGAAAGCCATTGGTCAGAGTGTAGTGCCTTCTGCAGATTTACCCCCTTTGGATGAGGAGGGGAAGCTTGTGTTAGTACCTGAGGCTATTCTGGATACCAGAGAGAGGAAGCTTAGAAACAGGATAGTGAAGGAGTATTTGGTCAGATGGAAAGACCTGCCGGAGGAAGATTCTACATGGGAGAGTGAGCAGGTTATTCAGCAGGCTGGACTGAGATTTCTTGAGGACAAGCAATTTCAAGGGGGGCAGACTGTAATGTCCCCATTTTAGCAGTTGACCAAGTGTGTGTGAGTTAGCCTTGTTCTACATGATCCTAAGGGCTAACGAAGGGTTTAATGGGATCTTGGAGTGTTTTGGCCTAGCCATTTCCAGTTTGGGCCAAAATGAAGTTGATTTACTCAGTTTCAGGCATACTTACTATTTTTAGTAAGTCAGCAGGACACAGTGCAGGTCAATTTTGGTGATTGGATTCGATACTCCTCGGTGAGAGCTTTCCGATGAGCTATCACTCGCATTATTTGGAGTTCGATTGCTAATACATTTTAATGCCTGAAGTTTTATTAAAGTAACGTCTAATTGAATTGTAAAATATTAAAGTGTTACTTTAATATTTATTTTATGGTAATGTGTACCCAAGGGAGACATAAGGGGTATTTTAATATATGTTTTATATTACACATCTTTTATCCCACATTGCCCATATGAGTTGAGCGGACCCGTGGGAATAGAATAAAAGGAAGCATTTGTGGCTTCATTAGATAGGTTGAATATGAGAAGAAATTGGTGTGTGAGTTGCAGCTCTGTTCTTGGCATTTGAGGACGTCTATCCTCTCTTGTAACATTCTAGAAGTCATTCCCTTAGGGTTTTGCCTTTGGAATTCTTTCTTATTGGCTTCATTATCAGGCAATTTAGTTGCATTTTCGGCTACAGGCAGATTTGATATTTTGCTCATATCTCCTTCACTACTTGTCGGACGCTTATGCTGCTTGGAGGGAATGGTATTATGAAGGTAGTGGACTGATTGGAGGACAAAGTATTGTAGCAGAAAGTTCGTAAGCATGGGCTGGAGTATTATAACAATATTGCTGAAGTAATTAGTGAGTTGATAAATCTGCCATGTATTTGGTTTTATGAATTCTGAAAATAACATTTTATTAGCAGCAGTTCATTTCCACTTTGCATATTATTGTAGTTTCTTTCTTGTTTATGTTCTATGATACCAATTCCATGCACGAAACACAACAAACAAATAAACGTTTGATTTTCGGAGTTATAAGGGGTTTTAAGAAGTTGAATGCAAACTGTTTGACATAATTCCTTTCAGCAATTTGGTTTAATTTTTTTGGGACATCTAGGGGTGCCCATTACAAAGAAGATCTAATGAAGGGAATAATGGAATGAGAAGAAACATTGTGTGTTACAAGTGCAACAACTTCAAACATATTGCTAGAGATTGTAGAGTACCTATTAACTAGTCTAGACCTAGATTTGGGAATAGTGTGTCAGTATGTTAGTTATGCAACAATTTGGGTCACATAGCAAGATTTTGTAGAATGGTCATGAGGAACAACATGAGGAATCCTAATTTTAGAAGGAACATGAACATAAATGTCATAAGGAATGATAGAAATAGTGATAGCCTGAAAGATAATATAAGAGAACATGTAGAAGGATATAATGAAGTATTTGTCAAAGCCAAAGGTCCAATAGGTTCACATGTGGTATTGGAAGGTCAGTCAAGTGAACCACCTGAAAGCAAATTGGAGTTAGTTGTAGTGTTTGAATCATCAAATTAAATACTTTAATAAAGGAATTAGCATAAGTGTCAGAAGTAGAATTAAGGCATGCATAGTTAGTATAAGATAGAATATGATGTGTTGAAGTCATAGCTAAGTGCACAAAAGATCTAAAGTTTGTATATGAGTGTGCAAAGGAAAACAAGTCTACTACTAACTAACAACAAGTTTTGTTGATTATGTACTTGTGCAATTAATGTAGAATTGAATTGGATGTGATTTAAGGGTCAAAATTAAGTAGTTGAGTACCATTTGATCATGTAAGAATTAAAGAAGAGATTTGGAGTGAATTTAAGGAAAATTTGAAGTGTTCTAAGAAGAAAATTGAAGCAAGCACTAGTTCTACAAAATTAAGGTATTTATCATTTGTGTGGTCATAATTTAAAGTTTCTATTCAAAAAATGGAAAATCCTACTGTATGTGATGTTAATGAAAGGCCTACATATAAATTTAAGAAGCACCACTATGTTTCAATAGAAGATGATCCCCTAGGAGCATCTTCACAAGTTCCCCATAACATTTTGCATGTAAAGACGTTAGGGCATACATTCATTGTAAGTTCAAGAGTATTGAAGATAGTGACATTCATAATTATTTGGATTTAGTTTGTAATAATGACTAGTCACCAAAATAAGGGTTTGAACACATGAATGAGTTGAACATCATTAAGCATATGTTATACATATAATTTGATAACCATGAGTGAAAGAAAATTATTTTGAGCATAATTCATGAAGATATGATATGTGTAGATGATATATTAGTTATGATAGATAATAACCTAATTCATAAGCTTACTAGACTTAGTAATGAGGGTAGCAACCAAGTGAATGAGAAGAATGTAATGAAGTTGGTAGAAACCAATCTGAAAAATAAGTTTGATGGAAGAAACATGAGGTTGAACATGATAGTCGAAACTAAAGTTAGACTAATAAGCAAGATAATTGGGTACAAAATGGATAAGAGTTCAAGATTGAACTCAATACCTGCTGGATTCATCCTTGCAACTTACCTAATGAATGTGAAGAAAGAAAAAGTGAATGTGTGAAATATTAAAGCAACAATTACTAGATAACATTGATAGAATTAAGAAGACAAAGAATGTTGGGTTTAGGTTTGAGTCTTTGATAACACATTTGTTCTTTCAAGTAATAAGAAGATTTTCCAAGATGCCAAATCATGAATGAGACACAAACAGTAGTACAATGAGCCTAATCACCTATCATTATAGAAAATAATTAGAAAATAGGATAACATAGGATATCACAAGAATGATGAAAAATTTACAAGCAGAGATGAAGTAAAGATACCGAATTCCTCCGTCCCTAGTAGAGAACTATAAAGATGACATCTATTTCATGGTTGAAACTGATGTAACATGCATGGAAGCAACAAAACCAAAGGTCAAGTTAATTGATCTTATGAGATATTAGATGATAGACAAAGTGATAGAAGGATAGGAAAATATAATCCTAGAGTCAAAAAGAGACAAAGAGTGTCATAGACGACGCACATATGGAGAGAAAGTAAAGGAAGTTCATAGAAAACTTCATAGAAAAGACATAAAGAAAAAAGTGAACAAGAAAATAGATACCATATTGAAAGAAACATGTATGATTAGAGAAGAGTACAAGGAAGCAATGTGTATTTCTCTAGAGATTAGAGCAAGTGGACATTCTGATATTCTAGTGGCTAAACCTGTAGCTATTGATATTGGATTAGTGCAAGGAGTGACAATATTTGGACCATCAACTAGTGCACCTTATGCAACAAGTTTAACTAGTACAACCATAGTTTGTACCACTTGTACAAAAGTAGAAGGATGAAGAAGATGTCACCATTGTTAAGGTGCAAATAGTTACCCCTCCTAGCACAAGAGGTCTACAAGGTTGACTAAAGTGAAACAAAAGCCAATAGAATCTCCTACACATAAAAGAACCAAGAAAATGGCTAGTGGGGCTGGAAACAGAAGTAAAACAATTCATGGGACTCAAAGGAGAAAGACTAAGATAATTTAATCTAAATTAGATGGGGAAGAAACATAGGAAAAATAGGTAGAAGAAGTGAAGGTTCTTTTTGGAAGGAAGCCTTGGAAGCCAAAGATAGAAGCACTAAACAACACAATCGTTAGCAATGGCAATTTCATAAAGCTAAATAAGTTTTATGATTTGTATGGTAATATGGATAGATTAAAAATAGAAAATCAATGAGGAAACAAGAATAATAAAATAAGAGCCATACTCATAATGGGAAGCAATTATGAGGAAATCAATGAGTAAACAAAGTAAGCAATTGTAAAAAACAAAACCTCGGTACCCAACCAAGAAGAATAAAGTAGTGATGGGGGGGGGGGGGGGGGGGGGGGGGGGGGGCAATCCCTATAATTCAAGCACAAGCAAAATAAAAGTTTGAAGGAGCACCATCAACATTAACCTCTTCAACAAAAACAACTACAGACACATTGATGACAAAGGCAATCACCACTCCATAGGTAACCATTGTTACTAACCCTATACATGTAGACAGTACAATAATTAGCTTGGACACAGTAGATAATCCACTTAAGGACTTCAAACCATCTGTTGTTGACAATTTGGTGGATTATACTAGTTCTAAGGATGAGGAAGAAGAAAAGAGGAAGAAAGAAGAGGAAGAAGGGAATAAAGAAGCAAAGAAGAAGAAGAGGTTAGAAGAAAGAAAGAATGTAGAAGAAGAAAAGAAAATAAAAGAGGAAAGTGGGAGAAGAGAAGAGAGGAAGAAGAAAAGTAGAAGGAAGAAGAGCTGAAGAAAGAATAAAAAGAAAAGGAAGAAGAGGAGAAAAAAGAAGAGGAGCAAATAGAGGAGTAGAAACAAGAAAAGAGGATTAAAAATTATTAGATGATAGTAATGCAGGAATCTGCATTCTTACCTCGGTTGAAGCACATAGAAACAAAAGGAGATAGATTTGTATTCCAACATGAGGAAGAAATTATGTTGCAAACCCATAAAAAAGCCAAATATCTACTAGGATCAGCATTGGAGAATCTTTTTGGTGATGATGATAATCAGTTAGGACTGATATCATGTTTGAGCAAACTTTTTGAGAGGAATAAGAAATTGAAAAGTCTTGAAAGAATTTTGGAAGAAGTTTTAGAAAAGATTCAAAGTGCCATATTGGTTAGAGTGATAGAAGCAGATCCCCTAGAATGAGAAAGGAAATTAGTTGAAGCCTTCAACAATGAGTTTACCCAATTATCAAAAGTAGCGAATACACAAGCACATGCAAAGCATGATGCAAGGCTATTTGATACAATATGTACAAATATCAGAAATGACTTGGTAACACTTGATACTTGTATCAAGGAACTAAGAATATGCTTAATGGAAGGAAGGAAATTGTATGAACAAAGTACCATTCCATACAATTATGTTAAAGACACAAATGATGAGCTGAATGGAAAACATAATGAATTGTAGAATCTGGTAAACAAGCTCCAACAACCAAATACAAAGATTGAAGATCTTGAAGCAACCATTGCACAAATACATGATGATATAAGGATCATTGAGCTGAAGAAATAAATGATCATAAAGAATTTCACTTTACTAAGAGAACACCTGACATTAAATATCATCAATGTATAAAGGCAGTTGGATAAATATCTTACGACAAATACATCATTTGAGAAATTTGCATGTACTCAAATTTGAATGCAATTGAATTGGTGTCCAAAGGACTATGCACCCTTCTCCATATATCATAGGAATTTAAGGATAAATGGAATAGATAATTTGAGAATTTGAAGGCAATCTTTGTAGATTGTATTTCCAAAATTTCAGCCTAAAGATAGAGGTAACATAGTTTTGACATGTATATAGACTTTGACACATTGTCATTAATGTCAGAGGGGGAGCGTATAGGAAAATTGTATGTATAATGTATATCAAAGGGGGAGTACTAATAAAGTAAAGGATTATAGTCAAAGGGGGACTAAGATTGTAATAAGGAGTTATAAGGAAAATATGGTATATGTATCAATGATCCACAGTTTTTGAATTTTGTGAAGGCCACAATTTTTCAAGCTTTATTTTGGGACTCAGCCAGTTTTCCAATATGTTGCCATCAATGCCAAAGGGGGAGATTATTGGAAATTTGGCTAGGTTAGTCATTATGATGTTGTCATTTATGGAAACATATAAGTTAGGTGAAGTCAATAGATTATAAGGATGAAGTTTTGGGATGCATACTTAGAAAATTGTCAAAGTGTTATGCAATTCATCTAATAGAAAAGTTAGAGTTTTGATCGATGCAGTTTACATAAGCCATATTACATGTGGATTTAGATACAGCTAATAGAGACTATTATGATGATGTGTACAAGTTTGCAAGATAATACATATAATACATACATAATTACAATGATTTTACCAGTTGCAGTATTGTACATGTAGAACAAAGCATGATAAGGAAATAAGTATTTTGAGTTAAGGAATTATTTTATTTATGAAATAATTACTCAACTAATTAGAGATGACATCCTAGATGTTAACCCTAATTTTGCAAGAGTTAATTTTGTATTTTGATAAGTGTAATAAAGGTATGAAGTCCAATAGAGCAAAAATTTGTGAAATAACAAGGTATAAAGGAAAGATTGCAAATGTGAATTTAAGTGTAATATTTTTTTTGTGATCAAATGAAATTGTGTATGATGGAAATTATGATATATGATTAGAGGAATGAGAGTTTGTGATAGATCTTTGTGAAGAGAAACAAAGGCAACATCAAATATTGAAGATATCAACAACAATGTAAAGGTTTTTGTATCTATCTTTTGTATTGAAGAATTTTATTGTACATTGCATGTTTTGGTAGTGGGCTCATCTTGCATACATTTGTAATTTGTATATAACAACTCCTAATAGGGTTGAGGCTTCTAGAAAGGCCTAAGTCCTCTAACAAGGAGTGAGACACTATATAGATGTAATAGACTCCTAATAGGGTCAATATCTTTAACCACATACTTTTGATTGGTGGATCATTTTGTGGGTACCATCCCCACCTAGGTTTTCCCTCGACTAGGGTTTCCCTAGTTTAAAAAAATAGTGTATGAGTTACTTTATTGCATGGTTATGTTTAGTGTTCAACATAGTTAGTTTACTTTCCTATGCAAGTTATAAAGTTGTTAAAGATATCTAGTTTTGGGAAAAAAATTGTGAACACTGATTCAACCCACCCCCTCAGTATTTCCTATTTCTAATAGGACCACCTCAAAATCATCCTCAAAGGGGGGATTATTTAAACTCATAAACTCTCCATTATCAATAGAACCATAGGAAGGTCCATTTGAGTTAATAGGGCTGACATTTATATCATTACAAACTTCATTATTATCATCACTAGCAGATTATGCATTAGGGTTAGCATTACTTCCAACATTTCTTAGATTATTAGCATCCTTTTTTGTTGATTTAACTCAAACTTAGGGTTTTGTAAATTCTTAGGGTCAAACATATTAGCATGAATGTTGATTGTATTCTTGTGGGGGATTATCCTAAGAATTGAAGAGACTATTTATGATTGACATGTTGCATTCATGACTGTGTTTGTCATTGATGTCACCATAGTATGGTTTTTGTAAAGACTAGTAGAGTAGCAGATATAGAAAAAGGTTGTATGGACTATATGTTGATGATTAGGTCAAGTGTAGTAGAGGAAATGTTCTACAGTATGTCCCAATGAAGTAGACAAGAGCATAGGTAGAGAGTTGAAGATATGAAAGAGTTATTCATGATCTACAGAGGACAATATTTTGACAGAGTATATCAGAAGCAATTTCTGATGTTTGGATTGCATCTTCTAATAAAGATAAAATCTTGATATGTTAAGTTGGACAGTGATATTAGATAGTTTGATGGTGATGACAGCAAGTGCTCAAGGAAAAAATTCACACGTGTGAGAATTTTTAATGACTGTGAGCTGACACTAGTATATTTTGACTCATTTTTCAATGAAAATTGGTCAAATCTTTGACAAACTATTCTGTCACTATTTTTATTATCAAAATTTTGACCAATTTTTTATTTGGTCAAAATTTTGATGAAATTATTGATGATCGCTATATGTTATAGTGATAAGCCCCTTTTTCACTCACCAAAAACACGCATTGCCATGACTTATAGCGATATCTCCTCCTTTTCAATATAAGAGTTTTCTATATTCTATAATGATAAGCCTCCTTTTTTAATCACCAAAAACACTCATCACCATGACTTATAGTGATATCTCCTCCTTTTCGATAGAAGAGTTTTCTATATTCTATAGTGATATCTCTTCCTTTTCGACAAAAGAGTTTGCTATATTCTATAGTGATATCTCCTCCTTTTTTATCATCGTAAACACTCATCACCATGACTTATAGTGATACAAAATCTCTATTTCTCATCATTTTAATGATTATATTTATTTTCTATTTGTCATTGATCGCTATATGTTATAGTGATAAGCCTCCTTTATCATTCATTACTATATTGTTTTTGTGGTTTCTTTGGATAGCGGTAAAAGGATCAGTATATGTCATAGAAATATAATTTCCTCTCAAGATTAGGCCTTCTCTGTATAGTGATAGAATGTTTTTCTATATTCTATAGCGATATCTCCTCCTTTTTGGTCACCGAAAACACTCATTAACATGACTTATAGCGATACACCATCTCGATTTCTCATCATTGTAATGATTATATGCAATGAAAACACAAAAAAGATATAGCAATCAATGATAAAGTAAGGAGATCACCATGAGATATAGCAATTATCACTAATTGAAATGACAAGGTTTTAGCTTTGGTGATTAGTGATTGTAAGGAAACTAAAGGAAACTCAGGTGCAGAAACAACTTCCTACGCTAATCCCTTAAGGAAAGTATTGTGCAAATTCTATTTAAATCCTTACAAATTTAGATTCAATATTATGTAAACAACAATATTTTTGTCAACCATGAATACAAAAAAATAGATAGAGAAAGAAAACACAAACACAAAGATATTCCGATGGGGAAAAACCTTTGGGTAAAAAAACCCCACCCCTCCAAAACCTGCATAATGTATTATCTTCAACACAAAGGTTACAACACACTTGCAATGCAAGTTCTTTTAGGACATGGAAGACAAATCCAATTGCAACAAAACACTACCAACAATACTCTCTCTCTCTCTCTCTCTCTCTCTCTCTCTCTCTCTCTCTCTCTCTCTCTCCTATATGTAACCCTAAAGTTGCTTATATCATGCACTTTCTATTTTAGGGCAACTTCCAAGGAAGAACCATATTAGAGTTTTACCATTCTCCGAAAAAGTAGGAACCCAAAAAAAATTGTGGCAATCCTGTACGCTAGATGGAGACTCGAGTGTACAATACTCAATGACCAATTGCCACATGTCTTCATTTCTTCACCCATCATCATATCTTCCAAAGATAGCTCTTACATGTCATAGGAATTTTTCATAACTATTTTAGTCATGATCTCCTTACACACTATTCAAGATGCTGACACATGCAAGTGGAGTGATACATCAACATGCCAACTAGACATGTACACTCACACTTAATTACATTATTTGCCAAAAATACATTTACAAAACAAATAATAAGAATAGGAATTATCCAAGGTTGAGACACCTTATTCCTAGCATTCTCCCACTTTTTGAATGCCTTATAAGAGCAAGAGGAACATAACAGGAACTAACTGCTATAGGCCAAAAGGCCCATAGACTTCGGCCCATAGACTTCGAACACCATCTAAACTTCTTTGTGCCCACTGGTTTCATCAATGCATCTGCAAAATTCTTTACAGTATCTACCTTCTCCAAATTTACCTTTCCATCTTCCACCATATCTCTCACAAAGCAAAACTGCACATCAATGTGCTTCGTTCTGGCATGGAAAGTTGGATTCTTTTCAAGGCAAATAGCACTCTGACTGCCACACCAAATAGTAATCTATCCTGCACCAACACCAATATCAGAACACAATCTCCTAAGCCAAATGACTTCCTTAAAAGCATGATTAGTAGCCATGTACTCAGCTTCTATAGTGGAAAAAGCAACCACAAGTTGTCACTTACTCATCCAACTGATGGCATCACCAAACATAGTGAACACATAATCACTGGTGGATATCCTATTGTCAATATCACTTGCCCAATATGAATCCATAAACCCACAAATGCAAACTGAATGCGAAGCTCCAAAAGATTTACCATGATAATAAATGGAGTAATCTAATGTACCCCTCAAATATCTAAATACTCGCTTAACTACATCCCAATGTACCTGTCCAAGATTAGCCATAAATCGGTTCAAAATTCCCACTGCTTGGGCAATGTCTAATCTAGTACAAACCATAGCATACATAAGACTGCCAATTGCACTAGCATAAGGCACTCTACTCATTTCCTCCACCTCACTAGGATTTTTTGGACAATCATCTATAGATAACTTTGTTCCCATAGAAATAGGAACACACAATGGTCTACAATTTGTCATGTTGAACTTGTCCAACACAGACTTCACATACTTACTTTGACTCAACCAAAGTTTTTTGTTAGACCTATCTCTACTAATTTCCATACCCAAGATGTACCTTGCCACTCCAAGATCTTTCATCTCAAAATGTGCTGAAAAATTAGATTTAAAATTAGAAACCATACCCTTACCCTTCCCAAAAGACAACATATCATCAACATATAATGCAACAATAAGAAGACAATCATTTTTAACTTTGAAATAAACACAATGATCTGATTTTGATCTTGCAAATCCAATTGACAACACAAAGGCATCAAAATTAAGGTACCACATCCCAAGAGATTATTTCAAACCATACAAAGACTTCTTTAATTTGCAAACCAAAGATTCTTTACCTTTAGTAATGTAGTGCTTAGGATATGACATATAAATCTCTTCCTCCAAATCACCATGAAGGAAAGTTGTCCTCACATCCATCTATTTTATCTCTAAATCATATGATGCAACAAGAGATAAAAGAAATCTAATAGATGTCAACTTTGCAACAAGAGAGAATATTTCACCATAATCTATTCTCTCTACCTATGAGTACCCCTTTGCAACCAATCTAGATTTATACCTTTCAACACTGCCATTTGTACAGAATTTCTTCTTGAACACCCATTTTCTACCAACAGGTTTCCATCCTTTAGGAAAAGCTACAAGGTCCCAAGTTTTTTTTTTATCCAATGAAGCCATCTCATCATCCATGGCCTCAATCCAGGAACATGAATCTTTCATATCCAAAGCCTCTTTCATAGATCTATGCTCATTAGTGTTAGTAATCAAAGCAAAAGAAAAATTGGAATCTAACATAGAATAACCAAACCTTTTTGGCTACTTTCTTACTCTCATAGATCTCCTCAAGGGCTAAGGTTGAGGTTGTTCTTCCTCTTCTTTTGAACTATCAGAGCTACTAGAGCTCTCCTCATCATTAGACCCAACATGGTCTTTCTATTTAGTATTCTTAGGGGTAGGAGGTAACTAAACAATATCTTCCTTCTTTTCCCTTTCATCTGCTTCTAGCACAGTAGGAGAAGATGTTAGCTCTCTAAAAATAACATTTCTACTATACAACACCTTACTAGTCATAGGGTCCCAAAGATTGTATCCTTTCACACTAACATTGTATCCAATGAAAATACATTTGATAGCTTTGTTTCCAACTTAGATCTTTTCTCCTTTGGAACATGTGCATAAGCTTCAAAACCAAAAACATGAAGATTTATAATTGAAGTCTTCTTACCAGACCAAAATTCCATTGGTATCTTACCAACAAGGGCTAATGTAGGAGATCTATTACCCAGATAGCAAGCAGTAGCCACAACTTCAGCCCAAAACCTTTGTTCAAGACTAGGTCCACTAGGCATACTCCTAGCCTTCTCCATCAGTGTCCTATTCATTATTTTTGCAACTCCATTTTGCTATGGGATGTAAGGAGTTGACTTATGCCTCTCAATACCTCATTCTTTGTAGAACTATTCAAAATTTGCTGAGAAAAACTCACCACCATTGTCAATTCTCACACACTTAATCTTCTTACTAGTCTGATTTTCTACAAGAGCTTTAAATTCCTTGAACTGACTAAAGACTTGTGTCTTACTTTTTACAAAATAAATCCATGTCCTTCTACTCTAACCATCTATGAAAGATAAAAAAAATACAAATTTGGAGATTGAAGGAACTTTTATAGGACCAAATACATCAGAATGAATAAAATCCAAAACATCAAAAGATTTGTGAGAGCTAGAGTAAAACTGAACATGATTTTTTTACCATAGACACAATGTTCATAGAATTCAAACTCGAGATTACAATCATTTAACCCTTTAATGAGGTTCTTTTTTTTCAGGGTTTTGAGACTCTTCTCACCAATGTGGCCAAATCTCATATGCCACAACATTGTCTTTTCTACAGGAATCTTTCATTCCAATGTGTTTGCACCCTTAGGTACATATGTTCCACTGCCATCGAAACCAATAATGATAGTCTTTTTTACTACTTATTCAGATGGTCAAGATGAAGTGATAGCTTCTCTCTTCTTTGAAATAGAAGAACTATTGCACTGAGAAATGCATGCGTCAAGCTGAAACAAAGTACCTCTCCTAGTACCCTTAGCAAGCACCATATCTCCTCTCATCATCTTACATCCATATTTAGAAAAAACTATGTGTGCACCTACATCATTCAACATACTTATAGATAATAGGTTTTGTACCAAACCAAGGATGTGCATTACCTTATTGATCCCCTTTACTCATCCATCAGGGAATTTGATAGTGATCTGTCCTCGTCCAAATATCTTTAGGTGAGAATCATTACCCAATTATACATTTCCACCATCAAAAAATTCATACTTTGAGAATCAGCTTTGATGAGAGGTCATGTGGAAAGAAGCACTCAAGTCTATCAACCACACATCATCAGATGCATGTGTTTCCAAGGCTATAATGAAAGCATCACCATCTTCTTGAGATTTTTCTGAACCTGAATCTAAGGCCTTCTTCTTCTTTGGCTCTTTAAAATCTTTACAAAAATGCCTAGTCTTATTACAGTTCCAACATTTTGCCTTGGACTTTCTAGGAGTCTTTCATTTCATTTTCCATGGGATTTGGATCTACCCTTTCCAGACTTGTTGTCATTTTGCATCCCTCTGTCATTAGATCTACCACGAAAAACAAGAGCTTCCTTAGTCAAATCTAAAGACTTTCTTCGCATCTCCTCAAATAGCATCAAAGACACCACATCATCCATTCTAAAAATAACTAAAGTACTTCCAAGAGCCATCATAAGATGGTCCCATGATCTGGCAAGGAACATAACAGGGTCATACATCAGCCCTCCTTCTCTATCTTGACACCAGATGATGTCAACTATACAATCAATAAATTAAAAGTATTTACATGATCTATAATAGATCCTCCTTCCTCCATTCTTAGAGAATACAACTTCTTCCTTAGGAACAACTTGTTCACCACAAATTTGGCCTGATATACAGACCCAAGCCATGCCCACAAAAAATCCTACCCAACAACTATGATCAAAAGTTGATCAAGCTCTGATACCACTTGTAAGGAACCTCAAGTGCAAAAATAGCTTCCTACACTAATCCCTTAAGGAAAGTATTGTGCAAATTCTATTTAAATCCTTACAATTTCAAATTCGATATTATGTAAACAACAATATTGTAGTCAACCATGAATATAGAAAAGCAGATAGAAAAAGAAAACACAAACACAAAGATATGTTGGTGGGGAAAAACCTTTCAGTAAAACAACCCCAGCCCTCCAAAACTTGCACAATGTATTATCTTCAACACAAAGGTTACAACACACTTGCAATGCAAGTTCTTTTAGGACATGGAAGACAAATCCAATTGCAACAAAACACTACCAAAATACACTTTCTCTCTCTCCTATCGGCAACCCTAAAGTAGCTTATATCATACACTTTCTATCTTAGGGAAACTTCCAAGGAAGAATTGTATTAGGGTTTTAACATTCTCCAGAAAAGTAGGAACCCAAAAAAAAATTGCATGCTAGATAGAGACTTGAGTGTACAGTACTCACTGATCAATTGCCACATGTCTTCATATATTCACCCATCATCATATCTTCCAATGATAGTTCTTATGCATCATAGGAATCTGTCATAACTATTTCAGTCATGATCTCCTTACACACTATTCAAGATGCTGACACATCAACATGCCAACTAGACATGTAAACTCGCATTTAATTACATTATTTGCAAAAAATAAATTAATAAAAAAAAATAAGAATAGGAATTATCCAAGGTTGAGACACCATATTCCTAACAGTGATGAGATGGAAGTTGTCACTGTGATATGTAGTGATTATCGGTGATCAAAGAGTGAATAGATGTGCTCTGCTGATAAGCAATGAAGCTTGGTGATCGCTATAGTTTATAGCGATGGATGGATGTATTATAAAAGAGGTATTGTTGTGAGTTATAGTGATAAGTTGAAATCAATTACGGATTTCATTTTGTGTAATGGAGATATAGAAATTATCAATAATCAAAATGACAAGGTTTCAACTTTGGCGATTAGCAATGAGATCGTCATGAGATCTAGGGATCATTGCTAATCAAAATAACAAGGTTTAAGATTTGATGATTAGCAATGAGATGGAAGTTTTTGCTATAATATGTAGTGATTATTGGTGATCGAAGAGTGAATAGATGTGCTCTAGCGATAAGCAATGAATCTTGGTGATCAGTATACTTTATAGTGATAGATGGATGTATTATAAAAGAGGTATCATTGTGAGTTATAGCGATAAGTTGAAATCGATTGCGGATCACATTTTTTGCAATGGAGGTATAGCGATCAACAATGAGCGATGGAAGTGTCACCATTGCTATACCAATAGACATGAAGCACAAAGATAATTACATGGAGTGACTTTTGAGAGTCAGTTCATTTGTTACAATGATAAAAAATGGCTTTATGTTTTGATTCATGTGAGAGAATAAATGCATGAATGCAGTATGTTTGGTAATAAAATGACAATCATTACTAGTTTTTTCATGAATTTTCAGAAGGAAGCTATAAAATTGTTGTTTGGCATCCAGATTTTATACAGAATTATACCAGAAGAAGTTTTTAGTAAGTATCATGGAGAGTTTTGGTTTGACACAAAAGAGGAAAATAGAGAAGGTTAAATAGGACAAAGTCAAGAAGAAGCATAAGATAGATGATGAAGTGCCACCTAGAAAATTGAATGAAGATCTCATTGAGAAAATGGATTTTGCAAAATTTTGAAGGGAAGATACAGTGGTAAGAATGCAAAATTTTATAACTAGGAATAGGAAGTCAAGAAGTACTAAAGGTTACTAGTGTTAGATTGTGGGTAGGATGAGTCTTGGAGAACATTTTTGGGTTTCGAATAGTATAGTAATAGTGTGAGATATAATGATTTGTAAACTAGGATTTACAAGTTTTATAACCTAATCCAAAATACAGATTTAATCCCTTATCCAGGAAGTAATTGTGTGGTATGTAATTTAGACCGTTGAAATTACAAGAAGATTAAAGCTTAAACACTTAATTTAATAATGTGTTTAATGTACATAAAAGAGAATAATAATAAAATAAACTTAAATGGATGAGAGAATAAGAAAGAGCTTAAAGAGACAAATAATTTGATACAGAGTTTATCTAGGCAGGACTACATCTCCAGGTCCACTTCTCAATTGGGGGACCACTCTATAAATTCTGCCAAGCAAAACACTTTGTTACAAAATCCAAGCTTCGAGCCTTCATAGTCTCTTTCTTCTTTTACAATTATTGGTGTAAAATAACACCTTGCAAATTCTCTCCAAGAATTTTTCACAATAATTTCTTCGCCAAGACTAATTTCTTTCCTAAAGGACTAATTGTTTTTAAAGGACAATAACACCCCTTTTATACTAATTTATTTCCTTATTTGGTTTAAAACCAAATAACAAAATTATAAACTCTTCCCATTTTAAAATAACAAAACAATCCCAAATCTCTTAAATGTAAACATCCCCCTATAAAATACATGGTTTATATTAAACCATTAATATTTAAAATCTTCAAACTATATTCTCACCTTTATATTTGCCTCATATAATTTCACGCCCAAATACCAATATTTTAAATCTCCTTAACCATAGGGATACATATCCACTTTGTTTCCCAATAAATCCTAAAATTTGTGAGCGGATTTATGCATGATATCCTTATTAACTTTTAGCGGCATTTAAACATTAAAGATAATAAATACCACAAACAAAACCAAGTGTAGCTGAAGGGTAATGTTTTGGAGGACCTATTTCATGGGTTTGAATCTTATCAACCCAACCAATGTCTTTTTTACAAACTTTGACTATCCTATCACCAATTTGACTACCATGTGTCAATTTGGGATTGGAGAAACTTGCATAGTAAGGATATCAAGCTGATTGGGATGCTAATGTCAAACTGATGTCATCATTACTTAACTTTTACCTTCAACTTCAAGTAAGCATAACTTCCACATTTGATCTTTATTTTCGATGAAACAAACACCATTGGAACCTCTCACTGAGATCTTCAATTTGAAACCCATTATTGACAAATTTTGAGATGGTTAAATTTTGTCTCTTTTTTGAAAATTAAGTCAACCCTTGGTTTGCTAATTTGACCTAAAATTTGAACAAGCATAACTTTTCACCATGATCTCCTTTCGATGCGATTCAAATTTTTAGGATCATATCAGCGAGCTCTGGTTACTAATATTGATTCTGTGTGATTTTAAGATTGAAATTTTTAGGCCTTCTAGATCCACCTAGATCATATAATGTGCAAAATTATAGAATTTTTTGGTAAGATACAACTGGTAATAGCATTTAGGGTTGGAATGAGATGAAGGACATCAATGAAGGTATTCTAATGCCATTGGATTAGACCCCTAAAGATATAACAATAAAGCTAAACCCAATGTTTCATATGAACCCACCAATGTGTTATCGTTTAAGGGTTACAATGTTTGCACCTTTAGCAATTCAATTGTCATGACCTATACAAGGTAGTGAAACGTGACCTGTATAAGGTAGTGATGGTGTGAAACACATCTACCTATGCATTTGTTGGTTCACTAAATGCTATCAAGAAAAAGTCCATTAAACCATATCGAGGAGGAAAGATAAAGAAATCATATATATATATATATATATATATATATATATATATAAGCTAGCAGATTGGAGGAGAATTATCAATTACATATTTGAAGAATTCAAATAGGAAAGGCTTCATAACCTAGAAAACATTTAGTGAAGAGTGTACATGACCCATCTATGACCAGAATAAACATGCACTAGTATTGTGATATTATATCAAACAAATCATCAGTAGGCCACTACAGAATATAGAGTATTAACTAGAAAACAACAATTGGATAAGTATTATCTTATACACATCAAAATATATCTAGAATAACAACTTCACACTCTTGTCAACTCTCAATATCAAACTAGTGCTCAAAATAGATTACCTTAAATTATATCGGACTTGGATGTGGATAATATTATCTATTACCTTCCTCTATCAGCATATAAGGTGTTCATTAATAAATTCTAGTGTAAAGGAGTTCAAATTCAAATAAAACCAAGGGTAAAGACTTGGGTATGGATAATATTATCTATTACCTTCCTCTATAAATATATAAGGTGTTCATTAATAAATTCTACTATAAAGGAGTTCAAATTTAAATAAAACCAAGGGTGAACTAGCAAATTTCTATAAACAGTTATATATTTTTATATAACCTTAGAAATTATTGGTTGCTTGCAACCTTGAATACTTTTAGATCTTTTAGATTGAGGGCAGAATTTAAGTTATTGTATAGGGGACATTAGAGCATATACATGTTACCAATTTCTTTTCGCATGTGAGGATGATCAAACTTAAATCGTAGGAACAAAACTATAAGAAGTATCCTGCCATACCTAGGTTATTCAATGTGTTCTTCACTATGATGTGAACTAGAGCTTAATACTCTATTATGCCTCTTCACTTGTTGTTGTCAATATTTTTTCTGTCGATATGTTTTTTGGACATGATTCCTAAATAACATGATTGGTGTATACATTAACTTGTCTAGATTTTATAAAAAGTTGTTGATCTAAAAGGAATTAATATCATACTATTGTAGGAAACTAAAGAAAAAAAGAATGTCTCGATATAGATCCACATTTATAATTTATATTAATAATATAGTATTAAGGGATACAATGCACCTATAGAGAGCCATGCATATAGTTTTAGCTTTTAACTAGATATCAAATACCAATAGACCAAATGTCTATAGAATTCTCGAGAATAATAAGATAGCTACAATTTATATTAGGTAGTTATCTCAAGAGTTCAAGTATATTTTTATTGCATCAAGAATCATTAATAATAATAAAAAGGTATGCTTACAAGCATTGGGCTCCATGTGTATCTTCATATACCCAGCAGAGATATTAGAAAAGTTTAACAAAACTCTAGGTAAAGTGTCTACAGTTATCTCATGTACATGCACTTCATAGAATAAGGCACTCAAACTTGAAGTCATAGGAGTATTATCTTTGCATTCAACATCCCTGCAAGTATCCCAATCTATAATAAGGAAAGGGGAAGGTTTTTGGATTTAGATCATATTGTACTTTATAGGAAGTATGTTTTAACATGAGACTTAAGATATACACTAGCTATTAAGTAATCAAATAATAGTAAAGTGCAAGTATTTACCATCTCTCTTTGAGAAGTTGCCTCCCTGTAGAGAATAGCTTGCAAAAGATTATGAAGATTTGTAGGTCAATAGTTAAAAATAAAAAAGGTATCTGATGTTAACAATTATCAGTTTACACACAAACCCAAGTTGCTATAAAATTAGAATTTATAAAAATAGGAAAAGCATGTCTTTTCAAAGAAAAACATAACCCAACTAACTACAATCTTAGCATCAAGTAACTACCCATCAAGATGAGGTGCTACAGAAAAAATAATGAAAAACTGAGATCCATTGATATCTTCACCAACATTTTCCATCGAAAGAATTCCAGATCCCTCGTGTTTTAACCAAAAATTCTCATATGCAAAGATAAAAAAATCAATTAAAATGCTAATAATATGATTTTACATTCAAAGTGAAATAATCAATTATAACAGAGTGGACAATGGAAAACCTGCAAACCTTCTATCATAAATACTTTATCCACTAGTACTTGTATAAAATGCAAGACCCAGTCAACTAAAAATCATTGAATCCAAATATCCAAGAACCTTTTCTATGAATTTTAAACAAAAGAATACAAAATATATTTCTACTCATCATCATCATCACTATAAGAGTGGCCTAAAATTAGGCACTTTCTGTAACACCCTGCCAAGGGATCCAAAAGAATTAACCTAAAGTTTTACTAAGTTTGCTAAACATTTTTTTTTTTAAGTAAGAAAGTATAACATACACATCAAACACATAGTAGCAGAAGCAATAACATGTAATCATCAACAAACATACATAACAAGTTACATTCCTTAAGGATCCCAAGACGTTGAGTCACATTTAAATTAAATTAATTCTAAGTATATCAACTACCATATCCACATGAAAGAATAATAAGAAAGTCCAATGTCCATATAATATATATTTGTTTTGAATGCCTCCTGGCAAATTAATTCGAAATGCTCAATCATCCACTATACATGTCACAAGGTATGAAAGGCTTAAAAGAATATACATATGTAGAAATAAAGATACATCATCCTCAAATCCATGATACAAAATACAGTAAAATAAATGAAATCATTCACCATACATGATACATCCATACATCCATAATGATAAAACATCCATCATAAAATCTAACCATTCATCATAATAATCCATAAACAGAATGAAGGTAAATGTCAACCAAGAAAGTTCCAGCCACAGTGACCACAGACGGATCTCAATGGTAAGAGTAAAAAGCACTACCACTTGACCGCGTGGAACCTAAATGGTCCACTCCCACCGCACTGAGGAGATAGTCTCAAGTCCTAAACAGGATACCAAAACACAAAACACAAGTACTCTCTAAGTTTGGGAAATCTTAAAACTATAGTAACTCAAAGGTTCCAACACATAGATCGACATCTAGACCCAAAGGTACACAAAGACATGTAGGAATCTACTATGCAAGCGGGAAGGTGTCATCACATGAATCACATTGGAAGTTACCCGAGAAATCCCTCAGGAATCTCGGGTCCCCAATAATCCTGCGGCCACTAGTATCCTCTCACTCTGACGAGGCATACTATGGAATGCAAGGTCATAACCAAGTGTTCTCTCATCTCCCATCCTAGTCTGTACTAGCACTCAAGGCATGGGTGAGAACATATAATTAATCTTATTAGGTTCATTTAAGTTAGTATTTAGTTTAATGTTATCACTTATTAAAACAAACAACTTACAATGAGTCATCCCCAGAGCCACTTCGGGTCTCTCGTCCCTCATTGCAAGCCACTTCCCGACACTACACATAGATAACCTACCCTAGGCTTATGAAATCTCAATCAAAGAATCATAATAAAATCACCTAAATCCTATACAAGCGACTGAAAAACATCATAAATATAATCCACAATAATCACATCAGTTCTCCATGAGCAACTAGAAAGCATCAAATAATAATCATAATGATCACAACAGTTCTCTATCAGCAACTGAAGGCATCAATGATAAATCACAATATCCAATGGTTCTCCAACAAGCAACCAGAAAGTATCCCAATAATAAATCACAATACTGATCGAAGACTCCAAAATGGTCAAGTCAAACATGTCACAACATGACATTATCAAGAACAAATCATCTAAAAAATCTTAGTCCTCTCAAAGCAACTAGAAGGCAAATCAAATATAACTGATCGAGGACTCATAAATGGTTAAGTCAGGTAACTCAAATACATACACCTCAGCTTCACACAAGGAAACTAGAAAGCAATAACAAACAATATATTAAAAAAATCCATCATAGAGCATATCAACACATCACCATGGTTGGGTTTAGAAAGATCGAGAACAAATCATCATAATATCACAATTGCATAACCCCCAAGCCTCTAGTAACAACCTAAACTGGTCAACACTCTAGGACCAACCAAAACCCCAAATTATAGATAACACATAGAAAACATAATAGTCTAATAGTTTGATCCTATTAAAAGGCATGAAGTTACAATTTACAGTAAGGTTTCTCGTTTCCATTCACAGTGTGAGTTCTTGAGTTTTAAAACATTGTGTCTTAATCCTAATGGTTAACCCATTCGTCTCTTCAAATAGAATATAAAATTACCCCTTAATATTAAGTCAATTTCCTGATAATAATCAAATAATTGCTGAAATAATAATGTTTGTCCTTACAATAAAATAATTTCGATTAGTTAAGGTTAATATCATTATTATTAAAGTAATTCTAGATTCCACTTTGTATTTACATATATTTAATAAATTCAATTAAATTTTATTTAATCAAACTAATTGATAATGTAAAATAATCTAATCCTTTTTTTTTATTAATTATTTATAACAATTATTATTAAACTCATTCATTAATAAGAAAATTAATATTAACTTCCATTTATCAAATTACTAAATAATTATAAAACTTGTTAATAAATTATTATTAACATATTAATAAAATTAACATAGTAAATTTTTATTAATAAAATTATAAATAATTATTATTATTATGAAATTACTATTAAATAATTAATAATATTAATAAACTTTAAACAACATACTTACTAAAGTAAATAGCCGCAGGTCTAATATAGTCGTGCGGCTGTACAAGCTTGCCGACACTTCATTTAAGTGGCAGCCCTGCAAAAATTCGCAGGTACTCCTGCGAAGTCGCAATCGAGTACATTGGGGATGCTTCCTCATTAAGTTTGGGGGGGGGGTGTAATTAAATATTTTATTATTATAAAAAATTTATTATTGTTATCATATTCTTGTAGAATGGTTACCCAATTAAGATATATATACTTTTTTTATAAAATGATTTTTGCTCAATTAAATATACAATCCAATCCCCTGCCCAATAAATGTATAACTATATACTTTTTTTAATTTTACACCCATCCATATATATATATATAGTTCTCAACAACACTCTGATAGAGGAAATACTATGAACATTTTTAATCTAAAATTTTCTTCTTTTATTTTTATTTTTTTAATTTGAACCCTTCCCAAAATTTAATCCTACTTTCTTTAATCTAGAAAACAAGTGTCTCTGATTACTCTTCTATTCCCCACGTATACAAAATTTTATGACAAGCATTTAATAATTACAACATTGAAATATTTAAGCTTTTATCACAAAGAATTCTACAAGCACGAAGAAGACAGGAAATAGGAAAATTGAGTAATTAATCAGTGATCACAAGACCCTACCTGATCCTGATGCTAATACGAAAACCTTGAAAAACTGTGAGAGAATTCACTCCTCTTCAAGAACCTTTCTCTAAAAATTTTCCTAAAATTCTCCTTCTAAAATTTGCTTCCAAATTTTGCTCCCAAAATTCACGTCTCCAAAATTCACGGTCCCTCAAAAATGAACCCCCAAAGTTGTGATAAGGAGTTTTCTTCCTCAAATCAGGGCACTAATTGTGCATTCACCTGAGACGACTCCTTGCTCACAAGTCTCAACTCGAAATTGACTTTTATTAATCTTTGCTTTATCTTGCATTCATCTTTTCATGCACATTAAATTGAATTATTAAATAACTCTATTTAATTTTCACTTGACTTCTATTTTTAATTAATTTATTACTTTTAATCCCATGTGCACTTTATAAAATTAAAATAACATTATTATTTTCACTATTTTTATCTTTTAATTAATTTCTTTTATTTAATCTCATGCACGAATCATGCGATCTTACAACTTTTTAATAATTAATATCATTTCACTTTTTAATTTATTTTAGAAACTTAATTGATAGAATATTTAATTAACTTAAATAAAAATAATATTTATCATTTATTTAAAAATGAACTCTAAATATATTATTATTAAATTAAATAAATATTATCACGCTCTAAATTTATCCTTAAACTTTTATCTCCAAATTTAATTCTTTATTTAATTAATTTCTCAATTAATTAAATATAATTAAATATTAAAATATCATAATAATCTTCTATTAAATTAAATCATTAATTAATCTTTTGATTAAACTTAATTAATAGAAAAATACACCAAAGACTCATAAAGACAACATACGAAAACCCAACATAACAAAACACATACTAAAGCAACAAAGGGTTATAATCACGAAATTACATCATTTGATGCATTCAGAGGGTACTTAACTCAGATACTTGTCCTAATTATCAATTAGGACAATTGGCTAAAGGGTTTAGGATTTGGACTTAAGAGTTTATCTCCCCTCTCTTACCATTGAGATAATGTGATAGGGTACACTCATCCTGGCAATTCAGGGAAGTCGATACCTGGTACCTGCAACCTATCTAAAATCCATGCATGTATAGACACAATATTCTAAGCTAAACAGACAATGGCAGGAAGTGGTGCATCGTGTAGATCTCGACTAGCAGGTGACTATGACTCCCTTCCTTAACCACATCAGAAACACCGTACATAAAAAAAACAAACACGCACACCATACACATGTAGTATGGGGTAAGTAGCCATAAGAAAGCACATGTGATAATAAACCATCTAACTAATCATCATCAATAACTAAAAACACTTAATAATCATCATACATGCATGAAATATAGAGTACCAAGTAATCTCATCGTATAATCAACTAAGTCTGAAATAATATCTGAAAATCTGAAAGTAATGCTACTAAATATCAAATATAAAACTGGCCTAAAAGAATTTGGCAATGATAACTGAAATGCAACTTAGGGGCAGGCATTACACTTTCCAAATACTTTTACAAAGAAAATTGAAAAGATAGTCAAATAAAGTTGTACACACTAAACAATCATTTTTTCAACCATTATTATGTTAAAAATAAGGCTCGATTAATTTCTTTAACAAAATACTTCAAATTCCTAGTAACATCTATAATATTAAAAATTATATTGTCTACTAAGTAGTATTGTAGAAGTAGCTCTAATTTCATACACAATTAGCACAAACAAAATATTTATCGTAGATGTTTAATAAATATTTTCATCGTTTACACAAAAATGGAGAGAACTAAACATATGTGTCTAGCAAACAAGAATAAAGATTATATTTACCATTTCACAATATTTTCAGATAATGTTCTAAAAATATGCATTCAACAAAAAAGCAACCATCCCTGACAAAAAATTGCCATGGAAAAGAGGGGGAAACACAATAATTTCATAATATATTATTTAGTATTAATATGTACTACTTGGAAACATATTATATTCATATTATATAACAATATCTACAACTTGAAGAAAACAAGAAATAACATATATTCATGACACTCGAAAACTAGAGGAAAAACAGTCAGCCCAGAAACTAAAACTGATGACCCTGGGTTCTACTTAAGCCTCTCCAACATAAGTGTGATCCTCCTTAATAAGGAGTTTGTATTCATTGTAATGGTTTCCAAACTCTCTCTAATAAGAGAAAAGATTAGTTGTTTGTAAAATATTTCCCCAAGAAAATAAATTTGAAGTGGAATCTTTGTTCCAACTTAGAATTAAGAAACTCAAGAATTACGCAAATCACTTACCAGTGTCCTTGCAAAGGAAGGACAATATTTGTAGTCATGTCAACTATTTTGAATTTTGGAAATAGAGACCCAATGAAATCATTTAGAAGGACAATCTATTGTATGAACATTAAAGACAATAAAAATCGTAAGACTAGAAACACCAGTGCACTAGATGAAATAGCTTTATCATCACCAAACAAACTTTGAGTTACAAATTGCGCACATGAAAGCTTTAACACTAGTCATGATGGGTTGTACTATTGAATTGCATCAAGTAAGACATTTTAGAATCATAGGTAGGAATTAATTTTTAAAGCATATTCTTCAAGCCCATTTGTCAGCCCCACCACCCATTATCATAAGACTCCTCATGTTCACTTTATTCCACATGTCATTGCCATGTGAACTTTGTATTGAAAAAGAGGACAAGAAAGAGGTGGACAACAATGCTGCTAGAATACTAGTTTGCTCATATACTAGCTAAACCCAAATTGCCACAAGGCATAGGGCTACTAGTACAAATATAGGTTCAAGGATGGGAGCACCAATCAAATTAAGGTGCACAAGAAAACAAATGAGAAACCTATATTATATATAAATGTGGTCACCAAAAAATGTAGGAATGGGAACCAATGCACCGACCACCTTTCAATAATGGAGATTCTTAAAAACTAGGGTAGATAATTATAAGAAAATGTAGGAGAATAAAAATAATGGATAAAATGTGTAGTCACGTGTATAAGTTGATTGTGCTCTATATATACATAAGATTCATCTATACGAATCACACTATCATCTAAGCTATAATTCATACTAATAAAGTGTTTAATAAATAAAGCTTTGCACAAAGAGTCCAACATCATTTAAGAATAAAGAGAAATGTTTGTTGGATGTATAAGAGTTGCAACACTTCAATAGAAAGGATATATCATATATATGGAGTTAGATGCCAATAATCAGAAAAGGGGACATAATCAACATAAGAAAACTTCAGTGATAAAAATATACACAACCAAACATATAAATGAAGAAGAAATTGTGGAATCAACATTAGGAACAACTACCTAGCCCTGTTAGCAATAGTAATTATATCTAGTCAGCTTTTCTCATGATTAAAGCAAAACCATCGCATAAGAAGAAAGAAATAAGGCACACACCTGCAATCTAATTTTTCTTCCACACTTTATACCATTGAATAATACTATCTCTAAGCATCTAGTCAACACTTCCATCCCATCACTCATTCCAAGCGATAGAAGGAAATGTTATCAAGCAAGAGTCCATTGAAACTATAAGAATTTTCCTTAGGGAAAAATTCACCCAGGAACTAAGAACTCAAAACAAGCACATTTGTAGACCAAAAAGAGAGAGTATGATCAAAATGACAATATATTCATTCAATATGCATTAAGAGTACACTAGGAGTGCCTGTATATAAAGGTCTCTAAGATACATCTAGAATGCCTTAGAATTAGCTACATGATAAGTCATACAACTAGACACATGTCCACCAGATATGGGTTACCCTCTATTAAGCACGAAAGTAAGTGCGATGATGAGAGGATAAGCCTACAAGGGTGTAACATGCAAATCAATGTTGTAGACAACATGTGCTAAAAAGGGAGTGTGAATAATTGTGTTGTTTACATGACAAATTAGTGAATGATGCAAACTCTTGTGTTGTAGACACCATGTGCTAAAATAGAGTTGCGTACTTTTGTGTTGTCAACATGACAACTCAAAAAGGTACACAAACTCCTAAGTGTCTCACAAAATAAAATAATAAAATAATGCACTAACCTAAGTAAACTTAAGTAAATGTAAATAGTAAATATATATTTACACCAACACCCCCCCTTAAGTGCAACTTAGGGGAATGCCCTTAAGCTTATGAAAACTAGGATGAAATGCAAGATGGGTCCCGGCTACTAGGCCATGTTAGGTATCCATGTACATAAAGAAATGCAATCTCTCATAAAGTGAAGAAAGAGGGAAAACCTCATGGTAAAAACCCTTCCCCAAAAAGAGAGATGAAATAGGGATGCATGGATGCATGGATTAATCAAGACCCCCCCCATTATGACATACATCTAGTATATACAAAAGTGAAGAATGAGAGAGACAAAACCTCATAAGAAGAAAAAGTCTCCCCCATAAGAAGGAAGAGGAAGAGAGACAAGGTAGTCCCCACCCCCCACCAAATGAAGAATGCTTGTCAATAAGAGCTGCTCCAAGGAAGAAGCTAGTCCAAGAATGCATAATGATGTTCCTCCCCTTTGGAAGAAATAATGGAAAAGGTGCAATCCTGAAGATGTATGGTGGCCTTGAAACCTACTCAAGTATCCCTATGTTGATGCTGATGTTTGCCCCTTCCAACTATGCTGAAAATAATGAATTCTATTATGGCAAGGATGTTTGTTGAACCTGTTCCAATGAACTGTCTATCTCCTCTATTGATAAAGAGACCACTGACAACTATTGTTCATAAGGATCCACAATCACACCAACCTATGAAGATTGATCATGTAGAGAATGGACATGAGGATCAAAGTGAGCCATCACAACAACTGTAGAAGGAACATCTTCATTAATGAGAAGTTGAAAATCATCAAGACTGTCTCCCAAGACTACAGTGTGTGACTCCACGAACAAACCAATAATGTCTACCAAGAAGTCATCATTTGAAGCTAAATGTAGAAGACAACATGTACCATGCTTTTTTGGACCTTTCACTATGGCAATATAGGCATATGTACTAGACTAATGATGTGACCTCTCACTACAACTATCGATAGAACTCCATGTGTCTGAATCTGTTGAAGCATTATCATTGTTGTCACTATTAGTTTCCACTGTGTATGAAGTATAGAGAGGAGTAGAGGATAAGCCAGGTGAACTTTCCTCAAAGTGTGCATCCTTCTCCACAAAGATTTCATGAGTCTCTGGATCCATAAGTCTGTAAGTTTTAGCATTGTCTTCATATCCTATGAAAGTACAAGGCCTAGGTGTCAGTGCCTTGTAACTCCTGGAAGATAGGTTTGCCCATGTTGGACAACTGAAGACTCTGAAGTGACTCACAACTAGTTTTCTGTCACACCATGCCTTAAAAGGAGTCTTACCATCTAAGGCATTATAAGGAGACCTATTAAGTATGTGAGTAGCACTGCTAATGGCTTCAACTTCAAGTGTAGGATCAAGAGACTTGGCTTTTATCATGCAACTTGCCATGGACTTGAGAGTCCTAATCCTCATAGCTACAACATCTATCTTGTGCAGACTAAATGTTGGTGGATTTTGAAGATCAATTCCCTCAAGTTTGAAAAATTCTTCAAGTCTTCTTTCTACATACCTTTTCTCATTGTCCACTCGTAGAACCTTGATGGATTTCCTTGATTTGTGTTCAACATGAGTCTTAAAGGCTTGAAGCTTATGAACCACTTCACTCTTGTGATGAAGGAAGTAGACCCATGTGAATCTTGAAAATTCATCAACAATAGTAAGGATGTAGCAGCCTTGGCTGACTAATGTCACTGCAAAGGGTCCTGCTAAAACCATGTTAACCAACTAGAGAACAACTAGTGCTCATGAAGACTTGCCTTTATCATACTTATCCTTGAGATGCATATCCATTGAACATGATGAACACTCTCCCTTAGAAAAGTTGATGTTAGGTAGACCTTTGACCATGTTTTTTGAGCAAAGTTGTTGAAGATGGCGAAAGGCAAGGTGACCAAACCGCTCCTGCCATAAGTTGATGTGTAAAGTAGAGTGAGTTGAAAATGCTTGAGAAGGAGACTTAGGCACAAAAGAATAAATCCTCTTGTCATCATTGACTTTTCCCACTGCAACTAATGAATCATCTCTACGACTGTGCACCATCATTGAATCTAGAAGGAACATAACTTTATGACCATCTCCAAGGTGAGTGATTTGGTAAACTAAGAAGAGATTGGAGCTAAGGTTTGGAATGTAGAGAACATCTCTGAATTTCCCATTTTCCATTTCCACATGTCCTTTTCCTTCAACTTCCATTTTGGTATCATCTCCCACGAAGATGTGTGGTACCTTTGACTACTTCAATGAAGAAAAATCTCCCTTTAAAGAACCCCTATGATAAGAGGCACCTGAGTCAAGTATCTATTCTAAAGAAGAACTTGAGTTTGCCATAAGTGCTTGCCCTTTTCCCTTTGAAGAGGTTGGAGTTGAATCCTTGGAAGTACCTGGCACTTGAATCTTGTTCTTCTTGAGTAGATTTTCTAACTCATTGATTCTTTTAGTCTTGCAATGATGTTCATCGTGATTTGGCTTTTTGCAATATGCACAAAAAAGTTTGTCCTTCTTTTAATTACTACCTTTCTTGTTGGAAGAAGAATTGCCTTGTTGTGAGGAGGACTGTTGTGTCTCAAATTGTGATTTCTACTTCCACTGCTTCTTCTTCTTATTGCTAGAAATTTTCCCTCGTTGACTTGATTGGTGCTCATCACTAGCCACCAAGGCTTTGGTCTTTGATGTCAGGAGAAGTCCTAAATCCATCAAGTGATATTGTTCAACAATCAACATCTCTACAAATGCATAAAATCTAGGCTTCTGGTAAGCATTTCCCATGGTCAACCTATGAGTATTAAAACTTGAAACAAATGAAACATACTCTGAAGGTAGCCTCTTCAGGATGTGATGAATCAACTTTTCATCCTTCATGAGATTTTCACAATCTTTAAGAAGTGCCTTATACTCATTGGCTTTGTTGATTTAATCTTGAATTGTGTCAAAGTTCTTTGGATCCAAGAGAAGTAGATCATCCTCAATATGAAATCCCTTTTCTTCATCCACCTTACCATACAATGATTCAAGTTTGTGCCAAGTTGGTTTGGATTCTGTACAACTAGCCATGTGAAAGAAGATATCTCTATGAACACAACTCTTGATAATTCCTAAAGCCTTTTGGTCTTATTTTTTCATTCAATGAGTTCTTTAGCATTTGTAGGTTTGGTAATTGTATCATCAACATAAATATTGTAACCTTTTTCCATTAATCTACTCCAAGCAATATGTTTCCATGTAGAATAATTACGTGAAGTTAGAGGTGAACATTTAAATGAACCCATGATGTAGAAATGAAAAGAGCACAAAAGAGAGACACAAGAACACAATACACACCCCCCCTTTTCACTCAATCAAAAGACCCCCCAAAAAATATGCTTTTGGCACTTTATAAGTAGTGCATGTACAATGGGCCACTTGTCAAAATGAACAAAGTGGACTTCTAATTTTGCTTTTTACAACTACCTTTTGAAGCCCAAATCTGTCACTAAGAAATGTAGCTCAAATTTGCAACAATTCTAAAAAGAATTGAAAGCTTTACAATGTAGAAAAGACCTAATTCTGAAAGTGAGAATTTGGTCCACACAACCCTAGAATCTAATTATAGATCTAGAAAGTAGACAAAAAATAACACACTTTCAAAAAAATAGAACTTGAAAAAGTGACCAGATGTGCCTGTAGGGAGTGTTTGAAGTTGCAAAATGCAAGATTAAGCAGGTACAATTTCCAAAAAATATAATTTCTGAAAAATTCTTGCTCCAAAACTAGAAAAGAACACCACCACTAGAAATTTTAGGAAATTCTACCCAATTTCAAAAAAAATCACACCTGAATCAGAGTTCGAATGACCAAGTTATGGGCTCACAAAGTCAGGCTTCCACATCAAAAAGAAATTTGGAGAGGGGTTTGTAGGAAAACTACTATCTTAAATTTGATGGTCAAATGGTCATCACAGCAATTTTAAATTTCCTAGTTTGACAGTTAGACTGTCATCAAATTTAACCTTGTTCCTAGATGATGTCAGCAAAAAATAGTCCCCCTGGTGACATGGCAGATTCGTACGTGCGCTAACATGGATTGTACAACCATATGGATGACACATGTTAGTACAAACAATGTAGATGTGGTAGAAGTCATACGATGAGGTGGCAGCCTACGTGTCTAGATGACGTGTACACTGAGTCACCTACTAATTGGGCTGGATCCACGCTAGCGTTGACATGGATTGTCCACCGTGTGTAGGGCTGACGTGGTAGGGTTGTTGCAATGCATGTTCATAAGAAAAGGATGTGGGGTTGAAGATGCCACAGTCACTAGACTTTTATAACTATGTCAAAGATTTATGCGGCCAGCAATGGGTCTATGTAGCCATGTGCAGAGGTGTCGTGTGGTCTCTACTATGTCACGGGCCTCTTTTGCTGGTGGGAGTTCGAAACTTGGCAGGGGCTGGAAAGTACATCATCACCAAGAACTGCAAAGGCATTCATCAAAAAATAATAGTGTTGGAGCTGAAGTTTTTGTTTGGTGCATCAGAATATTCATTGCGCGACAGGAAGGAACAACAGTGAGTCGGAGTTTAAAAAGTGGTTGTTGGCTGTGTTAAATAAAATCACACATTGGTGGGGTAATTGCTTCCAAAGTTATTTATAACCAAAAAGGTGGTAGTTTCAATGTAAATGAGTGGCCGCTAGGTGTATGAGGACTGCCTAGACTTTGTAGCTTGGTGGTGTGTGTTGTCTACCCGTCGATGGAAGTGTATGAAGTCTGGTGCCAAAATTTGTTGCTAGAAATGGAATGGAATATTCACCAGTAATCAGTGGAATATTTTGCAAATATCAAATAGAATATACTCTACGCAGGGTCAGGATCTGACAACCCAATTTTGCAAAAAAAAAAATCTCTGTTGGCTACCCAAAGGACAAATTTTTTTTAAAAATAATACAGACGAAAAATACAGAGAAAATAATTACACACCCAAACAATAATTAATGAGATCTGCAAATGACCGTACCCAAATTACAAATCGAGGCCTCCAGATGCCAATTTGCAAAAAAAAATTTCCTCAAGGTTGACTTTGGTCTAGGGTAGCCAAATTTACAGTCAATTTTCATCGAATCAACATTTTGAATTCACACTGAGGTGTTGAAGCAACAATGGTCTCGAACAACTATGTGAAGAGAAAATCTCCAAGCTCTAATACTATGTAAGAATTTTCCTTAGGGAAAAATTCACCAAGGAACTAAGAACTCAAACACAAGCACAACTGTAGACCAGAAAGAGAGAGTATGATCAGAATGACGATATATTCATTCAACGTGCATTAAGAGTACACTAGGAGTATCTGTATATAAAGGCCTCTGAGATACATCTAGAATGCCTTAGAATTAGCTTCATGATAAGTCATACAACTAGGCACATGTCCATTAGATATGGGTTATCCTCCATTAAGCACGAAAGTAAGTGCGATGATGAGAGGATAAGCCTACAAGGGTGTAACACGCAAATCAATGTTGTAGAAAACATGTGCTAAAAAATGAGTGCAAATAACTGTGTTGTCTACATGACAACTTAGTGAATGATGTAAACTCCAATGTTGTAGACACCATGTGCTTAAATAGAGTTGCGTACTTGTGTGTTGTCAACATGACAACTCAAAAAGGTACACAAACTCCTAAGTGTCTCACAAAATAAAATAATAAAATAATGCATTAACCTAAGTAAACTTAAGTAAGTGTAGATAGTAAATACATATTTACACCAATAGAAACATATTGAGGAGCCAATACCACCACCACATTTAGAGGGATTGCATCCTTGTATAGCTGGGACATTCCTATTATATCCAACAAAACAAGAGGAAAACTTGTGTTGTTCACAACTTGTTTTAGTATTGACACCTAAAATGGTAATGGAGGATTGTATGCAGATGCGCTCTGCAAAGGCTTTGTATCTTTCTCACAACTATATTAAAATCATGCCAATTATGTTAAGTGGAGTTCAAGTGGACATGTTCAGATTGAAATTAATCATGAAAAACATTTTAGGGCTTGATTGTATGAATTATTTCTACCAATGTTATGAATCATACTTTATGATCTTCTCTTTGTCTATTGTTATAATTTCTTTATTATAATGATAGATCATGGTGTATGACAGACAACATTCATGGAAAGAAGTTACATGCAATCAAATTATGATAGAAATTTTGTCATGAATAAATAATAACTTTGAACAATGCAGTGTGATTTACTACAATGCATGATAATGAAAATTTAAAACTTGTTGAGTAAAATTAGAAATAAATATCATACAAGATGACCAACCTTGAATGGAGAGGTGCCATGGTGCTGAAAAATACCATTGATTTCTTGAAATCTACTTGTGAATTTTCCCAATTTGCCCAAGTATTTAGGGATTTTCTATAAGCAACCATTTTGGTCTATAATTTTGTATGTTGTACTAACTTCCATGGCTATGTCCCATCTATTTATACACAATTAAACCATGTATCATATATCTATTTTTTATGAAACATTCATTCAAACTTTTTTGTATAGCTTGAAAAGATTTCAGTTAGATGAATTGTTTTCTTCTCTCTTTTGCTCATTTTGACGGTGGATTACAGAATGTGAATATGAAAATATTGATAGAAAGATTCATATAATCTAATCAAGAAATATTCCAGCTAATATGTGATGATATTCAAAGAAATATTCAAACATCTAAAAGGTCAAAAGCAATATTCAATATTCTCTTTTGGATCTTTTGTCATCCCAGCCTGAAAACCTTCTTGTGTCTCTTTCTTGCTAAGGAATAAAGCATGTTATTCCAAATATTCCTTGTTGTTCATCTCTGTCAATCTACCATAAGAGAAATATAACTTAATAACTAACTAGAACCTTAAAAATAAATCCCTTGGTCATTGTTCTTTGGTAGCTCCTACTTTTCTTAAATATTTCATTAAAAAATCACAGCAAGTGTAACTACGAGCCACGTACATCTTTTCCTATGAAAAAATTACTTGAATGTAATTAATTCACAAATACCAAGTAGTATGATGATCCTATAAGATAAGAATTTGAATTGAACTTATTTCCTTTGAACCAAAAGACAGGAAACATGTCTTGAAGAAACTAGTCATTTGAAAAAATATCCATTTGTTACAAATTAGTCTAATGATACAATAACCCGATGAAACAACAAATGTATGTTATCATTGTGGAGAATAATATATATCATAATACAATAAGGCACAATATAGAAATTCCACTATATTAGTATGACAACAATTTAACATTGAATGGCTATAGTCATCAACTGAATCGTCAGATAAATCTAAGAAAAAATGACTCATAAAACAAGGTTTGTTCCAACTAGTAAGATTATGAGCCTCACTTATGTCAAACAAGTAACTCAATGTCTCTCTTATAAGTGACTTGCAATCAAACTAATTTTCTAAGTTGATGTGTAAATATGAGTAATACAAACTTACATGGAGGCCTCATATTTTAATTCACAAGGATGAATTAGTATCAACCTTGTTGGAAACAATTTTTGTGAGACTAGAGATTACCAGAGGCAACTATGATGAGACATATAGATTTCGGATGAAGTTTGGAAAGAGTAAAAATTTGCTGAAATTTGAACTTCATAGATGAAATTTGGTGTATCTTGTGACAACATTCAAAGATAAAAGAGAGAAAAAATACATAAACTTATGTGACAAATTGATAAGATTCTACCCTATTGTGTGCCCCAAATGTAGGTACACCTTCAAGTGAAAGAGTATAGAAGTGCTCTGCATACAACCATCCTTAATATAAATGAGCTAAAATTGACAAATAAAAGAGTGGCAACATGAAAATAAACATAAATAATAGTTTGGTTGAGTATTAAATGGATGCATTGAGGACCCAATCAATTGCTATTATAACTAAACAATCTTCCAAGTCAAAATCAAACTCAAGAACATGACTTTACAATATTGAAGTGATATAACACTTAAAAAGAAACCAAATAGATCTACACACTCTGCCTTTTGTCATATTAGTTTACCATGATGAAGTTTTTCATTATTATCTTCATAATCTAGGATTACTTTTTTCATTGAACCTTCTTAGCTAGGGTTTAGGAATCTCATACCCCTACCCACTAGCCAAAGTGACACCTTTAAACCTACTTGTGCCTTTTACGAAAACTTCTTGTGACCTTATATGTCCATAAATTAACATTTGGTGATGATGATAAAACAAAGATAAAAACATGGTATCCTAGATATAAATTTGTAACAGTGTGGGGAGAGAAATAAAATCTTGACTAGAGCAAGTTCTCAATCACATGAAGCACTTGAAAAATAATTGAATCCATTTTATGAGATTTATAATGTTATAGAAAGAACAAGAATAAAACTCTACCTTTGTGAATAGACAAGAATACTGAAGAAATGTGCAGAAAATGTGTGAAGGCAAATTTCTTCAAACTCACATCACTCATAGACCTAGCTACAAAGCACACATTCATGTCTTCTCCATTGGGATTAACACAGTTGAATCTCACACTCTTAGACCTCTAAAGTGCACATTCATGTCTTCTCCACCGAGATTAATTAACAAAGTTGAATCTCACACTCTTCGATATATGAAAAATAATGCGGATCTGGTGGAATATTTTGGCATTGAAGTGATTATGGGAAAAATTATGCTTTCTTCCTAAATCAAAACTTGTTGATTCCAAGTGCCCCATTTAGATTTAATGTCTATAGCCTTTGGGATAGACTTAGATATTTCTTTAAGGACACAAACTCTAGTCTCCTAGTGAAGATATTCAAATGGTAGCAGATCATGTTTGATAAAAATATCCAACTAATTTTCCATAATTTTAACAATTTTTGGATATCTGTACTCTAATGGCAATGAGGAAAAGATAGGCCAGAGCAGGAAATAGTGATAAAGATTGTCAACTAGTTTGAAATTTAGCCTCTAGTGCATGGTAAACAAACTAATTTCATTATAGAACCATCCTTTGAACTTAAGTACTTTGTCCCTTAATAGATTTGATTCAAACATCACAATAAAGAAGTTTGATACAAAGTCAACAAGGAAGATTTCTTCTAAACCGAACCAGTTTTCTTTAGCCCAACTAGTTATAATCTCGGGAGACAAAGATGTATTTGCAAACTTACCCATTAAAGTTGTTTGACGAAGAAGAGTGATATTTGAGCCAATAAAGTGTTCTAGCAAAATGATTGAGGTTATCTTCTCTTTCAATGTAGCCTGCATAATATCATGTCCTTTTTCTGCCTACTTTTTTTTTTCTTGCAAACAAATTTGGGCTTACTCAGCTTGAAGGGGGTTCTGGTGACGTTGTTGTAGAAATG